>OY282603.1:1846228-2193858 GCA_958298965.1 Chrysolina haemoptera | reverse complement strand
GTCTATCTCTAACCGTTCTCGAGTTGGTCAGCTCTGAATCAGTTTTCACATGGTTTTTTTTGGCGCCAAAAATATTTCTGATGAGTTTTCGACATGTTCGTTCAAAGATTCGAAATTAGCACATCATAATACCGTTGAGGACAAAAACTTGAAATTTGAAAAATGAAAAATAAAAAAGTTCAAAAAATCATCTAATATCATGATATACTCGACTTTTTTGTCCGTCAATTTTTTTCGTTCCAATTACCAGTATATACTAATTCGGCCATTTTAAATCGATTGGCGTTTGCAGAATTCGTCTATCTCTAACCGTTCTCGAGTTGGTCAGCTCTAAATCAGTTTTCAAATGTTTTTTATGGCGCCAAAAATATTTCTGATGAGTTTTCGACATTTTCGTTCAAAGATTCAAAATTAGCACGTCATAATACGTTTGAGGAGAAAAACTTGAAATTTGAAAAATGAAAAATAAAAAAGTTCAAAAATCATCTAATATCATGATATACTCGACTTTTTTGTCCGTCAATTTTTTTCGTTCCAATTACCAGTATATACTAATTCGGCCATTTTAAATCGATTGGCGTTTGCAGAATTCGTCTATCTCTAACCGTTCTCGAGTTGGTCAGCTCTAAATCAGTTTTCAAATGTTTTTTATGGCGCCAAAAATATTTCTGATGAGTTTTCGACATTTTCGTTCAAAGATTCAAAATTAGCACGTCATAATACGTTTGAGGAGAAAAACTTGAAATTTGAAAAATGAAAAATAAAAAAGTTCAAAAAATCATCTAATATCATGATATACTCGACTTTTTTGTCCGTCAATTTTTTTCGTTCCAATTACCAGTATATACTAATTCGGCCATTTTAAATCGATTGGCGTTCGCAGAATTCGTCTATCTCTAACCGTTCTCGAGTTGGTCAGCTCTAAATCAGTTTTCAAATGTTTTTTATGGCGCCAAAAATATTTCTGATGAGTTTTCGACATTTTCGTTCAAAGATTCGGAATTAGCACGTCATAATACCTTTGAGGACAAAAACTTGAAATTCGAAAAATGAAAAATAAAAAAGTTCAAAATATTATCTAAAATCATGATATACTCGACTTTTTTGTCCGTCAATTTTTTTCGTTCATATTCTCAGTATATACTAATTAGGCTATTTTAAATCGATTGGCTTTCGCAGAATTCGTCTATCTCTAACCGTTCTCGAGTTGGTCAGCTCTGAATCAGTTTTCACATGGTTTTTTTGGCGCCAAAAATATTTCTGATGAGTTTTCGACATTTTCGTTCAAAGATTCAAAATTAGCACGTCATAATACGTTTGAGGAGAAAACCTTGAAATTTGAAAAATGAAAAATAAAAAAGTTCAAAAAATTATCTAATATCATGATAAACTCGACTTTTTTGTCCGTCGATTTTTTTCGTTCAAAGTCTCAGTATATACTAATTCGGCCATTTTAAATCGATTGGCGTTCGCAGAATTCGTCTATCTCTAACCGTTCTCGAGTTGGTCAGCTCTAAATCAGTTTTCAAATGTTTTTTATGGCGCCAAAAATATTTCTGATGAGTTTTCGACATTTTCGTTCAAAGATTCGAAATTAGCACATCATAATACCGTTGAGGACAAAAACTTGAAATTTGAAAAATGAAAAATAAAAAAGTTCAAAAAATTATCTAAAATCATGATATACTCGACTTTTTTGTCCGTCAATTTTTTTCGTTCATATTCTCAGTATATACTAATTAGGCTATTTTAAATCGATTGGCTTTCGCAGAATTCGTCTATCTCTAACCGTTCTCGAGTTGGTCATCTCTGAATCAGTTTTCACATGGTTTTTTTGGCGCCAAAAATATTTCTGATGAGTTTTCGACATTTTCGTTCAAAGATTCAAAATTAGCACGTCATAATACGTTTGAGGAGAAAAACTTGAAATTTGAAAAATGAAAAATAAAAAATCATCTAATATCATGATTCATGATATACTCGACTTTTTTGTCCGTCAATTTTTTTCGTTCCAATTCTCAGTATATACTAATTCGGCCATTTTAAATCGATTGGCGTTCGCAGAATTCGTCTATCTCTAACCGTTCTCGAGTTGGTCAGCTCTGAATCAGTTTTCAAATGGTTTTTTTGGCGCCAAAAATATTTCTGATGAGTTTTCGACATTTTCGTTCAAAGATTCGAAATTAGCACGTCGTAATACCTTTGAGGACAAAAACTTGAAATTCGAAAACTGAAAAATAAAAAAGTTCAGAAAATTATCTAATATCATGATATACTCGACTTTTTTGTTCGTCAATTTTTTTCGTTCATATTCTCAGTATATACTAATTAGGCTATTTTAAATCGATTGGCGTTCGCAGAATTCGTCTATCTCTAACCGTTCTCGAGTTGGTCAGCTCTGAATCGGTTTTCACATGGTTTTTTTGGCGCCAAAAATATTTCTGATGAGTTTTCGACATTTTTGTTCAAAGATTCGAAATCAGCACATCATAATACCGTTGAGGACAAAAACTTGAAATTTGAAAAATGAAAAACAAAAAAGTTCAAAAAATCATCTAATATCATGATATACTCGACTTTTTTGTCCGTCAATTTTTTTCGTTCATATCCTCAGTATATACTAATTAGGCTATTTTAAATCGATTGGCGTTCGCAGAATTCGTCTATCTCTAACCGTTCTCGAGTTGGTCAGCTCTGAATCGGTTTTCACATGGTTTTTTTGGCGCCAAAAATATTTCTGATGAGTTTTCGACATTTTCGTTCAAAGATTCGAAATCAGCACATCATAATACCGTTGAGGACAAAAACTTGAAATTTGAAAAATGAAAAACAAAAAAGTTCAAAAAATCATCTAATATCATGATATACTCGACTTTTTTGTTCGTCAATTTTTTTCGTTCATATTCTCAGTATATACTAATTAGGCTATTTTAAATCGATTGGCGTTCGCAGAATTCGTCTATCTCTAACCGTTCTCGAGTTGGTCAGCTTTGAATCGGTTTTCACATGGTTTTTTTGGCGCCAAAAATATTTCTGATGAGTTTTCGACATTTTTGTTCAAAGATTCGAAATTAGCACATCATAATACCGTTGAGGACAAAAACTTGAAATTTGAAAAATGAAAAACAAAAAAGTTCAAAAAATCATCTAATATCATGATATACTCGACTTTTTTGTCCGTCAATTTTTTTCGTTCATATCCTCAGTATATACTAATTAGGCTATTTTAAATCGATTGGCGTTCGCAGAATTCGTCTATCTCTAACCGTTCTCGAGTTGGTCAGCTCTAAATCAGTTTTCAAATGTTTTTTATGGCGCCAAAAATATTTCTGATGAGTTTTCGACATTTTCGTTCAAAGATTCGAAATTAGCACATCATAATACCGTTGAGGACAAAAACTTGAAATTTGAAAAATGAAAAATAAAAAAGTTCAAAAAATTATCTAAAATCATGATATACTCGACTTTTTTGTCCGTCAATTTTTTTCGTTCATATTCTCAGTATATACTAATTAGGCTATTTTAAATCGATTGGCTTTCGCAGAATTCGTCTATCTCTAACCGTTCTCGAGTTGGTCATCTCTGAATCAGTTTTCACATGGTTTTTTTGGCGCCAAAAATATTTCTGATGAGTTTTCGACATTTTCGTTCAAAGATTCGAAATTAGCACGTCGTAATACCTTTGAGGACAAAAACTTGAAATTCGAAAACTGAAAAATAAAAAAGTTCAGAAAATTATCTAATATCATGATATACTCGACTTTTTTGTTCGTCAATTTTTTTCGTTCATATTCTCAGTATATACTAATTAGGCTATTTTAAATCGATTGGCGTTCGCAGAATTCGTCTATCTCTAACCGTTCTCGAGTTGGTCAGCTCTGAATCAGTTTTCAAATGGTTTTTTTGGCGCCAAAAATATTTCTGATGAGTTTTCGACATTTTCGTTCAAAGATTCGAAATTAGCACGTCGTAATACCTTTGAGGACAAAAACTTGAAATTCGAAAACTGAAAAATAAAAAAGTTCAGAAAATTATCTAATATCATGATATACTCGACTTTTTTGTTCGTCAATTTTTTTCGTTCATATTCTCAGGATATACTAATTAGGCTATTTTAAATCGATTGGCGTTCGCAGAATTCGTCTATCTCTAACCGTTCTCGAGTTGGTCAGCTCTGAATCGGTTTTCACATGGTTTTTTTGGCGCCAAAAATACTTCTGATGAGTTTTCGACATTTTTGTTCAAAGATTCGAAATCAGCACATCATAATACCGTTGAGGACAAAAACTTGAAATTTGAAAAATGAAAAACAAAAAAGTTCAAAAAATCATCTAATATCATGATATACTCGACTTTTTTGTCCGTCAATTTTTTTCGTTCATATCCTCAGTATATACTAATTAGGCTATTTTAAATCGATTGGCGTTCGCAGAATTCGTCTATCTCTAACCGTTCTCGAGTTGGTCAGCTCTAAATCAGTTTTCAAATGTTTTTTATGGCGCCAAAAATATTTCTGATGAGTTTTCGACATTTTCGTTCAAAGATTCGAAATTAGCACATCATAATACCGTTGAGGACAAAAACTTGAAATTTGAAAAATGAAAAATAAAAAAGTTCAAAAAATTATCTAAAATCATGATATACTCGACTTTTTTGTCCGTCAATTTTTTTCGTTCATATTCTCAGTATATACTAATTAGGCTATTTTAAATCGATTGGCTTTCGCAGAATTCGTCTATCTCTAACCGTTCTCGAGTTGGTCATCTCTGAATCAGTTTTCACATGGTTTTTTTGGCGCCAAAAATATTTCTGATGAGTTTTCGACATTTTCGTTCAAAGATTCAAAATTAGCACGTCATAATACGTTTGAGGAGAAAAACTTGAAATTTGAAAAATGAAAAATAAAAAATCATCTAATATCATGATTCATGATATACTCGACTTTTTTGTCCGTCAATTTTTTTCGTTCCAATTCTCAGTATATACTAATTCGGCCATTTTAAATCGATTGGCGTTCGCAGAATTCGTCTATCTCTAACCGTTCTCGAGTTGGTCAGCTCTGAATCAGTTTTCAAATGGTTTTTTTGGCGCCAACAATATTTCTGATGAGTTTTCGACATTTTCGTTCAAAGATTCGAAATTAGCACGTCGTAATACCTTTGAGGACAAAAACTTGAAATTCGAAAACTGAAAAATAAAAAAGTTCAGAAAATTATCTAATATCATGATATACTCGACTTTTTTGTTCGTCAATTTTTTTCGTTCATATTCTCAGTATATACTAATTAGGCTATTTTAAATCGATTGGCGTTCGCAGAATTCGTCTATCTCTAACCGTTCTCGAGTTGGTCAGCTCTGAATCGGTTTTCACATGGTTTTTTTGGCGCCAAAAATATTTCTGATGAGTTTTCGACATTTTTGTTCAAAGATTCGAAATCAGCACATCATAATACCGTTGAGGACAAAAACTTGAAATTTGAAAAATGAAAAACAAAAAAGTTCAAAAAATCATCTAATATCATGATATACTCGACTTTTTTGTCCGTCAATTTTTTTCGTTCATATCCTCAGTATATACTAATTAGGCTATTTTAAATCGATTGGCGTTCGCAGAATTCGTCTATCTCTAACCGTTCTCGAGTTGGTCAGCTCTGAATCGGTTTTCACATGGTTTTTTTGGCGCCAAAAATATTTCTGATGAGTTTTCGACATTTTCGTTCAAAGATTCGAAATCAGCACATCATAATACCGTTGAGGACAAAAACTTGAAATTTGAAAAATGAAAAACAAAAAAGTTCAAAAAATCATCTAATATCATGATATACTCGACTTTTTTGTTCGTCAATTTTTTTCGTTCATATTCTCAGTATATACTAATTAGGCTATTTTAAATCGATTGGCGTTCGCAGAATTCGTCTATCTCTAACCGTTCTCGAGTTGGTCAGCTTTGAATCGGTTTTCACATGGTTTTTTTTGCGCCAAAAATATATCTGATGAGTTTTCGACATTTTCGTTCAAAGATTCGAAATCAGCAAATCATAATACCGTTGAGGACAAAAACTTGAAATTTGAAAAATGAAAAATAAAAAAGTTCAAAAAATTATCTAAAATCATGATATACTCGACTTTTTTGTCCGTCAATTTTTTTCGTTCCAATTCTCAGTATATACTAATTCGGCCATTTTAAATCGATTGGCGTTCGCAGAATTCGTCTATCTCTAACCGTTCTCGAGTTGGTCAGCTCTGAATCAGTTTTCAAATGTTTTTTTTGGCGCCAAAAATATTTCTGATGAGTTTTCGACATTTTCGTTCAAAGATTCGAAATTAGCACGTCGTAATACCTTTGAGGACAAAAACTTGAAATTCGAAAACTGAAAAATAAAAAAGTTCAGAAAATTATCTAATATCATGATATACTCGACTTTTTTGTCCGTCAATTTTTTTCGTTCATATTCTCAGTATATACTAATTAGGCTATTTTAAATCGATTGGCGTTCGCAGAATTCGTCTATCTCTAACCGTTCTCGAGTTGGTCAGCTCTGAATCGGTTTTCACATGGTTTTTTTGGCGCCAAAAATATTTCTGATGAGTTTTCGACATTTTCGTTCAAAGATTCGAAATTAGCACGTCGTAATACCTTTGAGGACAAAAACTTGAAATTCGAAAACTGAAAAATAAAAAAGTTCAGAAAATTATCTAATATCATGATATACTCGACTTTTTTGTCCGTCAATTTTTTTCGTTCATATTCTCAGTATATACTAATTAGGCTATTTTAAATCGATTGGCGTTCGCAGAATTCGTCTATCTCTAACCGTTCTCGAGTTGGTCAGCTCTGAATCGGTTTTCACATGGTTTTTTTGGCGCCAAAAATATTTCTGATGAGTTTTCGACATTTTCTTCAAAGATTCGAAATTAGCACGTCGTAATACCTTTGAGGACAAAAACTTGAAATTCGAAAACTGAAAAATAAAAAAGTTCAGAAAATTATCTAATATCATGATATACTCGACTTTTTTGTCCGTCAATTTTTTTCGTTCATATTCTCAGTATATACTAATTAGGCTATTTTTAAATCGATTGGCGTTCGCAGAATTCGTCTATCTCTAACCGTTCTCGAGTTGGTCAGCTCTGAATCGGTTTTCACATGGTTTTTTTGGCGCCAAAAATATTTCTGATGAGTTTTCGACATTTTCGTTCAAAGATTCGAAATCAGCACATCATAATACCGTTGAGGACAAAAACTTGAAATTGGAAAAATGAAAAATAAAAAAGTTCAAAAAATCATCTAATATCATGATATACTCGACTTTTTTGTCCGTCAATTTTTTTCGTTCCAATTACCAGTATATACTAATTCGGCCATTTTAAATCGATTGGCGTTCGCAGAATTCGTCTATCTCTAACCGTTCTCGAGTTGGTCAGCTCTAAATCAGTTTTCAAATGTTTTTTATGGCGCCAAAAATATTTCTGATGAGTTTTCGACATTTTCGTTCAAAGATTCGAAATTAGCACATCATAATACCGTTGAGGACAAAAACTTGAAATTTGAAAAATGAAAAATAAAAAAGTTCAAAAAATCATCTAATATCATGATATACTCGACTTTTTTGTCCGTCAATTTTTTTCGTTCCAATTACCAGAATATACTAATTCGGCCATTTTAAATCGATTGGCGTTCGCAGAATTCGTCTATCTCTAACCGTTCTCGAGTTGGTCAGCTCTAAATCAGTTTTCAAATGTTTTTTATGGCGCCAAAAATATTTCTGATGAGTTTTCGACATTTTCGTTCAAAGATTCGAAATTAGCACATCATAATACCGTTGAGGACAGAAACTTGAAATTTGAAAAATGAAAAGTAAAAAAGTTCAAAAAATTATCTAAAATCATGATATACTCGACTTTTTTGTCCGTCAATTTTTTTCGTTCATATTCTCAGTATATACTAATTAGGCTATTTTAAATCGATTGGCTTTCGCAGAATTCGTCTATCTCTAACCGTTCTCGAGTTGATCAGCTCTGAATCAGTTTTCACATGGTTTTTTTGGCGCCAAAAATATTTCTGATGAGTTTTCGACATTTTCGTTCAAAGATTCAAAATTAGCACGTCATAATACGTTTGAGGAGAAAAACTTGAAATTTGAAAAATGAAAAATAAAAAAGTTCAAAAAATCATCTAATATCATGATATACTCGACTTTTTTGTCCGTCAATTTTTTTCGTTCCAATTACCAGTATATACTAATTCGGCCATTTTAAATCGATTGGCGTTCGCAGAATTCGTCTATCTCTAACCGTTCTCGAGTTGGTCAGCTCTAAATCAGTTTTCAAATGTTTTTTATGGCGCCAAAAATATTTCTGATGAGTTTTCGACATTTTCGTTCAAAGATTCGAAATCAGTACATCATAATACTGTTGAGGACAAAAACTTGAAATTTGAAAAATGAAAAATAAAAAAGTTCAAAAAATTATCTAAAATCATGATATACTCGACTTTTTTGTCCGTCAATTTTTTTCGTTCCAATTCTCAGTATATACTAATTCGGCCATTTTAAATCGATTGGCGTTCGCAGAATTCGTCTATCTCTAACCGTTCTCGAGTTGGTCAGCTCTAAATTAGTTTTCAAATGTTTTTTATGGCGCCAAAAATATTTCTGATGAGTTTTCGACATTTTCGTTCAAAGATTCGAAATCAGCACATCATAATACTGTTGAGGACAAAAACTTGAAATTTGAAAAATGAAAAATAAAAAAGTTCAAAAAATTATCTAAAATCATGATATACTCGACTTTTTTGTCCGTCAATTTTTTTCGTTCATATTCTCAGTATATACTTATTAGGCTAATTTAAATCGATTGGCGTTCGCAGAATTCGTCTATCTCTAACCGTTCTCGAGTTGGTCAGCTCTGAATCGGTTTTCACATGGTTTTTTTGGCGCCAAAAATATTTCTGATGAGTTTTCGACATTTTCGTTCAAAGATTCAAAATTAGCACGTCATAATACGTTTGAGGAGAAAAACTTGAAATTTGAAAAATGAAAAATAAAAAAGTTCAAAAAATCATCTAATATCATGATATACTCGACTTTTTTGTCCGTCAATTTTTTTCGTTCCAATTCTCAGTATATACTAATTTGGCCATTTTAAATCGATTGGCTTTCGCAGAATTCGTCTATCTCTAACCGTTCTCGAGTTGATCAGCTCTGAATCAGTTTTCACATGGTTTTTTTGGCGCCAAAAATATTTCTGATGAGTTTTCGACATTTTCGTTCAAAGATTCAAAATTAGCACGTCATAATACGTTTGAGGAGAAAAACTTGAAATTTGAAAAATGAAAAATAAAAAAGTTCAAAAAATCATCTAATATCATGATATACTCGACTTTTTTGTCCGTCAATTTTTTTCGTTCCAATTACCAGTATATACTAATTCGGCCATTTTAAATCGATTGGCGTTCGCAGAATTCGTCTATCTCTAACCGTTCTCGAGTTGGTCAGCTCTAAATCAGTTTTCAAATGTTTTTTATGGCGCCAAAAATATTTCTGATGAGTTTTCGACATTTTCGTTCAAAGATTCGAAATCAGTACATCATAATACTGTTGAGGACAAAAACTTGAAATTTGAAAAATGAAAAATAAAAAAGTTCAAAAAATTATCTAAAATCATGATATACTCGACTTTTTTGTCCGTCAATTTTTTTCGTTCCAATTCTCAGTATATACTAATTCGGCCATTTTAAATCGATTGGCGTTCGCAGAATTCGTCTATCTCTAACCGTTCTCGAGTTGGTCAGCTCTAAATTAGTTTTCAAATGTTTTTTATGGCGCCAAAAATATTTCTGATGAGTTTTCGACATTTTCGTTCAAAGATTCGAAATCAGCACATCATAATACTGTTGAGGACAAAAACTTGAAATTTGAAAAATGAAAAATAAAAAAGTTCAAAAAATTATCTAAAATCATGATATACTCGACTTTTTTGTCCGTCAATTTTTTTCGTTCATATTCTCAGTATATACTTATTAGGCTAATTTAAATCGATTGGCGTTCGCAGAATTCGTCTATCTCTAACCGTTCTCGAGTTGGTCAGCTCTGAATCGGTTTTCACATGGTTTTTTTGGCGCCAAAAATATTTCTGATGAGTTTTCGACATTTTCGTTCAAAGATTCAAAATTAGCACGTCATAATACGTTTGAGGAGAAAAACTTGAAATTTGAAAAATGAAAAATAAAAAAGTTCAAAAAATCATCTAATATCATGATATACTCGACTTTTTTGTCCGTCAATTTTTTTCGTTCCAATTCTCAGTATATACTAATTTGGCCATTTTAAATCGATTGGCGTTCGCAGAATTCGTCTATCTCTAACCGTTCTCGAGTTGGTCAGCTATGAATCAGTTTTCACATGGTTTTTTTGGCGCTAAAAATATTTCTGATGAGTTTTCGACATTTCCGTTCAAAGATTCAAAATTAGCACGTCATAATACCTTTAAGGACAAAAACTTGAAATTTGAAAAATGAAAAACAAAAAAGTTCAAAAAATCATCTACCTATAATATATCATGTCATTCCAATACTGGTCGGATCTGCGTTTATTCGTTGTTCATATTCGTTGAAATATTTTAGAAAACATGAATATTGGTTTAAGTCGATTAGTATTTGTACTGTTACAAGCTGGCCTCCAAACGATTGGAATAATCCTCGTGCCAGATCTGTTATTTTGAATAATGGACACTGGATTTTTTTTTTTTTTGGTATTTCATACTCCCCACTTGTGGTTTCACCCGAAATGACCCCAACTTGGGAATTTCAAACACCTTTTATATTTTCCCTTGTTTGATTCTATGGACGATTCTGAGTAAGATCACATAGTTTTGAGACAACAAATGTATACGTTTCATTTTTTATAGAAAAAAAAAATGCATCGAGTATGCTTTGGACACGATCTTAATGTGGAGGAGGACACTAACGATAAGTAAAAAATATTGTTACAGTTTCCAGTTGAGTCCCTACGGCGTTTTGCAATTTCCAATACCTACCACTAATTGTTGAAAAAGTAACTTTTTAAAACAGGCATTTTTTAGATTCTAAATTTCACGACGAATCCATCAATGATTTCGAATCGAAAACCAGAAACCAAAAATCCTATACAATTCACTTATCAAGTATACTTTGGAAACAAAATTGATCGAAACTGGATTCATAACTTCTGTTTCACGATAAAAACGGAAAGCTCACATTATTGTGCGAATCAATTAATTATCAAATAAGTCAAACATTTCGAAAGTACCCTATTCGCTCGTAACTGAATCAAATTTTGAAATTATTGTTGAAACAATAATTGTACCTAAATTTTTTGATTCCGCAAAGAAATCCAAGTAGGTACTTACCTGCATAGCTCTATTCAGTATTTGAAACAAATATAGTGATTCTTCAATTTTTCAAATACATTCCCATTCTTGTCACAGGATTCTCACTGTTTGGTAATTGAAAAGTGTGCTATGGAAACAAATATAACTTCGACAATTATAAATCGTATACCTAGAATGCATTTTTCGACAAACATTGTTACCAACTTGAAACGCGAATGCAAGAAATATTCCAGGAACACAGCAGATCTGTATGTTGATAGGTATCCCAACTGAAATCATACATGTTTTCAATATTTCCCTTTGTGGAGAAACAACTGATATGAGAAACTTCAAACCATGAAACTTTTGACGGAAATCAGTGTTTTAGCATTTTTAGAGGGGTATCCTTCTGCATCGAGTTAATCTTGAGTCAGCAAGAAAGATTTTGATAAGTAGGTACAGGTCGTTCAGTAGGTATTTGTATGAAAGCGATGGAAACCGAAGAATAGGAATTTTTTTGCGATTGGTTACTTCAGAATAGTAATGCTCATCATGATTTTGTTTCTTCGATATTGTTTTCCGACGGGTCAAGATTCTCGAACAATGGAATGTTTAACAGACAAAACTACAAAATTAATCAGAACTTTATGAGGGAAGGAAATTTTCAAGAGAGATTCGGTGTAAACGTGTTTTGTGGTGTTAGGTATCGGAAGTAAAATAATAATTAAAATAGCGAATGCAGAATAAAATGTGATATTCGATCCACTTACAGAAAACTTGATTAAGAAAAAGACGTAAGAATGTCTCGAACAAGAGTTAGATTACATCACTACTTCATATTTCCAGAGAAAATTGTCATTGCTTGTTTATTAACTTTCTTTATCTTATATAAGGTTTGCAAGGAAAAGGAAATCTTGTTATGTTCGAATAAAATCATGAACAAGGTTGGGAATTGGAAATATTTTTCTCTACGACTATTGTATTCTACATTGATTGCATATTGATTATATAGTTGAAGAATGAAGATGATTCCAAGACACCGTGGATCCTAACTCATTATTCATCGGCACTCGGCCAACCCAGATTCAGAATTTTCAGAATCCTTGGTAACTGAGAGGTTTGGACCAATGACAAAACAGCAAATGTACCAAACAAATTTCTCAAGAAGGCTTTGCTTCATTGGACTTGTCACGGCTTGGCATCAGCGAACGTCAGATTGACTGTTTTCTTTCTTAGTTTTAACTTAGCTCCTGATGAAATCTTCTTGCAACAAATAAGGTATTTCGAATAATATTTATGTGAACATTCTATACAATCTCGGTTGTTTAGTCATATGTCATGCACAAATTTTGTAAGTACCTGTGTGGTCCAGTGGCACGGACCCGCGGAAAAGTTAAAGGTTCAAGGAGGGTGAGTTCGAATCCTACTGGTGGAAGTTTTTTTTATTTTTCCCCTCAAGCATTCAGTTATTCATGTATAATTGTTATTCTTCCTTATATTGCTTTGTAATTTATACTACTTTTTGGTAATAAAGGCAATAATTTTGACCTACAAGTACCACAAACTGAGCTTTCGTCGTTATACATTTTCGTGTAATCGTAGAGAAAGTATAGTCTTCTACTCGCGTATAATGAACATTATTCTCTCGGATAATTCCGAAACTCGCCTACGGCTAGTGGATTCTAAAGCACGAAAAAATATTTTTGTTTTCTTGTAGTTTTTTTGTATCTGCGACCGTTATCACGAAAAAAAAACGAAAAAACCATTTTCTGAAATTCCCTTGACAAAAATGCATTTTTTGAATTGGTCTAGTAGGCTCTGGCTAGGTCGAGCAATTTTGCCTAATATCAGTTTTTCGAGTGATATTTGGGATGGATATAAATGCACCACAATAGTCATGGGTATTTATAAGTATATAATAATACATAATGAGTATGTAATTATTCACTCTGATATTTTGTGTTCATAACGAAACTTCTCCGAAATGACTCATATTGTGTAAACAATATTGAACAATCATAGCCTACAAGACAGAAATAGAAGTGACGGCCGCTTACTAGATGAAGTCGGGCTATGAGGAACAGGCATTTTTATGGCGATAAAAAACGATGCCCCTTCCTTTATCGGTGACTGATAACTGAGCAAACGTCATCTTCAAATGGGTTTATTTCCATACATGAGATGATTTATCATCAACAATACAATCACAAGATTTTTTTTCGGATAAAAAATTTCTTTCTTCAACGAAATTATTTTCCATCAGTAACTTCACGAGAAATACTTAGGTAGAGCGATTTTGTCCAGGAAATTGTGTTCACTAATTCCCTAACATCCTAACTAATTCCTTTAATACCCAAGTAATAGTCCCGAGTAATACCTCGTGATGCCACTAATGCCTATAAGTAATTCCTATAATACCCGAGTAATGTACGTCGTGTCCTAATCTTAGGTTTTTTGTCAAGTACTGCTTTGAAGACTTTTTTTTTCATCCCAACGGGCACACGTACGTTTTTCAAACGTGACATTGGTTAAATAAACGTTTCTGGTTGAAAATTTGAACGACAATAATTTAGTGTAATCTTCAACGTTGAAAGAATACGTTATAAAGATGTGTTTTCAACGTTACTTCCTCAACAACTCGTTAAATATACTTTTAACAATCGTAATAGTAATTCAAACAGAATTGTTAATCAAACTCGCTTTATGCGATTCATTTAACAATGTTTATGATACGTTCCTCAACCTTTTATTTGGTCAAAACAATGTTGTTTTATTGAGTATCTTCGACGTTCAAAAAACCTGATTGAAAACGGCAATAAAGCGATAATTAGTAAGCAATTGGTTTAATATAACGTTGTTACACGCGACAATTTTTCGTTAAAAAAACGTTGTTTTTAGCCATTTCACAACGTTATTTCAACGTACTTGTGCCCATTGGGATTTAACAATTATTTATATTATTTCCGAATAATTCCTGTAATTCCCATATAATACTCAAGTAATACCTCTAATTCCCGACTAATGCCCACTAATACCCATTAATGTTCAACTAATACCTCTAATTCCCGACCAATACTCAATAATTTTCGATAATTCGATTAGATAGTAGGTGGGTATACATTCCTATATTCAAATACCTACCTACACATGAATAATGTATATTTGCAAATTTTAACACAACAGAAAAGTAGTCGTCCAAAAAGCCAAAAAGACTATATTTTCTATCTCGTTTCTATTTCTATCTTGTATCCACTATCTGGATACAATCTACTGAGCGGAGACCCTTTCAATTTTTTATACCTCACTTATACGTATATTACATTCATAATAACCCAAACTTCCTGTTTTTCATTTATTTCTGGGCCAACTAATGGCATAAGATATATGTCGTGTCTCTGTTATTATTTCCAAGAAACTCCGACCAAAGTTTTTCATAGCTTTTTTTTTGTTTGCAGGGTGACAAAACAGTATTCCATGGATGCTACAGAGTGGAACAAAAGCATTACAAACATGTGGATCAAACACAAAGGTCTGGACAAAGAAGAGGCTATGCTAGAATACTTAAAACTAGTGCAAAATCTAGAAATGTACGGGGTCACCTATTTTAAAATAACCAATAAAAAAGGAACAGATCTTCTTCTAGGTGTCACTGCACTTGGACTTAACGTATACAAACCGGACGACAGGTAGGGACGAAATAGTATATTATTACATAACAAGTGTGGAAAGTGACATGTTTCCCACGAGTAAACGTTTAGCACGAGGCGCAGCGGCGAGTATGGAAACGTAACGAATGCAGGAAACACATTTTCCAACGTGTTATGTACAATTTTTTTCCTACGACCATGAATGCCCAGGTAGCCAGGGTTCGTCTGAATGACGTGGTTTTTACGTCAGTGTTTACGTTTTTCTCACTTTTTCAATTGACGTATAAATTACGTTAATATGCCGTCCCAATGTCACAGCCTAGTGACGTCAGAAAATGACGTCATTTCTGCGTTAGAACTGACGAATATTTACATTTAAATTGTCGTCGAAACAACGTAAAGTTCACGTCAAAATAACGTGAAAATATCGTCAAAAGATCGTATAATTCCCCTCCATAATTTTGAAAAATTATTTTGAAATAATTGAAATTGGATATTTTTTTAAAAGAATATAAAAACCAAAAAAACCTACACAATGACTAACCGAATGTTAATGGCGGCGGACCTCTTGAAAATTTGATTTTTTTTTGGAATAGTAGGTCACCAAACAGCTATAGGGCATCGTTAAAATTGCCTTTTTGTTCATTCGGGTCAAATATATTGCCTGTATTCAAACTCGTGAGTGGTATTTCTCAACTCGGTTAATTCCGGTTTCCAGTTTTTTACTTCATTTTGTATGTGTCATGGAGGGACGCCTTAATGACGTCAATTGATGACATCTATCGATACGTCAGAATGAGGTGATCAAATGACGTCGTGATGACGTAATTTCAACTGACGTCATTTATTAGTGATGTCAAAATCACGTCATATTTTGGTACTATGACGTACCTGACTAGAAAATCACCTTAAATCAACGTCATTATGACGTACGCTGGCTGCCTGGGTATTGAAATTGTGAGTGTTTAATTATGACTTCTGAGTAGGTTTATTACCATCGCATGTTTCTAGTAATTTTCAATCTCAAAAAAGATATATACCAAACCAGCACTGAGTGTTGAATATAATAATCATGATATATACATACATTTATTGATCGAATGTTGAATTTTGTGGAGGAAATTCACTTTTTGACATGATTTTTGTTTTTTCAATGATCGTGCGATTTCAAAATATGTCTGCACTAGTGCGTTTTACTTTCCACCTTCCTGTTCCATAGAGAAAAGAGCTGCTTTCTAAATAACAAAACAATGTGCTATTTGCTATTTTCAAAGATGGTCGTAGAAAAAATATATTAATTGTAAATTGAATGATAATTTTTGCATTACATTTTAGGTTGAATCCAACGATTTCATTTCCTTGGTCGGAAATCAAAAACCTCAAGTTCAAGGATAGGAAATTCATCATAAAACCATCCGATAAATCTACGAAGGATTTTGTGATCTTCACTACGAGTGGGAGAATGAGTAAATACATTCTCAATCTCGGGGTGGGAAATCATTCCCTGTACGTTAGACGCAGGAAGCCAGATTCACCAGACATCCTGAAGATGAGGGAAAAGGCCAATGAAATCAAACACAATAGGAATTTACAAAAGTAGGTATATCTATTGACCTCATGTGATATAAGGTGAAATGATTATTATTATTCGCGTTTTATGATTTTTGTTTTGTTTTATCATGAAGGTGGTGTTACCTTATCAATATTCTCTAACTATATAGATTAGAAATCCTCGAGGAATACTGAAAACGAACTGTATCTCTATTTTCTATTTATAGAAACGCATAGCCTTTTGATAGACAACCATAGCAAATTATATAAAAAAAAAACTGCAAAAAGTTTGTCCTGACTTCCAAAAGCAGAATCTCTAAAACTACATGAAAGTAAAAATTCTCCAGAGCAAGAAACGCGTGCCCATAAAAATGTATCAACGAAACGTGATAAATGATTCGAAATGAAACTTTACCATGCCTATAAAGAAAAGATTTAGCCAGCTGTCCCCTCTCAGAGCCCGTGTATAATCTCGATTATGGTTACGATGATGAAGAATCATAATGATAATCAGCGAGGTCTAACGAAGCATGGTATTGGTGATGGGTGGCGGACGAGAGCGCCAGCGAATAGCCCCAGTGGGTCCTTTTCGCAAACCCCGGCCTGCCAGCCAGGCATACCAGTGGTTAGTAGTCCTCCTCCTAACAACATTGCGCGCATTGTGGGGCTGCTCCAACTTTGATGAGAGTCAGATGCCTCCTGAGGCCGCAGTGGCCGGTTAGAACTCTCACCAAGAGTCAAAGTTCTTTGTGGCTAAGATTCATTATCTTGGCCGTCCATGCCCTGTCGATAATATCCGCTTTGACTGCCTACAGCTGTCTGCCCCTCTCCATTGTTTTACTAATGTATCAACGGCCCATTCATTCAGTGCCGTTGTTACTTTGTTTTGCCGAGTCCTTTTGTCCTCTGCCTGAGTCCGCCATTTTCAGATAGGACGCCATCTCTCTAGTATGAAAGTATCGTATTCGATAGCTCTTGAGATATGCACAAAAATCCTAGCGAAACCTGATATTCTCATATTTTGACAATTTTGTTTTGCGTAATGTTTTTCAATCATTTTCGCAGGAAAAAATACTACAACGAGAAAACTTTGAGGGAAGAAGCCGAGCTTAGGGAAATCGAGTACAAGAAGCAAATCCAACTGATGAAAGACGAGATGGAAAAGGACCAAAAACGCCTCCTCGAAGCTAACCTGACAATCAAAAAACTGCAACAGCAACTGGAAGAGCTGCAGAAGTCCAAAGAAGAGCTGGAGCAGCAACGGAACGAACTGAAGGAGATGATGGAGCGCCTGGAACAAAGCAAAAATATGGAGGCCGCCGAGCGCCAGAAGCTCGAAGAAGAAATCAGATCCAAGCACGAAGAGGTGCAGAGAATCCAGCAAGAGGTCGAAATAAGAGACGCTGAAGCGAAGAGGCTGCAAGCGGAAGTGGAAGAGGCTCGAAGGAAAGAGGAGGAAATCAGGCAACAGCAGGAGGAAGCGCTCCGCAGGGAAGAGGAGGAGAGACAGAGGAAACTCGAGCAGGAGGAGCTGGAAACCCTGCCTGACGATGCGGATACCAGTCTGCCAGAGCTCCAGGAAGTGAACGACCAACTCAAAGAACAGTTGAAGGTATGTTGAATGAAAAGCCGATAATAAATGAAAACTATATAGCTAAAGATTTTTCATAGTTCCATAGTAATTCTATAGTAGACGGAATCCCACCCTCGAGGGTCAAATCTAAACATGGCACTTATAACTAATAAGGTCAATTAAGAAGGAAAATGAAAGCATGTACACAAGTTCCTTGATATTTGAGTGAACCTTACTCTTTCTTATTCTTTCTTGAATGCTTTTTCAGTTTCAGTCGTTTCAGATTGTATGTGTTCATCGTAAATCTATAAATAAAAAAAAATATGGACTCACAATGTTCAATAATATGGTAGTTTTCATCCTAGGTTGCGAAGTTAAAAAAAAAAATTATCGATGTGCCAAACGCAAAAAAAACAGCAAAAATACAGTATCGGAAAGTTTTCATCTTGGGTATGGTGGTTTCATGAGAGCGTAAAGAATAGCTTGCTATATGTTGAGAGAGCACTACAATTTCTCCTCTACTCGCTCGAGGAAGGGATATCGACGTGAGCTGTGTGCGGTGTATCGCATTGCCACGTGGTCCGTTGATGCGTCTCTCTTGTTCATGTGGTATTATCATATATTGCGTTCCTTGTTGCTCGCGTAGATTTCTGTCTATACCCCAGATAAAAAGTTTCCGATACTGTACAGGGGATCTTTTTCTTTGTCGGTTACTTGTGTATGAAATTTCTTCACCGACTGATGTACCTACTACTTGTTATCTTTTTGTTTCAGTTACTTCAAAATAAACTGGATGATACAAGACAGCAAGAGCAAGAATCCAATCTAGACAAAATACACAGGATCAATCTACGCGAAGGACGCGACAAATATAAAACTCTGGCGGATATCCGAAGGGGTAATACTGTGAGGAGAGTGGAAATGTTCGAGAATATGTAGAATCACGCCATCATTTTTCGAATGATCATCGAACAGAACTGTGCCAAAAAAGGGCACTTTCTTAAAATTTTGGGAAACTCTTATATAGTTTTCAAAGGCATATTAGTTTATTCCAACGATATTCCAACGATACCTAACCAAAACAATATGTTAAAACTAAAATTTTGTATAGAATATATTATGGAAAATTGTAATTATTTAAATAAAACAGTTATTGAAAATGTGTCGTGTTGTATGAGTCTCCCAGCCAACTTTTTGGTTTTTATCAATCTTTGATACGTATCTTGACGTCTCGGCTTCGGTTTTGAAGCCATTTTCAAGAGTGCCTAATATGGTTCTTCAATCTGCCTACTCCAGAGTCGATGAAGTAGCATATATAAATGTACCCAGAAAATATTGTTTGAGTCAAATTTCAATGACAGCTGGTCTAATTTCGTTCTGAAAAATAGCAAATTTTGAGGCTACTAATATTGGCACTCTTGGTGACGTACGTGGCCGAGGAACCAATAGGCGTAATCTGGTTAATTATAACGTTTAACGGCAACGTTGCCAAGCTTCTAAAACTATAAACTAGAGAACATAAAACCATAGAGAAGTGACAGAAGACACTATTCTCAATGTCAAACGACGATGGCGAATTTGAAAGGTGTGAAAACCACCGTGAAAACATTGGATCTGTCATAAAACAATATGTTTGAATACAAACAAAGAACTCGATAGATTTAATATTGTGAGTTATTGTGGTCCATAAATATGATGTTCGAGAGAGAAAGCTAGTCATTTATTTTTTGTTTCGCCTCAAAGGTAATTCAGAGTTTGAATACTTCTTTTTCACCGTTTATAGGTACAAGTTGAGTGAATGACTATAAACCTCTGAATAAAATAAATAGAGATGGCCTGTCTATACCTAAACTAATGGATGTGAACATGAACTATCCTTTTCTATACAATTTGAGTGCGTGAGGCGTGACGGGTGTTGAAATGTTATGGACAGTTTATTTACATTCGGAGTGAGAAGGACCATAAGAGCAACGAGGAATGACAACTTGATTCGAATGAAATGGGCGGGCATACACGAAACTATCCGATTGAATACGGACTTAACATGTATAAGGTCCTCGCTTGTAAACAAAGTTATGTTGCCTTCCAGACGAGGATGGAAAAGGCATCTCTAAGGTCTTTTATTACTCTGAGCTACCGTGTACCAGAATTCTACAGGCGACAGTTTTGTCTCTGCCTATGTCATGAATTCAATGGTTATGACATTTTTTTTCTGTTGACAAAATAATAACATAAGTATGGCAACATTGCTAAATTAATTGACGCTGTCAACAGTGGGATTGGTTGCTCGGGGTAGTACGTCACAATGGCGCTGAAAAGAAGTCATTTGAATTTATGAACTTTAAATATTTTTTTCATGTTTCAGAAAACTCAACAAAAAAAAAATAACATTGTCATTAGAGTGTTCAAAAGCTGTAGAATCCATTAAAAATATTTTGAAAATTTCGTGTCCTCGCCTATTATGCCAAAACTGACAGTCCGACAGCGCCTGTTTTGTGCACAAACAAGTGAACACGATTTACTACTTTCGTGAAAAGCGGCAACCCTACGAGGTAAAAAAAAATATTAACAAATTCTATGTGACGGCACAGTCGGTTTTCTAATCGTATTTTTGTTACGAAAAAATCCTCTATTGATTGGCCTATATATTTATAAGTCTAGCAAAACTGTAGAAAATTTAATTTGCATTTCAAACAGATATCTCGAAATAACTCGATTGACGGCTGGAATACAGATATTTTTCGCTTTACGCACCGACGGTGAACGCTTCAAATCGAAAATTAGTAAAAAAAGTCGAATTTATTTTCTTTCAGTTTGAAGTGTATCAAGTTTATAAAATCAAATTCAAATACGCCTAAGTACTAATATTCACAAATCTAAACAACAAAAGATAAATATAAATTAACGAGTAATAATTATTTCAAATATGAGATGCCACCAAAGGATAATATAGGATATTTAAAAAAATATTAGTCTTGCATCTGCGGGAGTCTGCTCCATAGGGCAATACGGACATTTCATTCTGAAAAAAAATAATAATAACAATTTTCAAGGTTAATTGGTGATCCACTAAGAATATTTTATTGAAGAAGTTTTGTTGGAAGTTGAATCGGTTTTACTACTACTTCCATATTAGTTTGTCTCGATTTTAATGTGTGAAGTTTTGTCCCGTGAATGTCTCAATTTTCAGACAGGTAAAAAATCCAATTTTCTGAGATTTTTTATTTTTCATTTTTCGAATTTCAAATTTTTGTCCTCGAACGTATCTTGACGTGCTGATTCCGAATCTTTGAACGAAAATGTCGAAAACTCATCAGAAATATTTTTGGCGCCAAAAAAACCATTTGAAAACTGGTTCAGAGCTGACCAACTCAAGAACGGTCAGAGATAGACAAATTCTGCGTACGCCAATCGATTCAGAATGGTCGAATTAGTATGTATGTGAATTTCGAGTCAATTGAAAAAAATTAAAAATTACCCGCAAAAAGTTGCAAGGGGTTTACCCCTAAAAATCATGAAAAATACCAAGTCGTCACATCGACTTGAAATTTGCATTGTATACGTAAAATTTCATGCTCATTCCGAAAATGTATGATTTTTATGTGCTCAGATATAAGATTTAGCCGGAAAAGGGTTTTTAAGGTAAAAAATCCAATTTTCTGAGATTTTTTATTTTTCTTTTTCGAATTTCAAATTTTTGTCCTCGAACGTATCTTGACGTGCTGATTCCATCTTTGAACGAAAATGTCGAAAACTTATCAGAAATATATTTAGCGGCATAAAAACCATCTAAAAACTGATTTAGAGCTAACCAACTCGAGAACGGTCTGAGATAGACAAATTCTGCGTACGCCAATCGATTCAGAATGGTCGAATTAGTATGTATGTGAATTTCGAGTCAATTGAAAAAAATTAAAAATTACCCGCAAAAAGTTGCAAGGGGTTTACCCCTAAAAATCATGAAAAATACCAAGTCGTCACATCGACTTGAAATTTGCATTGTATACGTAAAATTTCATGCTCATTCCGAAAATGTATGATTTTTATGTGCTCAGATATAAGATTTAGCCGGAAAAGGGTTTTTAAGGTAAAAAATCCAATTTTCTGAGATTTTTTATTTTTCTTTTTCGAATTTCAAATTTTTGTCCTCGAACGTATCTTGACGTGCTGATTCCATCTTTGAACGAAAATGTCGAAAACTTATCAGAAATATATTTAGCGGCATAAAAACCATCTAAAAACTGATTTAGAGCTAACCAACTCGAGAACGGTCTGAGATAGACAAATTCTGCGTACGCCAATCGATTCAGAATGGTCGAATTAGTATGTATGTGAATTTCGAGTCAATTGAAAAAAATTAAAAATTACCCGCAAAAAGTTGCAAGGGGTTTACCCCTAAAAATCATGAAAAATACCAAGTCGTCACATCGACTTGAAATTTGCATTGTATACGTAAAATTTCATGCTCATTCCGAAAATGTATGATTTTTATGTGCTCAGATATAAGATTTAGCCGGAAAAGGGTTTTTAAGGTAAAAAATCCAATTTTCTGAGATTTTTTATTTTTCTTTTTCGAATTTCAAATTTTTGTCCTCGAACGTATCTTGACGTGCTGATTCCATCTTTGAACGAAAATGTCGAAAACTTATCAGAAATATATTTAGCGGCATAAAAACCATCTAAAAACTGATTTAGAGCTAACCAACTCGAGAACGGTCTGAGATAGACAAATTCTGCGTACGCCAATCGATTCAGAATGGTCGAATTAGTATGTATGTGAATTTCGAGTCAATTGAAAAAAATTAAAAATTACCCGCAAAAAGTTGCAAGGGGTTTACCCCTAAAAATCATGAAAAATACCAAGTCGTCACATCGACTTGAAATTTGCATTGTATACGTAAAATTTCATGCTCATTCCGAAAATGTATGATTTTTATGTGCTCAGATATAAGATTTAGCCGGAAAAGGGTTTTTAAGGTAAAAAATCCAATTTTCTGAGATTTTTTATTTTTCTTTTTCGAATTTCAAATTTTTGTCCTCGAACGTATCTTGACGTGCTGATTCCGAATCTTTGAACGAAAATGTCGAAAACTTATCAGAAATATATTTAGCGGCATAAAAACCATCTAAAAACTGGTTCAGAGCTGACCAACTCAAGAACGGTCAGAGATAGACAAATTCTGCGTACGCCAATCGATTCAGAATGGTCGAATTAGTATGTATGTGAATTTCGAGTCAATTGAAAAAAATTAAAAATTACCCGCAAAAAGTTGCAAGGGGTTTACCCCTAAAAATCATGAAAAATACCAAGTCGTCACATCGACTTGAAATTTGCATTGTATACGTAAAATTTCATGCTCATTCCGAAAATGTATGATTTTTATGTGCTCAGATATAAGATTTAGCCGGAAAAGGGTTTTTAAGGTAAAAAATCCAATTTTCTGAGATTTTTTATTTTTCTTTTTCGAATTTCAAATTTTTGTCCTCGAACGTATCTTGACGTGCTGATTCCGAATCTTTGAACGAAAATGTCGAAAACTTATCAGAAATATATTTAGCGGCATAAAAACCATCTAAAAACTGATTTAGAGCTGACCAACTCGAGAACGGTCTGAGATAGACAAATTCTGCGTACGCCAATCGATTCAGAATGGTCGAATTAGTATGTATGTGAATTTCGAGTCAATTGAAAAAAATTAAAAATTACCCGCAAAAAGTTGCAAGGGGTTTACCCCTAAAAATCATGAAAAATACCAAGTCGTCACATCGACTTGAAATTTGCATTGTATACGTAAAATTTCATGCTCATTCCGAAAATGTATGATTTTTATGTGCTCAGATATAAGATTTAGCCGGAAAAGGGTTTTTAAGGTAAAAAATCCAATTTTCTGAGATTTTTTATTTTTCTTTTTCGAATTTCAAATTTTTGTCCTCGAACGTATCTTGACGTGCTGATTCCGAATCTTTGAACGAAAATGTCGAAAACTTATCAGAAATATATTTAGCGGCATAAAAACCATCTAAAAACTGATTTAGAGCTGACCAACTCGAGAACGGTCTGAGATAGACAAATTCTGCGTACGCCAATCGATTCAGAATGGTCGAATTAGTATGTATGTGAATTTCGAGTCAATTGAAAAAAATTAAAAATTACCCGCAAAAAGTTGCAAGGGGTTTACCCCTAAAAATCATGAAAAATACCAAGTCGTCACATCGACTTGAAATTTGCATTGTATACGTAAAATTTCATGCTCATTCCGAAAATGTATGATTTTTATGTGCTCAGATATAAGATTTAGCCGGAAAAGGGTTTTTAAGGTAAAAAATCCAATTTTCTGAGATTTTTTATTTTTCTTTTTCGAATTTCAAATTTTTGTCCTCGAACGTATCTTGACGTGCTGATTCCGAATCTTTGAACGAAAATGTCGAAAACTTATCAGAAATATATTTAGCGGCATAAAAACCATCTAAAAACTGATTTAGAGCTGACCAACTCGAGAACGGTCTGAGATAGACAAATTCTGCGTACGCCAATCGATTCAGAATGGTCGAATTAGTATGTATGTGAATTTCGAGTCAATTGAAAAAAATTAAAAATTACCCGCAAAAAGTTGCAAGGGGTTTACCCCTAAAAATCATGAAAAATACCAAGTCGTCACATCGACTTGAAATTTGCATTGTATACGTAAAATTTCATGCTCATTCCGAAAATGTATGATTTTTATGTGCTCAGATATAAGATTTAGCCGGAAAAGGGTTTTTAAGGTAAAAAATCCAATTTTCTGAGATTTTTTATTTTTCTTTTTCGAATTTCAAATTTTTGTCCTCGAACGTATCTTGACGTGCTGATTCCATCTTTGAACGAAAATGTCGAAAACTTATCAG
The DNA here is from genome assembly GCA_958298965.1 of Chrysolina haemoptera. Taxonomy (NCBI): domain Eukaryota; kingdom Metazoa; phylum Arthropoda; class Insecta; order Coleoptera; family Chrysomelidae; genus Chrysolina; species Chrysolina haemoptera. Next base: position 2,168,853 of record OY282603.1, on the reverse strand, counting down.
AAATATATTTAGCGGCATAAAAACCATCTAAAAACTGATTTAGAGCTAACCAACTCGAGAACGGTCTGAGATAGACAAATTCTGCGTACGCCAATCGATTCAGAATGGTCGAATTAGTATGTATGTGAATTTCGAGTCAATTGAAAAAAATTAAAAATTACCCGCAAAAAGTTGCAAGGGGTTTACCCCTAAAAATCATGAAAAATACCAAGTCGTCACATCGACTTGAAATTTGCATTGTATACGTAAAATTCCATGCTCATTCCGAAAATGTATGATTTTTATGTGCTCAGATATAAGATTTAGCCGGAAAAGGGTTTTTAAGGTAAAAAATTGTCTGTGTATTTTTTTATTTTAATGTCTTTCAATTCGGAAATCCTAATTTTGGAGCCCTGATGACGCATTCATTAAAATTAGAAACGTTGGCGAGAAAACAATAGTTTTTCTTCAACTCAACCGATCCAACTCCTAACAACACTTTCTGAATAAAATAATATTGTTTACTAAATCAATTCTGAGGCAGGAATTAAAACTCCTCGTTTAAACTCGAAAGCTAACAACGACATACTTATTTCCATTGCAGAGTTTATTGAGAGCATCTCTGGATATAACATGCCCACATATCAGTCTCATGGGCGGATTGAATTTCGTGGATTGCTGTCTCAGAATGGGGCAGGCAAATACCGAGTGGTACCTGGCCTCATTTCCCAAATCGATTTCAATCTGCAAAACAATTTGAAAAATTATTCAGTTGAATTGAGGTGTTCTGTTGCAAAATTCCTAAGTTGTAATTATCGTTTCTAACTACTAACACATTAAAAAATGGCAAATGTGTTTTTTTGTACAACTGACATTAAAAATGACGTTTTTAATTCATTGACACATGAACTAAAAACTGACGTTTTCACAAAATCACTTTTAACACTAGTGTTAAAAGTACTTTTAACACTAGTGTTAAAAGTACTTTTAACACTAGTGTTAAAAGTAAAATGACAGATGAGATGATGGATACTCAGTAATATAGATCTCTCTAATAGAAACACTTCAATCAGATATTATAATCAGAACACCTACTCAAGAGGAATCGTTTATAAAAGTTCACACATGTATTTGGTCGTTTGCGCAATTGATAATACTAATTCCTTTTGAAGTTACAAACGAAGTAGTATTTAGTCCAACTGTAGAATGTCCTTCATCACTGACAAATAATGACATTCATAAATAAAGTGCGTTGGGGTTTATTATATTTGAAGTATCTGTCAGTCAGCCTTGTAACCCAAAGATCGTGTGTTCGAATCCTTATGGATCTTATTTTTTTTTTTTTTTTCTTACTAGCAGTAACTGTTGAACAAAAAATTTTGTATGATACATTTGTTAAAAGTGATTTTATTTTGCTCGTGGGGTTGCTCCACTCGCTAACGCTCGTTTCGCAATATTCCCCACTCACAAAATAAAATGCCACTTTTAACACTTGTATCATAAATAACTATTTTGTACAACTGTCATTAAAAATGACATTTTAAATTCATTGACGTATGAACTAAAAACTCTGACATTTTCACAAAATCACTTTTAACACTAGTGTTAAAAGTAAAATGACAGATGAGATGATGGATACTCAGTAATATAGATCTCTCTAATAGAAACACTTCAATCAGATATTATAATCAGAACACCTACTCAAGAGGAATCGTTTATAAAAGTTCACACATGTATTTGGTCGTTTGCGCAATTGATAATACTAATTCCTTTTGAAGTTACAAACGAAGTAGTATTTAGTCCAACTGTAGAATGTCCTTCATCACTGACAAATAATGACATTCATAAATAAAGTGCGTTGGGGTTTATTATATTTGAAGTATCTGTCAGTCAGCCTTGTAACCCAAAGATCGTGTGTTCGAATCCTTATGGATCTTATTTTTTTTTTGTTTTTTTCTTACTAGCAGTAACTGTTGAACAAAAAATTTTGTATGATACATTTGTTAAAAGTGATTTTATTTTGCTCGTGGGGTTGCTCCACTCGCTAACGCTCGTTTCGCAATATTCCCCACTCACAAAATAAAATGCCACTTTTAACACTTGTATCATAAATAACTATTTTCCCAGTTTCATACATGAACAATATGGTCTGAAACTAGCTGACACCATAGTTTCTGTTTCTGAAAACCATGTGATAACAAAGAATTCAGGAGAATTCTTGAAAGTTTGCTACTCACCAGAGCATACATATTTTTAAGTAAATACTAGGCACCATGATTATTTACAACCTTGTGCCTATTCCAGTCTCCAGTGTCTTAATAATAATAATAATAAAAGTACTTTATTGGTTACCCAATAGGCTACCGACCAGGGTCCTTCAGTGTCTTATTTATCTGTTATCATCCTTTATTTTATAAAAACTCAAATTTATTTATTGCACATCAAATAATATAATTTAAAAAATATAAAAGCTATGAAATTTTTGCCTTATTTTACAAGCGACTCTATAAGTGCCCTATATACAATCAGCAGTTGTTCTTTATTTAGAATTTTACGGATTTTGTACATTTAGTATATATGCCTACGAATTTTTTCAACTAATTCATTGACATGCTGATCCCATCTAAGATGTTTATCTATGGTTACTCCTAAATATTGTCACATTCTGTTATTTGTTCGGTATAGTAATTAGGTCTGTTATAATTTGTGATTGAAAATGCTTGGTACTTTTTTTATATCAAGTGAAAGTTTATTAAAATCAAACCACTCTTCAACATTTTGAATGCCTTCAATAGCTTTTACTCCAACACCTTCCCATAAGTCGTCTTCAAAAATCAGTATAGTGTCGCCTGCATATGAGATTATGGATTTACTTGTATTCAGACATAGTATATAATATATAATTAAGAGTGGAGGCCCCAAAACAGTGCCCTGTGGGATGCCTAGTTGTAAATTCAAGTCATGAGTCATTAATTTCTACATATTCTATTATTACCTATTATATTCACATGTACTTTCAATTTTATTCTTACCGGTAACTCTTCTTTTCCATTCCACATTCCCGTGACTTGTCGTTGCATCATGACATGTTTGATATTGAGCAAAGCTGGGATGGCAGTGCACCCAGCATTTACACACGTTGTCAAAGGGCTGTTTACGCAAATCCCCATCAACTGGCATGCCTCTCGGATAAACAATTCATGGATCTCAATCCACATTTCAGAATCGAGCAAACAACTATAAGGGGACGAATTTATTCCATTGGGTATGTACAGGAGCATGCCCATCAGGGTCTGAATATCTAAAATATAAACAAGTCAAATAATCGTCTGATTATTCATTAATGTCATACCTTTCTCGTGTCTATATACAAACTTCCTGAAATGTGTCCTGGCATAGGATATCGCATCTGTTTGACAAGCAGCACCTTCGCGAAGAAGCTCGATGAACTTCAAGCGATGTAACATGAATTCCAGAGAGGAATTTTGTGCTTCTAAGTTATCCCGATGAACAACAGCCCAAGCTAGGGCTGGTTCTAAATCTTTCACTTTCAACCTCTCCAATATATGATTGATTTCATTCAACGGTTCCTTGTCGTGCAGTTCAGGCTCTACTTCACACTCTTTAGCAAGCTCGTCAGCAACATCCTGCATTCCCTGTCGGTAGAAATGTTGACAGATCACTTTGTTCATCAACTGTAGCTTTTCTGGACTGGTGAAACTGTCCTCGCGGCTGGTTGCCGCGAAATCGGACACGAAATTGCGATCGATCGCTTTTCCAACTTTTGAAACTGTGCTGTGCAAATCTCTATGGTCGGTTGCTATCTTCGATACAGTTTCTTTGATTTTACTCATACTCTGTTTCAATATATCTCGTTGCACAGTGCTTAAAACGTATTCACCATCAGCTGGAATGAAATAATCAACAATCATATACCTACCAAGAACTTGTTTTCTTTGTTCGAAAACAAACAATGCCTAAAGAGATCACAGCTTACTAGTTTCATATTCCAGTTTCAGATTTTGTATTTGGTTCATCATGTCAGATAAAACTCTTTTCGCATGTTCATTTATTCCTCCAAACTTTGAAAGGACCTTATCAATTTCTTTCTCCACTGCTAAGCAGGCTTCCATTTTAATGACATTTACTTTATTTTGTTGATCTTATGACTTTTGACAGTATCAACGCAGAGTGACAGATCACTGAGAGATCACGGAACTTCACGGAATGACTCTTCGCAAAATGCGTTCCCGCTAGGTAGCGCTAAAAATTTGGGCGCGAAACAATGGGCTTGTTCGGCCGTGCTCAACAGTTGCCAAGAGTTGAGTGATTAGTCAACTTGTTTGGATGAACGGTCCGCTGATCCATTGACTATGCTCTCATTGATGAACAACAGACTCAACACATTGTGATTAATCTCAACGGTTGAGCACGGCTGAACTACCCCAATATAAAGGTGATCAACTGCCATGCAAAACAAGTTACAGAGTACCACCCCTGATCTACTTTTTATCAGTTCAACGAGATAATTATAGATGTCGCACCCTTTGCACTTAACAAATTTCGCTTACTATTTCTATAGTCTTTTCATCAGTTCTCACGATATTCTTCGTTCAGAATTTATTGTGTGAGTGATTTGCCATAGTTTGTGTAGAGTTGAACGTGTTCGCCAACTCACAATCGGTGGCCATCGACTCAATTACAGGTTCCTCTCATAAAAAGCTTTCAGACTGTTTCAACTTAAGCTATCCTAATAGATGGCGTAAGCAGTATTTACGCTAATGACTTTCTGACTTACTAATGTTTTTTTCCTGGGAATGTGGGAATTGCTGAAGAAATCTTTCAAAGAATCTGGATTGAAAAATCGAATTCCTCGTTCTAAAAGAGTCTCGTTTCAAATACTTGTTTTTCGAGGGAATTTTTTCCATTCCGCTGTTCAGTATTGCTTCTAGATCATTGGATTTTCGAACTTTGATTTTGATCTTGAAATGCGGAAGTTAGAAATACAACCCGTCTTGCTCCCATTGTTCATTGTTTTTGAAATTTGAATTAGCATGGATTTGGTGAAAAATATGCTTTCCTTGTCGAGTTGACATTGCTCTCCATCTAACTAACGATAGATGAAGCTCTTGGTGGCCACCGACTCAATAACAGGTTCCTCCTATACGACTTTCAAACTGTTACAACTTGAGCTATACAGTAAGAGATGGCGAGAGCAATATTAATGCAAATAATTTTTTGGAAATACAACCCATTTTGCTCTTTTTATCAATTTTTTGAATAAACGGATTTTTCGTGATAACGAAAACTTATTTTCAAAAACTCCATACACAGATAATGAGAAGGCTCAAGGAGAAAGTTGATATTTTGACGTGTTAGAGAAACGAGAATAGTTATTTTTGTATTAAATGTGTAAAATAAGAGTGTACATTTTTTGGCTATTCCGCCGTTCAGCATTGTTTCTAGATCATTCGTAGAGAATTAGAAGGCTCTATGAGAAAACTGATTATTGACCTGTTCAAAAAATTAGTCTAAAAAAATTTCACGGCTCAGAACTGCTTGAAATTCTTAGTACAGGGAGATAATTTTTGGACTGTCAAAGACAGTAATATCCATTTATCTAAAATCAACACTTACCTCTTCAACAAAACAACAAATCTTTAAAACGTGACCAAAAGTTACTTAAAATAATAAACTCTCCTCCAAGTTGAACAGATCTTTTGTAAGCAAACTCCATTTCCATTATCCAGTAGCCAATCCGTCGCATAAAAAAAATCAATCTTTTAGAGTATACACCCCCGACTGTTTATTCAGCTAAACATCTGTCTCAGTGACAAAACGAAATGCTCAACAATAAATCCTCCATATCAGCAGGCAGTGAATCTAATTTTAAATCTTGATATTTCGCAGCAGTAGATCTTTTAGCAGGGCGATATCATGTTATAATCGGGATTTCTCTGCATATGGCATCCATGATAAATTGCTTTAGAGACAGCAAATGGAATTCGTGAGCAAGAGGATATTATGATATATTATATTCGCGCTTTATCAGCTATTGTGTTGGGTCGGGTTGATAATTGTTGGAAATTAACAGGGCGGTTCAAACATAAAAAGCTTTGAACAGGGAGATGAGGAAGTATCTATTGTATTAGGGTGTTTCAAACAAGACAAAACAATGATAGCCTTTGTTAATCCTCAGCTCCAGATACTATATATACATTCATGTAAAAACTCCATTTTCTTATATGAAGAGAAATCTGCAATCCTATACAAAAAATTGGGTCAAAAATCCATCAGAAAATAACTACTTTCCTGGCTATTTCAAATATGTTCCAAGTATTGGAGGTTGTGATACAACGTCAGTTCTATATAGCCAGAGCATAATGGAGTTTTCAAAAACGTTTAAGGAAAATCCACAATTTGGACATCAACATATTCAAATACCCTCAGGCTAATTCAAAATCAGTTTTTAGTGAAGGAGACACATTTTTCCAAGCAATCTAGTAAAAACTGTGGAACATGCTATACATTTTTATACAGGGTATTTTAAAAATGTAACCTACTTTGCCATTTAAGAGTGGGACAATATAACGTGAATATTATTGTACTTTATTTTACTAATTGCAGTTTTGTTTATTTTCCATCCATAGATTTTTATTGATATTGCGTTTTGGCAGTTAATCAGAATAATACAAAAATACATGGAATATGGTCTGCCCTCTGTCGTACACGCTGTATGGTTCTATTTAAGGAAATGACTGAAGGCAACTGAGCTGATGGTAAACCTGAAGACATGGTAGCTACTATTTTTTCAAGTGCTTTTTTGTAGATGAATTGTAATATGGACAACTTCTTGTTGCACCGAATGCACTCTTCGTGGGCAGCGATTCTTATTGTAATCAGCACATTTTCAGATTGTTTTTTCTCCGACAATACGCTCCTTTATGTGTAAGAAACCATCGTATAATAGCATTGGGTTACCCCTTTCACTTTTCACAAAGTCAAGAACCATGTTAACACTAAAACAGTATTATCACTTATGAAAATTGAAGTATTAGATCTTTGAATATATAGGCCCCAAGTAATTCTGTAAAGTGTATTAATTCTAATTATACCTAATCCCTTTAGTACCCGGTGGTCCTTATTACCTTTATTTATTGCTGAAATAAGGTATCCCTCTGTACCTACAGGTATTTGTAATCATACCTCATTATAGATATAAGACCTGTATTTCATATTTTATACAATAAATATCATAGGAATTATAAAGTTATTGTTATTTTCGCATGCGCCCAATTGTCGCCGCGTCCAACTGACGCTGCGTCCAACTGACGCTGCGTCCAATTGTCACATTCTTACAAATGTCGCGCGTTCAATTGACTGCGACCAATAGTCGTGCGTCCAATTTTCCACGTCCAATTGACGCGACCAATAGTCGTGCGTCCAATTTTCCACGTCCAATTGACGCGACCAATAGTCGTGCGTCCAATTTTCCACGTCCAATTGACGCGACACCGTACAATATACTATTAGAGTAGTTTGATACTTGTTTTTGTTCAGAACTTCAGGTAGGTGCATCGACCATCCTACCAACCCTCATGCAAAAATCTAAAACCCATAACTCTACAGCAACATCCCTAGATATAATTCTATGTGCAGATTGAGCATATTATCGCCGCTTTCAATTCCGCTTCTTATCGCGCGTTTTAACGACGAGAAGTAAAATCTGAGATTGTTTCTCCTGTAATAAATTTTTTCGTGTTCATACACATGGAAAGACTGTTTCGTATACGAGATCTCAAGTTACGATCCCACCGAGGATTCTGGCTGAAATGGAGTAGCTTACTATGCAAATTAAACATTATTTCTTATCTCTTTACACCCCGCCATAGTTGCTGAATCAGGGGTAGTATGGGTTATAGCGTTGCTATAAAAGTCGACGGAGAGTAAAAGATTTAAAACATTATCGCCGTAAGTCACACGTTCAGTAGCGAAGACCATAACCAATTGAAGTGCTAGGAATCGCACGTTAAAAGGTAAGACCTCGTTAATCCTTGGCTCGCACAAGTTTCGACTTTTGAGAGCTGCCGTTTGTAGGGGACGACAGCTGGTTAACGGAAAAAACAATTTCAACAAAAACCAAACAACAATCAACACTGTCTAGACCTAGAGAGCAGTGTTGCCAGACCCGATTTTCCAAATTATCCAATTGATACCCGAAAATTATCCGAAATTATCCATTTTTTTAAAAATGAATAAAACGAGGGGAAATCTCCTGCGGTTTCCCCCTTTTTTTGATTTACATGCCTTAGGTATTAGTGGTATTATTTATTAGTAGGGTATTAGCCAGGAATTAGAGGAATTAGTTAAGAATTATTGGATATTAGACGGGAATTAGGAGGTATTACTAGAGTATTCCATGGGTATTACAGGAATTATTCAGAAGTTAGAGAACATTGGTGGAAATCATAATCGTTACAAGGACAAAAAAAGGCCTTCAAAACATGGGACTTGGGAATTACAGGGATTATTCGGAAATTAGAGAAAATTGTTAGAAAAAAAGCTCTTCAAAATAGTACTTGACGAAAAACCTAACATTAGAACAGGATTCAATATTTTTATTACTTTTTGTCCACGCACGGATTAATTTTCAACAAAAATCAAGACATACAATTTCTAAGTTGGCCAACCTGAAAGACGGGATGCGCAGGCGCCCTGCGTATCGAGACGGAGAGTTCGAGAATTAGAAGCGTGCGCGACCGGTCGAACAATTTTGAATTGTGGTGTTCAAAAACTTATGCATATTTTCTATATTTTTGGTAGTTTCGGTGACGAGAAGAAAATTCAACACAACAATAAGTCGCAGTGGCAAGTGGGAGCTTCCAGGATCGAGCTGAGAACCAGAAATTCACAAGGTGAGCGCCATAACGTTTTTGTATGTGTAGAAAAAGTTTTATTTCAATTTCTTGATGTCACGTACGTTTGCGCTTGGAAAAACAGTCAAAACTTTCATTTCACGTGCGTGGTGACTTTTATAACTGCGGTATTACAGGAATTACTTGGGCATTGGTTAAGATTTTTAGGTTAGTGTACACAGCGGTTTCACGTTCGGAATAACATGATTATCGTGAATTTCACGATTTTCTGTGAATTTCACGGATTTCGGACTTATTATCATACACTCATTGAGCACTGATTCGTACAGTTGAAAAAGAAATAGATTACCCTCCTAAGAATTGAGAATTCAAAACTAGATGTCATCGCCAAAGTGGCAAATGGTGCACATTTTGGTGCATCAACAGGATATTCACCATATAGGTATCTACCAGAATTTCGTCACATGCTAAAATCACAGAAATTTCAATGTAAACAATGATTAAAAAATTTCGACAGTTTAATTTAGTGGAGGGAATTCGATATTCGACTGTTTTTTAAGTGCCGTAATATTCTAGCTTTTTTTACCTCATAATTTTTACTGCTATATTTCGTCTGTAAAAGTGTTGAAGTTGTTCTGTTCCCTTTTGTTTCCACTCTTTACAACAATCATCTCTGTTTTTTATTGCTTTCCTCACTTCTTTATTACAGGGATATAGGCCTATTTTTTTGTGCCATTTCATCATAAACCTTCCTCATAGTCTTTTTGAAGGGGTTTCTATATTTTCCATTGATGTCAGTTATTCTATAACATTTTAATGTTGTCAAACTTTTCCCATCATTAGTAGAATGAGTTATAGCATTAACAATATATTTTCCGTCGACCATTCATTTAAGATGTATTTTAAAGCACTCGAAATCGTTGAATGATTTTCTATCAATCAACGATTTTATTATATGCAACCCAACATACATTGTACTATCGTTACGTTTCGTTTCACAAATATCAACGGTTTTCGAGATATTTGAAGTTGAATAAGTGGGTGCCTATGGGATACAGATACTCATTAGTGATTATTTTGTTAGTGGCTATGTAAGTTTTAAATATCGGGAAATTTTTGTGAACAAAATCCTTCGTGAATACCAACAATTTTCGAAATATTTGAATTTATACTCATTGCAAGGTATGAAATATGTTGGTTATAATGTTATAAATAGTTACCTTCACATTACTTTCAAAAATAGTAAAGAATTTAATACGCACACACTTATTCAACTTCAAATATCTCGAAAACCGTTGATATTTGTGAAGCAAAACGTAGTCCTTTTTTGTATAGGAAATATTGGGATTAAGAAAAAGAAGACGAAATCGATATTAATCCAGTGGCGTGAAAGTTAGGGAGGGGAGGGGTACCCACCTGCCGTACGCCCCTGTTCAGAGTTACAAACACATGATTTGCCTTGAAATATGAAACTGAATGCTGTCAAGTGACATACCAAAATTCATTAAGAAAAGTTAAGCCGATATGGAGTTATTCTGGAAAATATATTTTTTTGTGTCACTTTCAACACCCTGTAACTCGGTTAATACTCATTCTAGGGTATATGTTTATTGAAACTTTCAGCCTTAAAATGAAGTAAGGAGTCTACCCTCGGAGTTTGTCCCCTTTATTCTGGGACACCTTGTATATTAAAATCCTCAGTAACCACCACCATCATTTTTTGGTCACATACATTTTCCTCGCACCAATTTTCAAAGAAATTAAAAAATTATAAACAATTATTACCAGTACTTATAAGGCAGTAAACTTATACACTCTCGTCATCTATAATAATGTTTAAGGCTGTTTCACAGTGTCCAAACATTTGAAATTGTATAAAGATCAACCCTTTTGGTGCACACTGTATACATGCACGTTCTTTCCCTAATGGAAAACGAATGAAGATCTAGGACCTGGAGCTCTTTATGTCTTTCGGAAACAGGGCTAACAAAATTATTATCTCATACCCAATATATCAGTTTTTGAATATCCGAGCGTCGAAATTCCACGCTAAATCGATACCTGCTAAGAACTTCATAGTGCGCTGATTTCCAAGTCAATATTATGCAAAGGATATTGCGAAAAATCATTAGATGAAGTGAGTTGTGTGCCTTCCTGTCATAAACTGGATTTTTTTATATGAACTCGCTTCCAATAATCGTTTTTATGGTAATGATAGAGGGCGGGAAAATTGGTATAACGTAGGTAAAGATTTCTCAGATCTAATTTGTGGTAATAGTGCCCCCAGAGTGATCCGGAGTGGTGCTGAAATTGAATCGGGTTATCGTTTATGCAAATGCATTTTTTATACAGAAGGTTAGGTTTGAAACTTCTACTCTCACGTAGTCCATTATTGAATATGCTGTTTTAGGTTACACGATGACCATACTTCCAGCAGTAAAAACATTTCAAAATACTAATGAATTTATAAAACTCATAAATTATCCATACTGAATATATTCGATTCGATCTTTCTAGAATTTTTTCGCTATTTTCTGTACTATACGCCATACATTTAACATGAAACACTATTCGGAAAATTAAAAATGAAAAATTTCTGAATTGGTCTAAATTGTATCGCACGAATCCGGCATCATACCACACAAAACCACCTATAACACCTACAAGCGAACTGTTAGGCCAGCAAACAATAACATCCTCTTGTAGAAAATTTTCTTATCCTTGTTTCTATATGCCTATGTATTTAACGAATGTGTCTCGTTATGGTCGCAAAATGCAAAAAATGTAAAATGTGCGCCACGATCCGCCATCCTAGCACACAGAACCACCTATAACACCTACAAGCGAACTGTTAGGCCAGCAAACAATAACATCCTCTTGTAGAAAATTTTCTTAGCTTTCATTCTATATACATATATATTTAACGAATGTGTCTCGTTATGGTCGCAAACTGCGAAAAATGTAAAAGGTGCGCTAGGATCCGCCATCCTAGCACACAAAACCACCTATAACACCTACAAGCGAACTGTTAGGCTAGCAAACAATAACATCCTCTTGTAGGAAATTTTCTTAGCTTTCATTCTATATACATATATATTTAACGAATGTGTCTCGTTATGGTAGCAAACTGCGAAAAACGTAAAAGGTGCGCTAGGATCCGCCATCCTAGCACACAAAACCACCTATAACACCTACAAGCGAACTGTTAGGCTAGCAAACAATAACATCCTCTTGTAGGAAATTTTCTTAGCTTTCTTTTTATATACATATATATTTAACGAATGTGTCTCGTTATGGTAGCAAACTGCGAAAAACGTAAAAGGTGCGCTAGGATCCGCCATCCTAGCACACAAAACCACCTATAACACCTACAAGCAAACTGTTAGGCCAGCAAACAATAACATCCTCTAGAATCCGAAATCCTAGAACACAACCGCAAAAAAAATACTTATATCACTAAATATTTTTTCCGCATTTTACGCCATCAATTTAACATGACAAAGTATTCGAAACATGAAAAATAATAAATTTTAAAATCGGTCCAACTCAAAGGCACACCTTCTTAAAAAAGCTTACCAAATCTATGTTTGACTGGCAATCGATTTCAAATTCGGTCAGCGTATAGAAAAAAGATTGAATTTCACGAATATGATATTAAAAAATTTTTAAAAAAGTTTGGCGGGAAAACGGCAGCTGCAACCTCTAGATAACATTATCAACCGACGACCGGATAGATATAGAGCAATTCTGCGAACGCCAATCGATTCAGCATGCCGAAATTAATATATGCTGTGATTTTCAAGTCGATTGGCAAATAATGAATTTTCAGCCGAAAAAAAATTGGAGGGGTGATGATTTATGTTTGAATTTCATGGCCAACTTTGTTTTACTGAACAATCAACTGTATCTCGGCCATTTTTCAACCGATTTTCAATTTTGAAGAACGATATTATCACAAATTACGTGTTCTTTTGGATTATGAAAAAATATATACAGGATGTCCTTTGAAAAAAAAAAGTTTGGGGTCACTTCCGATTACACCGGTAGTGGTGAATTTTCAGTAGAGGGGTCAAAATATGCGTATTCAATTACTATATAGCGACATACCAAATTTGAAATCTGTATCTTCAAAACTATAGAAATTAGGGGGCGTACCTCACCTCGTGGTCACCCGGTATATATAAAAAAAACATTTTGAAAAACAAGATTTTATTCAAATGCCAAAAAAGAAAGAATGATTTCTGTCTGGGCTATTTTGTAAGTTACATTTTCTAAAGCTTGCCTCGTTTTTATGGTTTTCATGGGTACACATCTGAGATTTACAGTTCTCTGCAAGATGACCATATTTGGAGCGTGAAAACATTTCAAAACATAAATAAATTCATTAAACTATTACATCTTAAATATATTCATCTACGATTGAACAACAGTTAAGAGGTCATGAGCGCGATTATGTTTGGGACGATTTTAAGGGTAAAAGAGTCAATGATAATTCAAAAACGGTTCGTCTTATCGATTTCAAACAAGGACAGGCTTCTAGAAGAAGTTTGATTCTACGTATGTGCTGTAATGGAAATTTAATTTTCAATCCACTTTTTCCCAAAAAAATCTCAAAAATGTCCCAAAAATGCAGTTACTTTGAAGCAATTTTTTGGCTAGATGAACAAATAATTTCAAAAAACCAGTACAGCACGTACATAGATCAACATTTTACCTTTTTTTTTATATTAAATTCATTTCGATCGGATAAAGATTGTTTCAAATTTTAATGGAAGCGAAATACCACTGCACCTACTTCGACTATACATGAAAAGAATCTTGAGGTGCTGCCGCAGACATAGTTACATGGAATCAAACGTCCTCTAGAAGCCTATCCTTGTTTGAAATCGATACGACGAACCGTTTTTGAGCTACCGACTCTTTTACCCTGAAAAACGGCCAAAATGTGATTGCGCTCATGGCCTCTTAAGAGAACGCGTTAGCTCTGGTCCATTTTATTGAGAACCAGCTTTGCCGTATAAAGAACGCTGCCATAGAGAACAAGCCTCACAAGACTCTCCTGGCCGTCCTCGTGAAAATCTCTGGAGAGACCAGTAAAAAGCTCGCTCCGGCCGTCTCTGGCTTTCCCCGGTATCCGATAGCGAGGACAATGTGGCACGGAAGAAGAAGAAGGACGTGTGGAAGTGCGCTATCGCCATCCCCAGTGACCCGACCCGAACGCCTTCATTTCTATGTTGATGTAGAGTTAGCGTCCTGTGAATTACGGCGCTGCTATCTGGATAATAAAGTGGTTGTTATCACTTCTGTCCAGTCGCTAACAGGACAACGCATTACTGTGTTAAACTCCGAACAGGGGAGTTTGAATGTATGCGTGTGTAAACATGCATCATAAAGGGCGGAAAATTTAATTTGTGGGAGCCGGAATTTCAAAGGAGATTTTACGACGCTAATATGTATGTGTCTGTGATTTAGATGGATGTAAGCGGATTCAGACTGGTAGTAGGCGTGTGCAGTTTCATCGTTTTAGTGCGGGCCTTTTCGAGTTTGACTGCATCTTGGATAATCAAGTTATCCAGTACGATTGGATTTTGAGACAAGAATCGATTGTAGTACCACCAGACTTGGTTGGTGGTTGGTTGGTTTGAGGCTGACGAGCCAGATTCAGGGTTTACCCGTGAGGGTGACCCTTAACACTGAGACCATCTGGGGTCTATTGTATTATTCTGTCGTCAGTAGTTCCTAGTTAAATAGGCCTGTGTCTTTTATCAGGTTTAGTAATCTATTTGCTAGGTGTTTCGGATTCATGCCTATTTCTAGGTTGGTCTGTCCGAATATTCTATAGCGCTTGTTATACAGCGTATCGCATTCAAAGATGATGTGAGAGGCTGTTTCCTCCTCGTCACCACAAAGTCTGCACTCCACGGTTTCTCTGTTAATTCCCATGGTGTACAGGTGTTTCCTAAGGCCGCAATGTCCGGTTAGTAAGCCGGTAAGTATGCGTATCTTAGGTCTGTTCAAGTTGAGAGTGTCAGCCGTCAGTGTTTGGCTTAAATGCCTCACCATGGCTGTGCTGTGTCGATGCCCTTCGATTTGGTCCCAATATGTTTGGTGTTTTGTTTTCTTCCACTCATTTATTAGGTTTCCGCATCGGGTTTTGCTTATACCAAACACTGGTTCTGGGCCTATGAATGGTAGTTCAGAAGCTCGTCTGGCAAGTTGGTCTGCTTTTTCATTACCTTCTATTCCTCTATGTCCAGGCACCCACACAAGTGTTACCTTGTTGTGTTTTGCCAGTTCATTGAGGCTCTGAAGGCATTCCCATACTTGCTTTGACTTGATCTGTACTGAATTCAGAGCTTTTATTGGTATGCTAGTAGATGGAACCATGATAAACACGAAAAAAAATTGTTTACCAAAATTCCAGGGGTGGAACATATTTTTTTTGTCGTTTAAAAATATATAAATAGATTTTTGGTGTAATCTTGGAAAGTATATGATTTATCGGAAAAACAACTCAACAGGGTGAAAAACAATTCAATTTTCCACAAAAATTAGTCTTAGTGATTTCTTGCGAAATGCGCTCGTTTTCTCAGAAAACGTGATTGAACGCCGACATCAAATTTCAGGTTCACCCTTATCCGCCACTGAAAGTTCTGGCGGAGCCGAATATTTGATTGGTCATAACTCTACTACAAATGATCGGAGAAGGAAAAGGAAAAGACTCCTACCTTCTCATGCAAATATAATATGCGAGTATTTGAGTACCTAAAATGTGTTTTGTCGCACTTCACGGAGATGTTTGCGGATGATCCGAAAATCATGAATAATTTAGTAAATATGGAATTATTATACTAAAGCAGCAACCCATACCCTCTTTGGACTATAGCAACAATTTTAAAGTAGTGTGACAGGTCCCACTTATACATGCCAAAAAAAACTTTGTTTTACTCCTGCCTCATTTTCAACTTACCCATAAAATCGGCATTCTCTTCACTAAATGTTGAAAATAATCGCTTATTCATATTCTGCATATATATATATATATATAGGAAGGGTAGTCGTTGCTGACTAGTTAGGTATGGAACTAGTAAATAGTGGGGCTTTGCAGCAAAATCAAAGAGTACTACTTTAAAGTTTGCCAAGCTTTCGGAAATTTAATAAATCATTTCCATCATCAGGGATACTACAAATTGCATGTGTAAGTAATATAAAAAATATATATGTATTGTTAACTTACATCTTTGTTGAGATTGTGAGACGCGATATTGTTGAATAACATCGCGTCTCACAATCTCAACAAAGATTACTTACACATGCAATTTGTAGTATCCCTGATGATGGAAATGATTTATTAAATTTCCGAAAGCTTGGACAAACTTTAAAGTAGTACTCTTTGATTTTGCTGCAAAGCCCCACTATTTACTAGTTCCATATATATATATATATATATATATATATATATATATATATATATTTAATATCACTATTGTGAAGTGCAAACCTCAAGCTTAAAATCACATACTTCATTTTTTATGTAGGATGTGCATAAGCGATTATTTTCAACATTTACTGAAGAAATTGCCGGGATTATGGGTGAGATAAAAACTGAGGCAGGAGTAAAACACAGTATTGTCTTTGGCATGTATAAGTAAGACGTGTCTCACTAGTCTTAAATCGTTGCATATGGTCCAAAGAGGGTACTGATTCCTGCTCCATTATAATTATTTCATATCAACTAAAATATCCATGACTTTCGGATCCTCCGTAATTATCGTAGAAGGGTTATGTGAAGTGGGACAAAACACGTTTTAGGTACTTAGGTACTCACATGTTATATTTGCATGAGGAAGTAGAAGTCTTCAGGAACGATATGCACTTTTTCTTTTCCTTCTACTATAATTTTTAGCAAAATTATGACAAATCTAATTTTCGGCCCTGCCTAAACTTGCAGTGGCGTGAAACTCGCGAGCATGAAATGTGACGTCGGCGTTAAACCACGTTTTCTGAGAAAACGAGCGTATTTCATGAGGTATTACTGAAAATGATTCTTGTGGAGAATTGAATTATCTCTCAACCTATCGAAATCGTTTTTTGATAAATCTTATATTTTCAGAAATAACAACAAAAAAAAATTATATTTATTTTAAATGAAAAATTTTTTAGGTTCCACCCCTGATTGTTTGGTAAACAATTTTTTTCTAATAATACATGATCTCGAGATGTCATGTGCCGAGTTTCATAGTGCAAGAATTCATTCTTCACTTTTTGCTGGAGTTCGTTTGTCGTTACTGGTTTATAACGGTATTTCAGAAATTTCAAAAATGAAGTTGATCATTGTTATCCATTCTCATAGCATATTTGGTGCTTTGAAAAATTGAAAAGTCGATAATTACTCTATAGCTTGGTAAAAGATGTATTTCGTATTGCATGAAGAATAAATCCAAAGACGCCTCTGCTGCTATCGGATATCTATGGAATGTTAGTCGGCCAGTGTCCACGAGTACAATGCAAAACCTCGTTTTATCATAAAGCGTTGAATGCATTATACGTTTTGTTGGAGATAACTTCACGGAAGATAGCGAAGCCAGAAAGACCGGATTTTGCTGCCTCATCCTAGTAAAATCAGGTCCGTTACGCGAGATTCGCCAGCGCGGGCTGTATTTTGAAATGCATAATATTTTTTGGAATTTGGTTTATGCTATGCATTCATTTAGAAGGGTTGAAAAAAATTATTCACAGTCATATGTGCATTTTTAAGGAAGCTGATTCAATAGAGTGACGTTTTTGAGTGTGGAATCAAATCAAATCTGCTTTATTATGCGAATAAAATATTCCTTGTTGAAAAACACACGATGAGTGCGTACAATCTCTATGATTGAAAATAGTAAAAATAACCTATAATGTGTTGGTTGGACATGTATATATTGTATGTACAGACAAGTTAAAAAATTCAGTGAGTACCAAGTATCACAGTCCCAATAATATGAATTTGAAATAAATAAATCTTGTCAAAGTGTTGAAATATAAAATAAATACCTTCAAAAGTCAAATTTGCTATATACATGCATATTTATATATACTTACCGCACTAGTGCTATTTTGAATCCAGATAAAATCGAATTGTACATTGCAGAAACATGTCGAATGAAATCAGAGTATGCTCCAAACATATTAGAAATCGAATCAGTGATTTGATCATATACATAGCCTTCTAGATTGAAAAAAAGTGACAAATGGTTATATTCGTAACGTCCGATGGGGACAAACGAAGTGAAAATATACCCGGGTTTTATTTCAAAATCGAAAGTGTACTTATATCACTCACGGTGAGACCGGTAGTTGCATGAAGCTCAGCCACATGTCAAAAAAGTAGTATTAGGCCATATACAGATCCTCTAAATTTCATTTCACCGTCTACAAAAAAACAAAAAAATTCAAAGTGGCGAGCAGCTTTTCGTGCACACCTGGTATATATAAACTTATTATATAACATAATATAACATATTGTAGGGATGATTGCGAAATACTTTTAGACAAGTAATACGTAGGTATGTGATTTATTTTTCCTGGGATTTCTAAGATACGAGATTTGAAATTTCTATTGTTACAGAATTTATGATTATATGTATATATTGTATGAAAGTTATTCTTGTTGATAAAGCGTTAATATTGGTCAGTACTACACACATAGTAGATCATTTTCACTTGAAGACATTTTTACTCAGAAAACTTAATGATGGACATCAATCTGAAAATTCAACTTGACATCTATGAAAGTAGTAAATGTCGAATAATAACAGATGCATATGAAATAATAACGAAAACTTACATGCAAAACACGGCCTTCAAATCAACCGTAATGAAACGGTTACACTTTTCTTGATATAATGTGGAAATACATAGCCTGTACGATAATTATTTTCCCGTAGAGCTACCCTTGTTTCAAAAGACTGTACTTTGATCTCGGATGAACTTCGAAGCCATTTTGACTCGTCTGAAGATAAAATATTGAGGTGGTGTGATAAGGGACTCCGCGACAGTGGCGTTTTCAAAGAGACCATGAAAAGAAATCTTATTTCTGAAATAAAGGCCTGGAAGATGAAAGGACATGATGGAAGTGGAATTCTAAAGGTTTTTAGAAAATCGAAAACGTCAATCTCGTGAAATTATCTTTCAGGCACTGTTTCAGCACGTTAGGAGAATTGAGCAGTGAATGTGCGAAAGATATTTCACGCCCTCAACTTACCCAGAAGCTCAGTGGGATGTGGATCGACCATAAAATATAGGTTTCCATAAGATGAAATAAGGGGTTTGATTTTCCGGAGCGCCACGGATTTATCGCCAGTGAAAAATCCGAAACCACGCTGATGAAATGGGACAACTCACTGCTTTAATAATACTGGAATAATACATTAGTTCGTAGTAGAAATATGTCACATCACCAAACAATTATGTTCGTGAGCCTAATGTGACTGAGGTTGAGATTATAATAAGGATACTAATTGGATGAATTACCCCTACAGCAAGTACTATTTGTGTGACGTCACCTTGATAGTTTACAAGGGCTTATCAAGTAAAAAAGAAGCCTTAGGGGCGATAACTGGCTTATAATCTAAACTTATCTGATAGCACTCTACGTAGCAAATGGTTTTCAAAGCGAGTCTCTCAATGAACCGTGCCAATATGGCGGACAGGTCGAGCGGTCTTCCAGTTTCTCAGTACAGTTACATATGAATCCAGGTCTTGGTGGTTATGTGTGCTGTGTGGGGACGACACAAATGTCACGAAACTAACGTAGCAAGTGACAAGTGGTGAAAAATTAAAATAGATAACTAAGAACTAGAAAGAAGTAGGACGTAGAACTAGAAGTAGGAGAAGGAGTAGGACTCTAAAACAAACAACACCAGTCAGGTTTCTGATACTGATTTCACTTCTGTTCAGGTTGAGGGGCTATAAGTGGCGCCAAACAAAACAATACTAACCTCTATTTATGCCGTCTGATAACTAGTTCAATATAACACTGCAAGTCCTAAAAATCGTAAAGAAAAGGGCCTGAGCTTCATGAAGATACGAACAGGAAGATATGCTTACCTGACTCTAGATCCTGTAGATACAGAAGGGCAATTCTCGTATAATATATAATTGGACTTCAATCGCTATGATATACGGACAAATATCCGGATGTGAGTTACTACCAAAACCAAGACTCTTGGGAGAGAGTCTTGGTCTTGGTCTCGAAAGTCAAGTCTTGGCTCTTGAGAAGATTTATTGAGTCTATCAAGACCAAGACTCAAATTTTTTCATGTAGAAATTTGTCACTATTGGCTGAGTGGACTGCCCATGGCTTCAAGGTGGCCCTTCAGATGTTCGTTGAAGTGAGTGGAGTGTCGGACGTGCGTCTTGTCTTCCCAACATATTTCTGAAGCATATCCGACAAATGCTTGTCGAGTTTGTAGGTTGGTGATCCTGTGGCAGTCGATGTCGGTCTCAGTGGTACATCCTCTTCGTGAGAATGTACCACTGAGACCAATAATGTAAGTAATCAAGTTCCTACATCGTCTGTAGCCTTCAAAACACGTGATCAACGATGATAACCCTTTGTGTCGAGTCACTCTGTAACAGAGATGAAGAGATCAATATCAATTAAAGAAATTGTAATTCGAAACTCTCTTCAACTAATGAATGAGCCAAGATGTTATCTCAACACGCAGTCGAGGAATTTCGTAATCATTTAGGCTTTCAAGACGGCTCCCAGTCTTCGTCAGATACTGCTGATGCTGATTTGATTGAAACCGCTGGCAAACTTTGCATAATCTACAAATCATTTGTTTCTCTCAGTTTATTGTCGAATGGGGTACACAGGGAGAAGTTATCTCCATGGCATTCGGTATTTCCGAGCTCTGGGGTGAAGTGAGACACAAGAAGCAATGAGGAGGGATAACAAACAAAGAGATGAAAGTCAAGGGAGTTGAAGGAGAAGGAAGAATTTGATAAAAAAAACAATTTAATTCTTTTTAAAAAAAAGCTTTTATTTACAAACTTTGGAAATGAAAGTAAAAAATAATAGTGTATGGAAAGAACAAGTTTATGCCTTTTCATCGTGCTATTGAAAGTTTTAGATACGGTTGGTCGCGAATTGCTCTTACAAGCCATAGAACTGATCGGAATTAGAGGCAGTCCTCAGAATTTATTCAAAAGTTATCTCAGTGTGTGAGAGTAATTAAGAAACTGGAGTACCCCAAGGTACTGTTTTGGGGCCCCTATTAATTAAAATATACGTTAACGGTTTATTTTCCCTAGAGAGTAAGGAAAAAATCTTAGGATTTGCAGACGACAAAGCCATATTTTACAAAGCAGACACCTGGCACGAATTGATTGAAGAACATTGCGGAATTTGATTTGAATTTGATCACGTTAAGCCAGCTGGCTACCGGACTACATATGGAATGACATATTTGGAATCATCAAAGCTCTAGAAATGTATACATCAACAAAATTATTGTGATTCTCTTGTTGTACCCTTGATATGGTTGATATCAGCTAGTTTGAGACACCTCAATTCTGGTATTTTCCCGACAAAGGCCATCATGAAATGGTGGCAACAAATGCGGCAACAAATGAAGGCGATGAATCTTTATAAAAGTAGAAGTTTCAGTTAGTCCTACAAATGAGAACATATTTTTGGGTTCATTTAATAAACTTTTTCGCCTTGATTCACTCATTCTAATAAATTACGGATGATTAAATTAAACCAGGTGCGACTCTTTCAGTTGACGTGATAATCCACGATAAAAGTTCACTCATTACCTGTTGTAATAGGGTTTTATAATTTTTATATAAAAAGATCGACTGTATACCAGACAGCCAGTGGCGTTCAAAATATAGACTGAAGTTGAAAGTGCGACAAATTTTCGTTTCTGCAAATTTTCCCTCAGATCTTGTTTCGAAGATCTATCCCAATGGGAGATAAAATTAGGAAAATGAAATAAGTTAAAAATCACTTTTTTTATGTTCTGGTGTCAGAAATGAAAAAGCGTGTTTAGAGAAAGCGAGAGCCAAGGAAAAGTAGGTGGACTGCATGCGGTATGCCTCAGAGAACACCTCCCGAGGCAGTGAGTTCCAAGGCTCTGCCGTTCGTTGAAAGAACGAACTCTGAAAAAAACCTGCATGTCTCTAAAGTGACGACAGATGGCTCTGAAAACTGAGCTCGACAGGACAGTCTCTATTATACTGCTAGGGGTGGAACGATTGATGATATTCCAGAAGAGTATCTTAGTTTTCTGTGGTGTTCCAGAGAGATGAGCGAGCTTGTAAGTGAAGCATCACCTACAAGTTTTAGTGTGTGATTAAGAACTTGACACCTTATATAGGATTAATATTCCGAAACAGGTCGGAACTGTGTTTTATAAAGGCGAAGTCCACCAGCGACCAAACCGTCTTGGTTCTCCTTTTCCATTGTGAATTTTATGTACTTTGTCATGTTGTTTAGATCTCCTAGAACGTTGCCCAGTTCCTCGTTTCCGTGGTTCCATATGATAAACGTGTCGTTAACATACCTCAACCACATCTGAGGTTTCTTCTGGGCTGTGTGTGTAGCGAAGGTTTCAAACCATTCCATATGGATGTTTGCTTACTACGGGAGATAACGAGGAACCCATCGGGAAAAACGGTCTTTTTCTTGAAAGTAGCAGTTCCGCAGACAGCAATCTAGCAGGTTCATAATGCCCACTACCGGTAGGTTTGTCCTGTTGTCCAACTCTGTGTCCACTTGCAGCTTTTTCCAAATAGGCCTCTCCTATCGGGACGTTGGTGTAGAGACTTTCCACGTCGAAACTGACGAATTGGTCTCCTGGTGCAATTCTGACCCCTTCCAAGATCTCAACGGAGTGCCTGGAGTTCTTCAAAAACGTTGGGGTATTTCCTTGCAGCGGTTGGATGATCGGCAGTAGAAACTTGGCTAGACTGTAGGTAGCTGAGTCTCTAGAGCTGGTTATCGGTCTCAAGGGAACTTTTGTCTTGTGTATTTTTGGTGGTCCGTGTGGTGTGGTGTTAGCATTGGTCTGTCTTTATCCGAGAAGAATTGCTCATACTTTTTTAGCATCTCGTACACCTTCGTTTCTATCTCTAAGAGAAATTTGGTCTTCTTGTTATTAGCCAGCTGAACTAAATCACGCCAAAGCCTTTCGGTCTTTTTGCGGGGCGTGATAAGTTAGTCTCGGTGTCCTCTCTTTCCATATTTGTAAGAGTAACGCGATTTTCAAAGTTTGTGAACTCCATTTCCCACTCGTGAAAAGTAACATTCGTTGCTATTGAAGTGATTTCAGCTAGTAGTATAGATGTTTTGCTTTCCACCCGTGCTACCGCAGTCCGGCACGGTGCATTTGAATTTCACACATGTCTGCCCGGCCAGATTATGGCCAGTATCATCTGCCGAATTTACGTCCGTGCCAGAATGGAGCAATAATTGCGAGTTTACCATAGGCCAGCGTCGCATTGATGAAAGTGACTGACTATCACAATGCGGCCAATTACACGGACTAATTGCCACGAATCGTATCATCTGCCGGCTTATTACACCGAACTGCAACATGTGCATGTGCATTGTTATTACTCTCCGACGGGAATGAATCGACTTGATTACGGGACGGGTAAGGGTCGGATGATGAGTAGGTGTCTACGACAATACTGATTTCATCCAGTGAACTTTACCGTGTGGTAGCCAAACTAAGGCGGATAACGGGCCATGTAGCTCAGTGGTTGAGACTTCGCGTTCGAAATACCTGGTGGTACACCTGGACAAGTGTCTCAATTTCGGGAGACATAACACCCTGGCTATACAGAGGGGTGGAGCTGCGTTGAAGCGCACTTACCCCCTGATAGCTAGGAACTCGAAACTGTTTCAGGACAATAAACTGCTTATTTATAAGCAGATTATCCGGTGTTCTGCAGCCCAAAACCTACTCCTCTAGCGAGGTTGGATAGGATGCAGAACAAAGTGCTTCGTATTATCACTGGTAGCAGACGATACCTTCGAGTGGAAACTCTCAGGGAACTTGGAGGCGTCGACTCGATTCCGACATTTATAAAAAACTTATCTTATTAGTTTTATAAATACATGCTCGATAAAAGTCCTCTCACCAGAGATATCACCAGGCTCAGAGTGTATGATAATGAGTCTCGCAAACACGGCGAGCTCATTTATCAGGCTCTTGATATATTTAATGAAAGAAGGGAAAAACCGGTTCTGTAGGGAACTAAGTCGAATGTCGGACTGAAACGCAGAGTACTTTGACCCGGTTTTTTGCATCAGCCTTTTCCGGGGTTTAGCACCGAAAAAATCATCCTCGCAAACTGCAACAATGGCGTATCTACAAGGAATAGAAATACGAACAAAACGCATAAGCTTTGTAGGAGGCGTGTTTTACTGGCCATAACCACTACGTAATGAAAAGTCCGGCCCAGCGTTAACACCAGCGCGGGCGGACTACCGCGCCCTTTCGCGGGGGCGCTATGTTCGCTTTGGCAAGGCGCTCTTTTGCACCCCTGAGAAGGTGTAAAAGAGTAGCTACTATTGCGCCCATATGTACCTTCCCTCTACTCCCCCTGGATTATGGTATGTTATATATGTTATGTGGCTTGCCATTATGACTGCTGGTCGGCTAGGTTCGAGTCCTTAGCGACTACAGATTTTTATCTGATGGCCCGAGAAAGTGCTAGGAATCGCACGTTAAAAGGTAAGACCTCGTTAATCCTTGGCTCGCACAAGTTTCGACTTTTGAGGACTGCCGTTCGTAAGGGGACGACAGCTGGTTAACGGAAATAACAATTTTTTAACAAATGCGCGGAGGAGAGCCAGCTCTGGCGCCGAGTGTTTCAGACAAAATCAATTCTGCCGAAGAACACACTACCACGCATGACCGATAAGGAATATAAACAAAACTTTTTTCTACAACTGCTATGAAAAGTAGCGTATTTCTCATGGCTTACTTACTTTCAGAACCATGTTTTGCTCATACTGTGAGAAGTATTATTTCACGATATATGAAACAACCAATGAGGAAGCGAACTACAAAATTGAAAACACATCATACGAGAGCCAATCAAGAGGCGCGAGATAGAAAATCGAAAGCATGATGTAACCAATTATCAACGCAAACGTTTCACAGTTGATTATCTGGATAGAGCGTTTGTCAAAATATAATTTATAACACACGTGAGTTATAAAAATCAGCAAATATTTGCATAGAATTCCAGTCTCGCCATTGAACATTTCCTAATATTGTGCAATGTTTATTGCTAAACTCGTACAAATTACTTTATCAAGGATTTGTATAGTTGATGTTATATTGGTATTAAAACGATCTCACTTAAAAGTCGGAATTTAGTGGAAAATATTAAAAAAAAATTATATACGCCTCCGTACTAATGTCTATTATTTGATCAACATCCATATTATATCTCGTTCATAAGGACCTATTTCAGTATTTCCCTATTTTGACAAAAATATTGGAAATTGCTGGATTATTTTTAACTTAAATAAAACTATCAGGAGAACACTATCCGAAATTATCATATTTTGTCAGCAAACACTAATAGTTTGTGATAAAATTATACCAAAGCTTTTTCGCCTTCTAAATGTCCAACAATTCAAATCACTAACAAGAAAAAAGTAGAATAACGTTCTTGAAAAAAAAAAAAAAAAAATGCAATTGCCAGGAGCTGAACCCGGGACCTTCGGATTACAAGCCCAAGACGCTAACCATTGCTCAACTCAAATAGACATGACTGTATTGTCTATACTTTCCATCGTGCAAGTATAGGTCCGTTTTAGACAAAAGCAGTTGGGACGCGTTTTAAATTTACAAAAAAAGGTTCATTAAGTGGGTAGGAGGAAAAATCATATGTATTACATGGGAGTAAAGTGCCTTTTTCTCTCTTGTAAACTACATCCTGCGGGAGAAAAAGTGGCACTTTCCTCCCTAGTAATACAAATAGCTACATTCTTCCGATAACGAAGCATATTTTGATTCAATTTGATATCTGTCCGAAGTTGGATTGGGTTATTCTTTACTACTTTCCATTATTCCTATTGGAATTGTATGGTAGTCTATGAGATTAGAAAATTAATAGCCATTGCACGTTCCTATATTCGAAAACTGCTCTCCAATAAAACCGTACCGACGTTTATTTTTCAAATGACGTGTTCACTGAACAAAACCACCATTGCTGGAAAGGAAAATGATACCATTAAAATCGGGAAATCTCATATGGGCCGGCATTATATTCCTCCATTCACAGTTATACCGCCCCTCGAATTTAATTATGATATCAAAGTATTTATTCTATTGTTATGGAAATGAAATTGCTTTCCACAAAGCAGCGCTTGATATTATTGCAGACTCGAATAGTTTTTAATTAAACTGTAGGGGGCCTTTTTGAGCGCTGCTTCTCATTTTCCTCTCCACTGCAGTTATCTACAATGTAACCACAAATTGTGACTCTTCAGTATGTTCGACTTATGAGTTTCAACAACTCTTAACAAATAATTGGAATTGACAATAATGTCATGGTGCGAAATTCTTCTGGACTTCTATTGTCTAGAAACAAAGAAAATCAATTATCTGCCTGTGTTTGAGTCACGAAGTTTCAACAGTTAACATCCACTGTCGTTATCAAGTGTGTGAATGCGACAAGATAACTTGAATTCTCATTATACAGCAATCGGTGCCATAAGCATGGAACTAATGTACCTGCTATACGTACCCATTCCAAAATAATAGAATTAATTTACGACTCAAGTGGTTTCCACACATTCCGAATCTCTATGCTCGGTTTACTGAACACGTCATTATTCAGGATATATGCCGACTCTATGAACTTTCTCTTTTACCATTGTTCTTCATTCGGCTTCCAACCATGCGATGCTTTGTTGATTCGTCCGTATGTCATATACTAATCGCGACTTCGATGTTTCTCTTAGATGTCTATTTTTCTTATGTTCACCGATTTTGACATTTAGTGGCCTCTTAGTTTCTCCAATATGATCCATCCCACATTCACAGGAACACGCTAAATGCAGTTTTTGGAGTCACTATTCTCGATTGGAGGTCTTGTTTTTGTGAGTTGGCTACTACCTGATCCAATTCGCCTTATCAGTTCCTATTATTAATAATTAAGAAAAACCTTAGTGATCCACGCTCAGATTAGCCTTTGTGGATCTTCTCAGTTTTTATTTACTTTTTTTTAACATTCAACTTGAAGTGGTAAATAAATATTAACATTATTATCATCTCCATCATTTTATTACGTATTTATCTCGTCGCCTTAATAATTTTCATTTCGTAATAATTATTCTCGGTCGGTTTTGAAACTATTTTTGGAGACTACCGAACGGCGTTCGGGATCTTAATCACATTCTCGCAGCCGGGATTATAGACATTTTCCCATAATTATTCCATCCTTGTTCTTACTCTGTCCTCAATTGTTTCTTTCTCATGCCCAGTCCATACAATTATATGTCTATGTTTTTACTCGACTGTCACTGTCAAGTATGACGGTTATATTTGAAGGTTTGATGTTAGTTTTGGTATGTTAGATGGGACATGGCGGAAACTTCCGAAACTTTCCCGAAGAAAACAAAAAAATTGGATTTGAAGTTACCCGACGATATCAAAGAAAAGACATACATCACCAGGCAAGTCGATACTTCTATAGCAATTCTAGATAGTCCAGAAAATGACGTTGTTCTCGAATCATTGCTGTTCTTGTCTAGATATGCTGATATACGACTGAACAATTTGAATTACCTTCAGCAGAGAGGACTGGTTACTAAATTACTCAACCTTTTCAATAAAAATGTGTGTATCCAACGATTAGCGCTCAGACTGTTGAATGTTCTTGCAACACTCGACACAGTTTTACTGGAGTTGGACCAAGAAATCTACGATGATAAAATCATAGAAATTTCCAATCTCTACATGTCCCACCACGATCTACACGTCAAAGAATTTTGTGTCTCCATTTTATCGAAACTGGCAGGTTCTTGTAGGATAACGTCTCTGATATTCAAAGTAGACTTGTTAAATCCCGTCCTCGCTACCATTAAAACAACCCAAAGTGTCAATCTGTTAGAATCTACTTTGGGATTCTTTTATGAGCTTCTCAATTCTCCAGGAGTTCTTGCTATCCTACCAGAAGTGAATAGCTTCGATGTCTCGATAATACTAGCCCAACTAAATCGTTCTGAAGACCACGTTGCTGAACTGGCCTTCAAAATAGTCCAGCGACTCACTTTCTTCAGCCTAGATGTTTTCCAGCGAATGTTCCGGCTCTCCAAGTTGGTAGAAAAACTCTTGGCGATAGTTATGGATGGCAAAAGGAAACAGTTCCACAGCATAGCCCTTGATATTATTCGAAACTGTATGAACAGTGAGGAGACCTCCAGTTATTTTATCGAGTGTATAGAATTTCTAAACTTTTGTATTTGGGTGAAAACCTGCGAGCCCGTGTACCTCCTGCCTTGCGTCGAGGTTTTCCAAAAGCTAGCTAAGATACCGAGAATCAAACAAACCCTCTTCGATCTTTCAGTGGAGGATGCTATTCTGTACTTTCTCAGAAGCGAAAATAAAGTCATTCTGAACAAAACTTGCGAAGCCATATCAAGCATGAGCGAACACAAGTACTGCTGTGAGCATATGCTGACTCCCATGGTATTAAAAACGATAGTTGAAATTCTGGACAGAAAGGACGAGGAGGATCCCGAGAATGAGACAGCTATCAGAACTATCTCAGACTTCGCGAGGAGATCGCTGAGAACGATCGACATGCTTCATTCCTTGGGCAGCCAGAATATACTAGTGGAGTACTTCAAGAAAGGCAGCAAACTCTCAGAAGATACCCATTTGAGGGTTTTGGAGATATTATACAAATTTTCCATACATCCAGTGTATCAGAAAAGTATTATCAACGACAAGTTCTTCGCTGAGCTTTTGAGGTTGTTGGGAAGCGGATCAGACAGTCTTGCAATCTTAGCTACTGAGATTCTCACCTACTTCACTGAGAGCGGCGATTTTTTGAAGCTCTTCATGTCGCTGAAAGGCCCTTCCATTGTCCTCAATGAACTGAGGACCACCAACAACATGAAAGTGCTGAAGACTCTCTTGGTTTTCATCCACTGTATACTTTCTAACGAGCAATGGCTGATGGAGTTCCTGAAGAACAACTTGGTGTCCATTTTGAGCAACCTCCCCAATGAGATAATTTCCAAAGCACCTTTGATCGACACCATTCTCACTGCTACTTACAACCTGCATCTGCCGTTGAAGTTTTTCAAGTTGAATCGGCTGGAGATCACAGACAAGTTGAAGAACAAATTTTATTTGATCAACGGTCACTGGACGGCACCGTTTCCGTTCCTAGAGATTCTAGAAGCATCCAGAATGTCTACCGTGTTGACCATATATGTTGTGGATTACACCTTCGAGGTACAGAGTGATCGGGGGAACACTGAAGTGGGCCAACTGAAACAAGCCAGCATGAGTTACACAAGGCGGATGCTGGACAACTCGACAGCTTCGCTTCGCTTGGGCAGGTCCCCTTTTGATGTGGTCTATGGAAAACTATCCCCAGATCCCTTTTTGCCGAAGTATATACACCACTTGAAAGGGTTTCTTGAGAAGGGAACTGACATCAAGGATAAGATCCGGTTGCTGGCGGAATATGTGGATACTCTTCTTTGCGGTCCGAGTGATAGTGCAACGGTTCCGGAAAAATTGCACCAGTTCCAACTGCACATAGCAAGTCTCAAGCGAAAGCTGGGTACCAACATGATTCCTATAGGGTTTCTGCGTATCGGCTTCCACTGCGAGAGGGCGCTGCTTTTCAAAGCTTTGGCCGATAGGAGTTCCATCCCATGTTCTCTAGTGAAATCGGGTAAAAAAATGTACTGGAATGAAGTCGTATTGTTCGAAGATACGAACGCTACGCTGAAGTTCTACATAGTGGATCTGGTGAATAATATCGGCAATTTGCTAATGGTCGGATCTAGGGAAGCCAATCAGTATTGTTCGAAAACATGACGGGAATTCGGAACGTATGCTAATGACTTGTCTGGATGAGTTTATTTTGTTCGAACGGGGAATAAACAGAGCACCGATTTCGAGATGTTTACTTGGCTTTAATGCCAGAGCGATTGCGAGTTCAGTTGTTAAAATCAGTATTATGGCTTTCGTAGAATATTTACGAGGGCAATTTCTGGAATTAGATTCTGGACTTTGTGTTTCATGATATACTGCGATGGTATGCGATTTCAACAATGGTGTCAACCGTTTACTTCTCTGTGTCTTAACTCATCTGTTCTTCCGAATTACAAGAGTAATAATACTAATTATAATAATAACGATAGCTATATTTATCTTATTTTGAAGTACAAAATAGAGGATGATTCCAATTGTATGAATATCGAACATGCACCGGAAATATGCATATTTTGGTTATCGATAATTAATTCAGAAAATTCCCATATGGTGCACAATCAAATGGCCACACTGCAGAGCTGTCCCAAAGCACAGTGCTTGGTGCTCGTGAAAGCATTCGAAGCACTTTTGTGCTCCTAAGCACTGTGCTCCCGAGTACTTTCCCAATTCAGTGCTGAGTGCTTAGCGCTCCGAAGCATTTAACGAAAAGGCTTAGTGCTTAGTAATCCCGGAAAGTGATCGCGAGCACTCCAATGCTCCGGAGCACTTGCCAAAATCAGAGTGAATATCTGGGCCCAGGCTCGATTGAATATCTTCAATTTGGCCCCCAAGGCATTGACAATATTGTCGTTCAATGGTACATCTACAAACTCCATCTCAAGGGGGTCATTTTCCTTGGATAAAGAAGACTCACCTGAAATATGACTCACCTGAATTATGACTTACGATGTAAAATCTCTCTACATCCTTGATTGAAGACATCTCGTCTCAACAAACATGAGGTATCTCACCTCAACAATAGTAGGCATCTCGCCTAATATGGTGCTTTGGTCCATCTTTAGTTGAAGACATCTCGTCTCGACAAGCATGAGGCATCTCGCCCCAGCAATAGTAGGCATCTCGCCCCAGCAATAGTAGGCATCTCGAAGACATCTCGTCTCCACAACCATGAGGCATTCGCCCCAGCAATAGTAGGCATCTCACCTAATATGGTGCTTTGGCTCCATCTTCAGTTGCAGACATCTCGTCTCGACAAGCATGAGGCATCTCGCCCCAGCAATAGTAGGAATCTCGCCTAATATGGTGCTTTGGCCCCATCTTCAGTTGAAGACATCTCGGCTCCACAAGCATGAGGCATCTCGCCTAATATGGTGCTTTGGCTCCATCTTTAGTTGAAGACATCTCGTGTCCACAAGCATGAGGCATCTCGCCCCAGCAATAGTAGGCATCTCGCCCCAGCAATAGTAGGCATCTCGCCCCAGCAATAGTAGGCATCTCGCCCCAGCAACAGTAGGCATCTCGAAGACATCTCGTCTCCACAACCATGAGGCATTCGCCCCAGCAATAGTAGGCATCTCACCTAATATGGTGCTTTGGCTCCATCTTCAGTTGAAGACATCACGTCTCCACAAGCATGAGGCATCTCGCCCCAGCAATAGTAGGCATCTCGCCCCAGCAATAGTAGGCATCTCGCCCCAGCAATAGTAGGCATCTCGCCTAATATGGTGCTTTGGCTCCATCTTTAGTTGAAGACATCTCGTCTCCACAAGCATGAGGCATCTCGCCCCAGAAATAGTGGGAATTATTTCGCCTAATATGTTTATCTAGATATCTCATCTATTATATTATATTGAGGGTGATGACAACGATATAGAATTGTATCTGTATCTTTTAAGTTTCATTTCTTCATTCAATTGCAAACTTGTTCGGGTTTGCCATGTTTTCGCATCCACGCAAAACAAAGGAATGAAATGAAACACAGAACACTTACACTGCCCTAGACACGACGGAGCAGAGATGGGTGCGTTTTGTTGGCCTGAAGCGACAGGGTTGCTTTAAAAATTTGCGTGTTCACACGGGAAACAAGGGTACTACATTTGATCATTCAGAACAAGGCGTGAAATATAAATATATAATATATATATATCAATAGATAACAACTTCGAAAATAAGTTCAGTGACTTTTTCACCCCTTTGATACAGTTCATTCATTTCATTGAAAATATTCTATTTTAAATGAGATATTCCAAGCAGTAATCGCCTTTCCCTCGCCAATTGCGATGTTTTCGACGATGACTATAATATGTCTCCAGAGATAACTTTTTTCATTTCCTTTTGAGTATTCCCAGACGCAAGAAATAGGGAATTAAACTTTTTACAATATTTAATGCTCCTCGTTCTGCGTGAGGGTACAAAAAACCCCATTGTATACCGAAGCTTTTCATCTCTGCGCCAGGCTATCAGTGAAAAATCTTATGCTTTATTCGGAAAACCTCATTGTGTTCGATTCATAAAGGAGTTTTCGCTTTTTGATTCTTCTGTTTTGCTTCCCCAAGTTCGCAGTTATATTCTTTGATGTAAGCCGTATTTTCGCATAGAGTATGAGTCATCAATTCATCATATTCTCGGCCACTTTTCCAGCTAATTCTTACGAATTGATAAAAAAATCATTTTGGCTTCGAATTATTAATTTTGGACTACAAAACAATAGTCCCCACCAAAAAAAAACATTTTTCTACAAGTCCACTTTTTTGTGTGGTTTGTGTGCGTAAAGTATTACAATATTTCACTATCAACATACGATTTTATTATTAAACGGAAAAGAGTAAAAAAAGTGCACTTTCTTTAACGGCTGTTACTAGGCAACCGACAGTTTCATGCAACAACAGTGACAGATCCGAATAATAACGAAATCCTGTCATAAAGCCAGTTCTGATTTTCTTTGGCAACTAATAACCTATAAATATCCGATATGCAAATGTTTCACCAATAATGTTCTTAGCATTCTTACTATTAAATGAGTATTATCAAAATTCCAAACTATCGCGGCGAATATATTCAAAATAATAGCATATACCTCTAAGGAACTATTGGACCTAATCTACACTAGGTAATCCAAGGTAGCTATGGCTGTTTGGCCGTCAGAAACTAGTTGACAACAATAATTAATGAAATTTGTGAAATTGGGCATCTATCCAGATAACGAATTCTTGATAACTATAAATTTAATTCAAGTAGAAATGAAAAGTGATGAAGATTGAACGGAGAAAATCGTGGATAGTGCAAATATGAGATCTCCTTAACATAGTTCAAAGCAAGAAAAAGGTATTCGTTGCTTCACGAGGATTGTTTATTTATTTTGAATACAAATCTAAGAAAATGAAAAAATTACTTCGATGGACTAGTTATTCAAAATCAAGTCAACATTAATAATAATAATATTGACCTCGATGAATATGTTATTTTAATATTGGCTTCAAATATTCCATTTTTCGGGATAGCGTGAAGTGAAAGGGATTTCGACTCTGTCGAAATTATTCGTGTCATTTGTTTGAAACTCAACTCTCCGGCATACTCTTCGAACTTTGTTCGAATAATGAATCGATAAAAATATGCCAAATTTATTTCATATTTGCAAAAAAATATGAATTGGTTATTTTTTTTGATAGTTGTAGAAAAAATATTGTTGGGAGATATTAATATTTCGCGTTTAACTGGTCGATTTCTAATCTTACAACAAAATATGGATGGACTATCAAACAAAATAGATAATAGATCGATAAACCGATATGGTTGGATGAACGATAGTGTGCGTAGAGGTATAAAAAAATGATTGAATGCAATAAAAATAAACAAGTCAACGATGAAACTCCCGAACGAAAATCTGTTTTCATATCAATCCCTTGTATAAAAAAAATGAGCCATCAAAATGTATTGGGATTCCAAAATTGAATAGACTATAATCAATTTAAAATTTATATTTTGTATCATCCACGATATGCCCCCTGATAAATCGTGGTTTACGATCCAAAAGAAAACAAGTCGTAAACTTCTGAAATACAATCACAAATTCTGGAAGTTTACTGTTTTGAAAAGTAAGCCTTGGCGGGATTCCAGAGACTATATTGGGGATTTTGATGTGTAATGTTGCAGGGGTGTCGCTCGGGGATTCCAGCCAATACGGTGAGAAGCAAGGGAAAAGAATTGAAAATTTATTCGGCTTTATGTAAGCTTATTAGCAATCCCAAGAAAATTCAAAGTTCACTGTAAAAGCAAATTGGATGCGTGGAAAATAGAATGAAAGAGATTTTATCCGACTTTGTGCTGTTCTTTCTCTGAGTTTTCAGTTTTCGAGGAAAACTGTTTCCAGGCTTACTAACTCATTATTTCCGCTAACTTCCGTTAACACTGTTCTTTGACATTCCTTCGCTGTTAAACTCAATAACTCAATAAAATATCTTCGTGGAAAAATTATCAGATGGACATTAAATATTTTCTTGGCTAATTTCTTAATGATTATTGGTGGAAAACTTTCGAACAAAACGATGGAAAGGTATCTTGGGAAGAAGAAGACTTTTTGAGTGCTTTCCATCTGATGGAATATGGATGGAGTGGATTTTCATGTTATCATGATTGTTCATTACTGTGGCATTTCTTGTGTCAAAAATTGGGTTGGCAGTTCTTGCTTGTTCGTAAGCCATTTCAATTCTCAAGCAATGGCAAACTTTTTCATCTGGGCCTGAGTACGGTATTTGGTATACATCTTTAGCTGAACGGGGCAAAGTACTGATCTGCCTGGTGGGCTTTCAATCCAACATCTCGAAAGAGAAAAGGGCCGCTATTCACAGTTGGAACGAGGGTAAGTCAATCCTTATTCTAGCAGAGCATTAGGGCATCGAGACTACTATTCTAAATTGAATTGGGATCCTACAGCGTAAATTCTGAGAAGAACCAACAGTCTAGGCGTCTAGTCTGATACGGGTATTTGTATTGGTAGGTATGGATGGTGACTGATGCGCTGCGACCTGATTAGATCTATTGTGCCCCATCTTCTTCTGCTATCACTAGGTGTTCTTGTTTACAGCAGCCCTTCAAGCGTCAATTCCTCCAGGAAGTTTAGGATTTTGAGGGGGTCTACTCGTGGTATTTCTCCCACAGTCAGCTGGTATGATCCCAGTATATTCAATCTTTTATGATGTACAGCGTAACACTTCATCAATATATGGTGGGGTGTTTCTGGATGTTCCCCACAGAATATGCAGGTGCTGTCCTCCTAGCCTAGCTTCCTTAGGTGTTTTTTGAGTCTGCAATGCCCCGTTAGAAATCCCGTGATTGTCTTTAGACTAGTTTTGCTGAGGTTAGGTTAGGTTAGGCACCCAGACGAGGGCCACCTTGTTGTTCCTGCCTAGATCATTAAGTTTGTCTAGGCATTCCCAAACCATCTTCGAGTTGATGTTAGAAGAGCTCAACGCTTTTGCTTGTGTGGGTGTGTATATATAGGCACCACACTCCTCAGCGTGGAAACCACAGACAATGAAAAGTTTGCCGTGGCATTGCACGCCTACTCGAACACGAGACACTACCATGCCCGCCTTAAATGAGAAGCAATGGAGATTCACAAACACAGATATAATTGTGTTGTGTTTCCTGCAATATAGCTTTCTCTCAGACCGACCTCTCCATGTGGATGTCGATGGAGTATCTTTCGACACTCTACCAATGAACACTGGTGTTTCGCAGGGATCCACTCTAGCACCAACACTGTCTCTTCTTCACATCAATGATTTGTTGGGAGCATTTCCAGTACACAGCTTTGCGGATGATGATACTTTTCGTACAGCTTTCTCTTCCAAAGGTCCGATACCATCCAATGAAAGCATAAAAGAACGGGGAAGAATTGATAAATACTGACAAAAATTCTAAAGCTGATGCTCTGGGGAAGACCATCTTCAGACGCGTTTCGCGGTTCTTGCCGCTCGTCAGTGACAGGGTAGGTCGGACAACATTAGATTCGTGATTATCTACCATTTGCTGCTACGATTTTGTGTGTTGGATGGAAAGAAATCATTGAAACCCCTAAAAAAAAAAAAAATGAAACCTACACCTCTGTTCGATGACAGTCACCTCTATTGTGCTCCGTTATAAAAGTCAGGCCGGGGATGAAAAGTTTCTCTATGAAGACGGTAAAGTTCCCAAGTTATGCGATGGATATCGATGTTTTGTCATGTATAGGTGGAATTTTTCTATCAAAAGAGTAAAATGCATTATGTATAAGTTCACATCTGTTGATAATAGCGAACTTCTTTCTATACGTATCATGAATATCATGAATAACGGAACTAGCATAAGTGGTGGAACTTTCGAACAGATTCGAGATAACTCAGTTTATGATAATCAAATGTTGGTAATGGAATCTCTACTTGTTTATTTTCAGTTTCAATGAGGAGCAGCATGCATTATCCAGAAAAATATCAGAGGCAAAACCAGGAGGAATACACCTCCTGAATGCACGAAGACAGAATGGAAGATGATTCTCAATCATATTATTTATTGATGGTGTCAAATCCATATTCAAATCTGGCTCTTGCGTGGATCAAAACCTTCTGCTGGAAAAAACTTTCGAGATATGGAATTTACCGACCTCCTACCCGGAAAATAGAAATTATTTTCCACATTAGGTAAAATAAAGGTTCTGAAAAGCATGGTGTACCTCAAGGCTCCGTTTTGGGGCCTTTTTCATATCTAGTTTTTAGTGTATCTAAATAATGGTGGCTCCTTCACTCATTGTATATGATATTCTAATGGCAAAAATATATTAGTAATTGAAGAGGATTCGAATACATTGAGAAACGCCGCTGTAATCACTTTCGACAAAGTTATCATATGGTCTGAGAAAAATAATTTACAATTTATGATAAAATGACAAAATATAAGGTAAGATAATATGTCAAGTTCGAAGATAAAAATAAAAGACAAACGTTATTTTCACATTTTTGTCCTTTATGTAGTTTTATGTCGACTATTATTTGTATTTTTCTCGTTGTATTTCCAAACTTATTAGAGAAAATGAAGAAATTATCATTATTATTATTATAGATTTCCCGGTCTGTGCATTGTCTGTTGTGCGGCAAAAACTCCGGATCTGATCCCTCTTGACTCTTTTTCTTGCAGAAATTGAATAACTGAAAAGGAGAAAAATAGTAGACTACAAACGTTTGAATCAAGAAATATACAGGATATTCTCTAAATACTTTATTTCCTGCTCCCATTCCAGGTCTGCTCCATCGGAGCATATGGGCCTTATATATTGTAGTTTTTTTTTCCTTCTGAAAGGCATAAATGTGATTTCGAGTGATGTGGATGCTTTCCAGATAGCTCAGTGGTTGAGACTTGCGTTCAAAACCATTGACTGCCAGGTTCGAATCCTAGCGACTACAGATTTTTATCTGATGGCCCGAGAAAGTGCTAGGAATCGCACGTTAAAAGGTAAGACCTCGTTAATCCTTGGCTCGCACAAGTTTCGACTTTTGAGGGCTGCCGTTCGTAAGGGGACGACAGCTGGCTAACGGAAAAAACAATAGAAAAAAAAAATCGGTAAGTTCAAGAGGGCTGTTTCCGAAGATCTGCTCGCCCTGTATGCAATAACGCCCGGGTTCATCTCATAAAAATGTAGATCCCTAGTAGTGAATGAATGAATTCCTTCCCTGTTGTATCATAAAACTTCCTTCAATGGTATGGTTCAGTTTGATTCAGTGTTAAATCTCTGGACAACCCGGATATATCTTTATGTCCGATTCAAATTAATTCATAGCTCTTTATACCCTCGGTTTGAGCCATATGAAGAGCAATGGCCTCAGGAGGATTTCAGCAGCTCTATGAAAAGTTATATACATGCGTAGTGGACCGTACTAAGGATCCTGAACTTGAAGTGCCATTTAAAATTTTCATTATTATTAACGAAAATTATCTGAAGGTGATTTGTGAATATGTTTTGTTAGGATATGCAGTTTTTATATGATGAATTTTACTGTTTCATTTTTATAAAAACAAAAACATTAATAGAAACTTGCTTAATACTTTACTGATACTTGTAGAACCTTATTTTCATGTAAAGGAAAGAAATAATCATGGAGAGTGAAGAAATTTGAAAATTTGTGAATTAGACTGCAAGATAAAACAAGATCGATACAAAATTTTGAATGAGAATTCAATCTTATTTGAAGTAACATTTAGTTATATACAGTTGTATAATTGAGTCAATTCATTATCTTTGTTGAAGTGTAGTACTTGTAAATATTTAAAATAGTAATATTTTACATAAATAAAAAGTTAAAACAAATAAAATCAAGTGAAAAACAAAAATGTTAGTAAATGTATTACAATATTGGCATTTATATCAATATTTGTGAAAGTTCTTTGTTTTTTATACAATTACTATTATTTCTAACACGCTTATATTAGGTTCACTTGTATGTTTACAAACTTTGTATGTACCGGAATCTTTGAACGTGATTTTCACCCACTTCCAGACGTCTGAATGATTTGAAATTTGGCATGTTTCTATAAAACTGATGATAATGCAATGCAAAATGCAATATGAGATTTTTCTTATAGAAAAAAATAAAATGGCGCCTCCAAGATGGCGGATGATATTTGTAATAATGGTCCGATTCGATTAAAAATTTGTGTATAGGGGTTTTCGAGGTCAGAGATTATGATTTTTTGGTAAAAATTCATTAATTCGAGATGGCGGCTCCAAAATGGCGGACGAGCTTTGTGAATATGGTTTGATTCGATTCAAAATTGGTATGAGTGTTTTTTTAGGTCGCAAATTTTGAATTTCGTATCAAAATTCATGGAATGAAAATGGCGGTTCCAAGATGGTGGAGGAAATTTGTCATTATGGTCCGATTCGATTCAAAATAAGTGCGTGAGGTTTTTTGCGACAAGAGATGATGAATTTGTTGTCAAAATTCATGAATTCAAAATGGCGGCTCAAGATGGTGGACGAGTTTTGTGATTATGGTTAGATTCGGTTCAAAATTGATGTGTTGCAGTTTTTGGGGACGGAGATTTCGATTGTTCAGTCAAAAAATAATATTATATTTTAAAAAACTTAAGAAAACGCTTTTCTTCCAACATGAACTAAAAATTAAGAAGAATATGTGTCGATGTAATAACTCAAATGTGAAAAAAATATTTTGTGCTCAATTTGAGTTCTCTTGAACCCTTGACAACACAGTATTGTGAAATTTGAATTAGTGATATGAGAATATGGGCCGAAACCACCCAAGTTTTTTACATTTGAGTAATAACATTAATTATTTTTTACTTTTTAGTCCATGTCGGGAGTAAAGCGTATTCTTTAGTTTTTCAAACTATAATAATTTAATATTCATTTACATAGGTTATAGGACATATTCAAAATTAGTCCAATTTTTGCTTTACGTATTCAACGGAAAAACGAGTTTTTCGAATTCTGCATAGTAGACAAGCCATATTTGGGTTTCATTTTATTTACTATTGTGATGATTTCAACACAATGTATATTCCGCTGCATTTTTTCTATATTTTATGCTTGCATCCTGAGGGGTTGAAAACCTCACCTTCAGAAACAATTGGGAATCAGGTATAGAATTTCAACCACACCCTCCTATGATGCTCAAACGAATTGTTCAGGGTGTCAAAGGTCTAGCATGGAACAACTTTTCACAAAGCCCTCCGTCCATCCCTTTGCAAACATAAAAATAGGGAAGGGTGGTTACAGTCCTCGGGGAGGGATATAAAAAAATGGAGTTATTCACTTCACGAAATGGAAAATGGGCTCGATGAAAAATTGATGTAACTTTTAGAATCGTGGAAACTGGCGGAATCAAAATTATCTTTCTAGATACTGATAAGACTCACTGATCATTCGATCTTTTTTGTAAAATGGAGTATAAGTACAACTATCAACAAATTTCAACCAAATAATGCCATAAATCAATTCTCCAAAGATCTAGAGAATCATGCGATCCAAATATTCAGTTAAAAATGTTTTTCTCATATAGGAAGTTGATATATTAATCCTTGAACAAACTTTCTCGTCAAACATAATTAATGTAAACAGTATTTCAGCATATTTCACAATTATTCACGAGATCTCCAACATCACGCGAGCAAATTTTTTACGTTTTATGTCTATAATTATTGGTTGCGGTTTTTGTAATCTCGCAACCAATCAGCACTAATCCAAAGATTAGCACATATACTTGATTATATTGTGTACGACGGAACTGTTTTTTGACATCCATATAATCAGGAAGCAAGTTATAGGAATTATTTTATTCAAATCAATCGGAGCTCATTTCTGAGATAATATAAAAATGAAACTGTTGAGCGCGTAATATCGAAAAAATCACAGAATTCAATATATATAATTATTGTTGATACACTTAAATCAACTATATAGAGCAACTCTGATATTGACAGAAACTTTTAAAGTCACTGATATATTTGAAATTTCCCGAAGTCAATATAAAATTTAATAAAAAATAACATATTAAGCTAGATTTACGTATACAGTGCAAATCTCAAGTCGATGTGACGACTTAGTATTTTTAGTATTTTTCATGATTTTTAGGGGTGAACCCCGTGCAACTTTTTTCGAGTAACTTTAAATTTTTTTCGATTGATTCGAAATTCATAATATATGCCAACTCGACCATTCTGAATCGATTGGAGTTCGCAGAATTTGTCTATCTCCAACCGATCTCGAGTTGGTCAGCTCTGAAACAGTTTTAAGATGGTTTTTTTTCCTGCCAAAAATATTTCTGATCAGTTTTCGACATTTTCGTTCAAAGATTCGGAATCAGCACGTCAAATTACGTTCGAGGACAAAAATTTGAAATTCGAAAAATGAAAAATAAAAAATCCCAGAAAATTGGATTTTCTACCTTAAACACCCTTTTCCGGCTAAATCTTATGTCCGAGCATATAAAAATCATACATTTTCGGAACGAGCATGAAATTTTACGTATACAGTGCAAATTTCAAGTCGATATGACGACTTAGTATTTTTCATGATTTTTAGGGGTGAACCCCCTTGCAACTTTTTTCGAGTAACCATTAATTTTTTTCGATTGATTCAAAATTCATAACATATGCTAATTCAACCATTCTGAATCGATTGGCGTTCGCAGAATTTGTCTATCTCCAACCGTTCTCGAGTTGGTCAGCTCTGAATCAGTTTTAAGATGTTTTTTTTCCCGCCAAAAATATTTTCCATGAGTTTTCGACATTTTCGTTCTTGCAATATAAAAAATGTTTTTGCAAGTGTTGAGAATAATTACTCACCTGTACATTCCATATTTGATACATTTATTTATTAACCTTTGATGGTTCATAAACTTATCCTAATCTTCGGTTTATATGACTTGAATTAAAACTGACTGTATATAAAGGACAGGATACTTGAAACGGTACTACGGTCAATGGAATAAGTGATTTGAATTTAACAGTCATCATGCTGGTTAAGATTCTCATTCTCATTCTTCCTTTAGCCACTCCGATATTTGCTGAATCAACTTTGATTTCCGTGGTTCAGGTAGATTGATAAGTTTTGAAAACATTGGGATCTGCTTAAATTATCCAAACTGAGACTGTTTAGTTAACAGATTTTTTCTATTTGCATTTTTATTTTATATTTATTTGTTTTGTTCACAGGTATTCCGGCATGGACAAAGGAGTCCTTATGCGCACTACCCCACAGATCCTTACTCAGATTTCTCATATTGGAAGATTGCACCAGGACAATTAACAAATGTGAGTATGCTAAAAATAAAAAAAAAATCAGTTAGCTACGAGATAGGATATTATACAGGGTGAGGGGATAGTGGGTCAGAGTCCGATTTTCCGAATTCTATGATAGCTAGGAACAAAAAAAAACTAGGCAGCAGAGTCTGAAACCAGAAATTGCCGTATAAACAGGGTGAACCGAGGAAGATGCACAGTGTCAAGACTTTTTTTTCAAATAGAATGGTTTACTGATAAATACTCTCTCCAAACTTTCTGTATGGGTTCAACGACCTAGTGTGCCACCGTTTTCTTCTGTGACTTTTTTTGTTTCCGAAAAAAAATCCCAAATACGTCGTTTTGACGACTGCAGAAAATTTATAGATACTGAATTATTTTCAAATGTAATAGCTTGAAAACTTGAACTGAAACCCGAAAATAAAATTCTCTGATAAAAAACATGGGGCATTGGGGGTGTCTGCCCCCTCGAACATGTCGTAAAAACGACCATGGGAAAATTTATTGATAACCAGCTGATTTTCTCAAAATCCATCTATTGAGAGCTATAAAACAATCTTTTTATATTGTTTGACACAGAACAAAACGAAGTATTTAGGAATCAGAGGTGGACCCTAAAAAAAATATATAATTTTTTTTTGGTGTTATTTCAGAAAATATAAGATTTTTCAAAAAACGATTTCGATAGGTTGAGAGATAATTCAATTCTCGACAAGAATGATTTTCAGTAATACCTTATGAAATACGCTCGTTTTCTCAGAAAAGGTGGGTTAACGCCGACGTCACATTTCATGCTTGCGCTAACCCGCCACTGCAAGTTCAGGCAGGGCCGAAAATTAGATTTGTCATAACGTTTTGTCCCACTTCACATAACACGATACGATACGATATTTACGGAGGATCCGAAAGTCATGGATATTTTAGTTGATATGAAATAATTATACTGAA
Organism: Chrysolina haemoptera; assembly: GCA_958298965.1. Lineage (NCBI taxonomy): Eukaryota > Metazoa > Arthropoda > Insecta > Coleoptera > Chrysomelidae > Chrysolina > Chrysolina haemoptera. Next base: position 2,126,285 of record OY282603.1, on the reverse strand, counting down.
GCAGGAATCAGTATCCTCTTTGGACCATATGTAACGATTTGAGGCTACTAAGACAAGTATCACTTATACATGCCAAAGAAAAAACTGGGTTTTACTCCTGCCTCAGTTTTCAACTCGCCTATAATCCCGGCAATTTCTGCAGTAGATGTTGAAAATAATCGCACATACACGTCTTACATAAAAAATGAAGTATGTGATTTCAAGCTTGAGGTTTGCACTTCACAATAGTATTATTAAATATAATTGGCGATTATTTTCAACATTTAGTGAAGAGAATGCCGATTTTATCGGTAAGTTGAAAATGAGGCAGGTGTTAAACAAAGTTTTTTTTTGGCGTGTATAAGTGGGACCTGTCACACTACTTTAAAATTATTGCATATAGTCCAAAGAGGGTATGGGTTGCTGCTTCAGTATAATAATTCCATATTTACTAAATTATTCATGATTTTCGGATCATCCGCAAACATCTCCGTGAAGTGCGACAAAACACATTTCAGGTACACAAATACTGGCATATTATATTTGCATGAGAAGATAGGAGTCTTCAGAAACGATATGAACTTTTCCTTTTCTTTCTCCGATCATTTTAAGTAGAGTTATAACCAATCAAATATTCGGCTCCGCCATAAATTTCAGCGGCGGGTAAGGGTGAACGTGAAATTTGATGTCAGCGTCCAGTCACGTTTTCTGGGAAAACGAGCGCATTTCATAGGAAATTACTAATAATTTTTTTGGGAAATTGAATTGTTTTTCACCATGTTGAGTTGTTTTTCCGAAAAATCATATACTTTACAGCAAAAATCTATTTATATATTTTTGGTAAAAAAAATTTTGTCGTGTTTATCATGGTTTCAACTACTAGCATACCAAATTTGGTGGTGTTACAATCGATTCTTGTCTCAAAACCCAATCGTACTGGATTATTCCTAGTTTTAGGGAAAAAAGTGGCACTTTCCCCTTACTAAATTTGAAGAGAGTTTCACATCAATACAGGTATTTATTGAAATTCTTTCAGGTTGGCAAGACTCAACATTACCGCTTGGGCCAGTATACCCGCAACAGATACAACGCAACGCTACCTGCAGCTTACTCCAGTGATATCATCTACGCCCAAACGACAGATGTCGACAGGACCCACATGTCTGCCCAATGTAACCTCCTAGGACTCTTCCCCCCAACGTCAACCGAACTCTGGAATCCGGACGTAGCTTGGAGCCCCATTCCCGTCCATCCCATACCCACAGATGTCTTGCTGTCCACTCCTTTGTGCGACGCCTACTCGTCGGAACTCAAAAGAGTACTCGCGAACGAGCCGTACTACAAAAACATCGATTCGACCTATGCCGAAACGTACGAGTACCTCTCGAATCATACCGGCCTCAATGTCACGTCGGTGAGTGACATCGCAATTATTAACGATTGTCTCCTTATTGAAAATGAAGTTGGCTACACCCTACCTTCATGGTCCGACGCTGTTTTTCCTGAACCTCTTGCTACTTTGAATACGTACGTCTTCCAGAGTTACGGCTATACCACCAAACTAGCTCGTCTCAGTAAGTAACTCGATGATACTTTCAGAAAAAATTTGTATTTGGAACTTTTGGTGTCAATATAGAACAAGTAATAGAAACTACCAAACACTCAAACTACGTCAAAATCACTCTATGCGCGTTGAAATGGGCAACATTTTCTATGAAAAATTAAAAATGAAAAAAGTGATTTATTTGTAATATCTAACAGAAAAAAACTACTTTCCCGGCTAAAGCCATGCTGGACATTGAACTACATCTGATAGATATTGTGAAAAGACTGAAATGAAAAAAAAAAAAAAATCTAAAAGTGAAAATTCGTATTTTCATTCAAATAGTTGATTTTTCTATAATTTTCTCTAGTTTTCATTGAAAATTCATTGAATAAATAAGATAGGGAGAGTGTTATTAAAAAATATCACTCGCAGAAATCGTTCATTTCATTGAAGCAAGGTTCGCTTCTCTCGCATTTAATCCCCAATACATTTTGGCCGACGAAAATCTATTTCGCTTTGCCAAGCTCATCAGGGAGATTAATAGAATTGGAAAGCAGGCTCTTCAGAAGCAATTATACACGTCAAGGATGGAAATGATGGAAATATTTCTTCTGCGGTAACACTTTGAGAGTTATTTTTTGACATAGCCCTGTCATGGGCATTGCATTTTGATTTTCGTTCGAAAATATGAATATGGATATTCATAAAATCTGTTGTGAAATCATCTGCGACTTTTCAACATGAATACCTCCCAAGAGGTCATCTTGAACGATGGAAGCAACTTTTTCAAATAACTTTTTTCGATATCTTGCCATTTTGCCCGACTTTTTGCCTATTCATAGTAATTTTTTTCAATTTGCCGCCATACCATCGATCACGTGACATGTGTAAAAACGATTTTTAGGTTATCGGACATGCACATACTTTTCCCAAGAATCTTTTCTCCTATACTCTAATAATAAACTTTTTTCCCATATGGTACATACTTTTTGGCGGTCACTGTATAAAAAATCGCATATGCCACAGTGCAATTGTCACTTTGACAGCGGCAACAGTTTGCTTTAACTTTTACAGTGACAAATACACTTTTCACTTATTGATTTGTTTATCAAATGTGTTGGTTGCCAAAATGAATAGTTTGACATTGATATGTTTGTGAATTTCTTATTCATTAAATTGTCCTGCCGAATTACACTCGAGGTTTGTATTGATATCGGGTAAATTTATGTTGTTCAAATTCTAAACTGTTTCCGTTAGCAATTTGACTCGAATAACTGTCAATCTAAAAACACGACACCGAAGGTGGAGTGTTGACAGTTAGTTAGGAATCACACTGATCGACCAGGACCGACCGTCCGCGACCGTCCACCTACGACCAAAAGTAGAAGTAGATCAATGAAAACTTTCAAAGTCACACTGATTGACCATCCACGACCGACCACTAGAATAATTTTTTAAATCTGACATTGATTTGACAATCGAAAGGTTATGTGAATTGTCTGTTCATTTATTGAAAATAAGTTAAATTTATAATATCAATAGTTTTTAACAGACATTATATTATTCCGGTAGGAAATATACCTATTTACATGAGTTTTGTTGAAGTCAAAAGTTCATCATAAATGTGTGTCAAAATGACATTACGTCAGGATAGTGTGACACCGACCAAAATTTCCAGCAGACTTCAATTTCGGAAATGGTCTTTGAAAAACGGTCGAGGACGGTCAATGACGATTATACAGTGTGAGTTGTGCGATAAGAATATACGTGTTGGAAATTTTGGTCGTAGGTGGACGGTCGCGAACGGTCGGTCCTGGTCGATCAGTGTGATTCCTGGCTTATTCTCGTCGAATTGCTAGGAAATAGTTTCTCATTAAACAACCCAAATTTACCCTATAAAAACCAAACCACTTGTGCAATTATAAGTGAAAATTTTTTCACAATTTCTATACTTTCAGTTGCTGGAGTCTTCCTCAACGAAGTGCTAGAGCATTTCGAGACGATGAAGGCAAACTCCAGCAGTGCTCAATTTTTTAAGATGTACAGCGCACACGACAGCAACATCGCATCAATCCTTTCAGGGTTAGGATCATATGAGCCCCCTGTTCCATATTTTGCCAGCTCCATCTACTTCGAGTTGTGGAAATCTTTCCTGGGCTCGTACCACGTCAACATCTACTATAGAAACAAAGGAGTGCTCCAGAAGATAACTCCTCCTGGGTGTTTTCAGTTCGACTGCGACCTCACCAATTTGAAGAAGCAGCTCAGTGATGTCCTCCTGGATAGAGAGACCAAGGCGAAGGAATGTGCCGCTTGAACAGGCTCTACAAGCATTCGACATCTATTGAATGATGTTAGCAATAAAAACATTCAAAACACTAATCCCTTCATTATTCCCAACCACTTCTGGTCTAACAAAACAATAACGTAAAGGTGAAAATTCTCCATTAAAATTGAAAAATGAAAATGGTGATTTTTTTTGTAATATCTAACAGAAACTATAGAAAATAGCGCCTAAAGTTTGTCTTTCAGCCGCAGATGATTCAACAACAGATTTTATGAATATCCTTCCTATTCATATTTTCGAACAAAAATCAAAACAATATCATTAATGAAAAAAAAAGCGTGGAATCGCTGAAAAAACTTCAAATTTATTAGGCCAATAAATACAGGTTTTTTCGTAACAATAATATGATAGTTATATACTGCTATGTTTTGAACACGCAACTGTCATTTATATTATATATATATATATATTGATAAAAACCCATACACCCATATATATATTGTGTTCGGATAGGTTTCCGCGGTCAGATATTTGAAAACTGGAAGTTCGGGTTGAACCGCGTCTAGAATTTGTTGAAATTCGACGTTTCGGCTCCGATTTTGGAGCCATTTTCAAGAAAAAAGGATGAAATGATTGAAAGTTAGGTCTTAATCTGCCTATTCCTCAGGTATCATCAGGATTTTGTAACTTGACGCCGGGGTCTCAATCTGCCTACTCCCCAGGTCTCGTCACTTGTTCTCTCTAAGGTCTCAATCTGCCTACTCCGTCGAGAGAACTGAACATTCATTTCTCGTCTCCCGACACCTGGCAACAGCGCAATCTTCGCACCACATCGCGCAAGTCCAGACTCCGAATCACCACGCACGCCCAATATGGCCGCCATGACAAGTATAAATACAGCTGCACAATAGGCAGATTGAGACCTTAGAGAGAACAAGTGACGAGACCTGGAGAGTAGGCAGATTGAGACCCCGGCGTCAAGTTACAAAATCCTGATGATACCTGAGGAATAGGCAGATTGAGACCTAACTTTCAATCATTTCGTCCTTTTTTCTTGAAAATGGCTCCAAAATCGGAGCCGAAACGTCGAATTTCAACAAATTCTAGACGCGGTTCAACCCGAACTTCCAGTTTTCATATATATATATATATATATATATATATATTTATATATTTGTTATATACAATTAATTAAAAAAAACGTGTTTTTCTACGTTCATGCAAAAAACAAAACTTTATTGAACTATATTTGGTGGAAAAACTGTCTCTTTATTGCACTCATCTGTCATTCGACTATAGCGTTTCTGTCATCATGACAGACATAAACTTTCAAATCAACGCCAAATTTAGCCCATTTTCCGTGAGATTGTTTTACGTTTTAAATAGTTGCATGTTTCATCATATTCATTATATAATGGACTATGAAATTACTAGAAAATGCAATTTGTTAAAAATAAAATTATTTCCTTCGAATATCATCTGAATTACACAAAATGTTTTTGAATTACTTTCAGCAGATAGATTTAAACAAACAATGTCTTCCTTACAGTTTAGTGCCACCTGAATGAAACATTTTCTGGTTTTTGCATGAACGTAGAAAAAATATTGTATGAAACTCGTGCAAAAAGAGTTTATTTCACTCGACGTGTTGATGGCCTCGTTGGACAATTTCACGTCGAGTGCAATAAACACCTACTTTTTGCACTTGTTGCATAAATAACTGTTTTCTTTATTGTTTTGCTTATAAAATGAAAACTTATACCTCAATCTGGTTGCTCCAGTGAGATGAATTGTACAGAATTGAAATATGTACAAAGAAAAGAAAATTCAATAGAACCCGATTGGATCATTAGTAACGGAGAAAAACTGGAAAATTTAGCGATTTTTTAAAAAATTCACAACTCCACCATTTTTCAATTTGTAGGATTGACACTTTTCATGAAAGTACTGAATTACAAGTACTTCATTTATGAGTAAAACAGGTACGGTCACATCATTAGTTTGGCGTAGATTTTTCAAATTTTGAAAAAATATTTCTTCCAATTCTCAATAATTGAGAATGTTTTATTTTCAAATTTTTCTAATGTTATGGGACATTGAAAAATATTTGCATTAATATTTTCGTAAATGAAAAACAAAACAATGAAAAGGGGAACATTTTTTGGATTGACGTGGCCGTTACTTGATGGAAATCCACAGTTATGACACTAAGGTGAAAAACGATTAAAATTTCCACAAAATTTATTGTCTTTGCGACATGTTTCGATACACAGTGTCTTTTTCAAGCGATTCGCCAAAGCCCACCCCCTGGGTGCGCCACTGTCGGGTGTGTGTGACGATATCTCCACGACTAGAAATTGAAATCTGTATGAATATCATTTCGATACACCCAAAACTAACGAAAATGAAATGTTTCAGATACGCTCGATATTTGAAGCCAAAATTGAACTACAACCTGTATACCTTTCCATACCTTCAACAATGTAGCTACATTGTTGAAATTACGTTGATAGATTGAAACATATTTGCAAATTTTATAAGTAATCAAGTAATCTGGAAATTTCACAATTCATTGTTGGCTCGTAAATATATTAACTATATCTTGGCTTCATACGACTGAAAACAAAACTATAAAATATAAAAGAAGACGATTGCTTGGATCTGTAGTGGGGTATTTAGTATATCGAACGAGAGATTCGAATTTGACAGACATCATGCTGGTTAAGATTCTCATCCTCATTCTGTGTCTCGGCGTGCCAATTTGGGCCACGTCAACTTTGATTTCCGTAGTTCAGGTGAATTTATTATAATAATATACTCGTAAAAATCATTGAAATCTTAACACTAAACAACTAAGTCTATTATTTAACGTCGAAAATAGTTATTGTTTTTCGAGATACATCGATTCGGATACAAATTTGTAATCCACCTAAGCTTACCTGAAAAGTTATATATTCCTGATGATTGTAACATTTACTTGTACTGACATTTTTCATCAGAATGATGAACTTTATGTTCTCGATACTTTTGAAACCTTTCAAATTTATCATTTATTGTATTCTCATACAGTTTTTATGGTATTCCTTATTTCTATGCAGAAAGTTTTTTCCCTATAGTATGTATGATTTTATATACCATTGGTGGTTTGATTGCTGTGATTTCTAAAACAATGCAAGTTTTCCAAATAATTACAAAACAATTGAGTTAGTTTGAACAACATTTATAGTGAGTTTATCATGCCTAGTTATTCGTAAATATAGTAATTTCTGAAGTGAGTGCGTCTGTGATATAAATATATTGGTAAAAATTAGCGGCATACAGACAGATGTTAAAATTTTAGAAAAAAGTTTCTCCTCGTTTAATTTCTTATTGAAATTGTTTGTTAGGTAGTAAGTACACTTGGATACGTACCTTGGTTTTCAATTTCAATTTGTGATGATGGAATTCATATCACTTTAGATCCCTAGAACGATAGAAAATCATACATGTATGTTTGAAAGATTGAGCTGAAGAAAGTTATCGAACAAGATGAATATATCCTATTGTAGAATATGCTATAAAATATTGATACTTTTGAGTAGTTTCAAAAGTTCTCCGTAATATAGGTAGTGTGTTTTTCTTGAAATAATTCTGCATTCAATGAAAAACCGGTATAACAAAGCAACGGCTTGTCGGATTTTAGAAAATGGAAAATTATTATTCAGTCTCAATGAATGAAAATTCATATATGTTGAAATATATAGGGCATTCCATTAAAAAAAAACTTTAATTCGATTTCGTGAGGCTTTTCGTGATATATCTTTGATAGTCCCTTATGATATGAAATGATATTATTAAGATTCCTTTTGGTAGAAGAGATATTCAACTTTACCACTGGTCTAGGGACACTATCCAAAATTTTCGCTGAAAAACATATTTTGTTTTTTTATTGATAAATTTGCTCAAAATTAAAAAAAATTTGCAGAGACTTTTGATAGCTAGTTGAATTTTGTTGAATTCGCTTTAGATATTTTTGAGTTTAAATGGTTTGGAGAAGTTATTTCTCTTAAATACAAACGAGTTATAGTAATATGTGCAGTAATTGTTATTCACCAAAATTGAAAAACTTTGTTTTTAAAAATCTACCTAATTTTTTTGACTTTTGTATGATCACACCTCGTGATAACATACGCGCTCAAGGCTACTATGATTTTGATTTTCATAATGCAACTGTGGTTATAGAAACGTCAGTCAAAAATTAATTCTGACAATTACAGAATTGAAAGTTTTGAAATGAGTATTATTAAAATGGAAAAATAGTTGATAGTTACCTGTTTCAATGCAAATCGATAGTAATAATTGATTATTTAAGTTGCGCTTTTCATTTTCCTACGTCTATAGTGCCACACCTTAATTAATCATTTTTTAATTTTTGCATGAACGTAGAAAAAATGTTGTATGCAACTCGTGCAAAAATTGCTCATTGCACTTGTTGCATAGATAACTATTTGTACTTATTTAAAGAAATGAAAAATTAAACAATCATCGATTTGTTTTTGATATTTTTTTTTTGGAGAAACGTAAAAATTAAAACTATCAATCGCAAATATGTTAAAAAATTATTGAAAAGTTTTTCTTAGAATACCGCAATCTATCGAATTATGCGGTTTTTTTGAGAAATCCAATTTTTTCCTTGAACCAATTCTTACATATACTGTGCAAATTTTTCGTCAATCGATTTAGTCCGAAAGAAAAGAATTCTTCAGTTGGTCATTTGTTCACAGATATTTCGGCATGGACAAAGGACACCGGTGTCCCATTACCCCAACGACCCCTACTCAGACTCTTCATACTGGCCGGTGGCCGAAGGACTGTTAACCAATGTGGGTATAACCAAAAAACAATTATTACCTACTAATTCTTGAGCATTTTCTATGAGACTACTTGATGGAAGACCCTTTACGATAGGAAATATGCGGCAAGCATCCAACAGGAAACAACTACTGCCCCCTACGACCGTTTGATTATATCTGTTTGATACATCACAAAGTTTTCTACAAGAACAATTTTGCAATGCTTTTTGAATATATGGCTGAATTTATTTTTCGATTGAAATATGGAATACCTACGTATCAGTTTCATGGTACTTGCCCATCATCAGCGAAGGATATAATCCTAATTAAACAAACCCACGGCCTCTCGGGACCAAAACAAAAAATTTAAAAAAAGGAAAATCGAACTGATTTTATGAAAAATATATGTCCGTAATGTTTTCTCATGATAAAAGCGTTAGCATTGATGTCAAAATTTCGACATTAAAGTCGAAGTGATTAAATTTCGACATAAAAGTCCGCGTATCTGACCGCTGGCAGTGTTTCAGTGCGGTTTGCGAAGGCTGTAGATCTCTGATTAGTGATTATAAAAAAAAGTCCTGAAAACTTTAAAATTCAATATCTCTTAATTTTTTTTTGACAAAAAAGTATTCTTTCATTTCGTTTTGTTTTGTCATCTTCTACTTCCCATTTCATTGATTGCTCCAATTTCGAAAACACCCTGTATATGTTCGTATATTTCATACATAGCCAACACTCCCAGAACTCAAAAATATATAGATTATTCTCTTTCGCAATATTCATTCGGGGTCATTCATATGGGTTCATATGGGCCTTGGTGGCGCACAGGTTGTGTTCTCGCTTGCTATGCCAAGGTACGCAGGTTCGAATCGCCCGTCCGTTGGAGAAATAAATCGAAAAATACTTTTATTGAAAGTACCAAAAAAAAAACAGAAAAAGCATTGCAAAGTTGTACTTGTAGAAAACTTTGCCAAGAATCAAACCGATATAATTGAACGGTCGTAAAGTGTAGTAGTTGTTCTCTTTTGTATACTTCCCGACGAATTAGCTATCGCATAGGATTTTTTCCGAAAGAGTGAATTATACAGAGTATTCGAAAAAAGATTCTTGGGAAAAGTTTGTGCATGTCTGTTAACCTAAAAATCGATTTTGACACCTGTGTAAGATATCGAAAAAAGTAATTTGAAAAAGTTGCTTAGAATACAATTTTATACACACATACAAAGTTTGACAAAATGATGTGAGAAAATTAGAAATGGATTTTTTTAAATAATATTTTCCTAGCTTTATAAAAATATCAAATTATTTTCTTATCAATAGCTTGACCATACTGAAATAGTTGTATTTCAATGATATTAACAAAACTTTTTCATTTTTTCCACACCAGAGAGCGCTAAATTAAAAAAATTGAATTTTGTCAAAACCCTTGCTGTTACATTGGTTCGTATCTAACAGTTATATCAGAATTCTACGATTATTGTGATGATGGAGAAATCCAAAAATATCGTGTTTTTCCGATTATAACCAATTTTTGATGATAATCGTACTCGAACGTTTCACTTCGCACATAATCTTGAAAATAGTGCGTCAAATTAAAGAGGCTAGAGTTTTCAACATTGCACGCGAAGTGAAACACTCTGGCACGATTATCATCGAAACTTGATTATAATCTGGAAAACACCACGTTTTTGGAGTGTCATGTCATCACAATGGTCGTGGAATTCTGATATAACTGTTAGATACGAACCAATGCAACAGCCAGGGTTTTGACAAAATCCAATTTTTTTAAATTTAGTGCTCACTGGTGTGGAGAAAATGAGAAACTTTTGTCATTCTCATTAAAATACAAATGTTTCAGTATGGTCAAGCTATTCATAAGATAATAATTTGATATTTTCATACAGCTAGGAAAATATTTTTACAAAATAGCTATTTTCAATTTTCTCTCATGTATAAAATTCAGTTCTAAGCAACTTTTTGAAATAACTTGTTTTGATATCTTGCCATTTTACCTCACTTTTTGCCTTTTAATTTTTTTCAATTTGCCGCCATACCAGCGATCACGTGACATGTGTCAAAATCGATTTTTAGGTTATCACACAGGCACAAGCTTTTCACAAGAATCTTTTTTTCAAATATCTAATAATGAACTTTTTTCCCATATGGTACATACTTTTTGTCGGTCACAGTATATTCCATTTTTCATTCTTTGAGTTGATTCTTTTAAGGTCGGCAAGACCCAACAATTCCGTCTAGGCCAATATACCCGTGAAAGATACAACGATTCTCTACCAGCAGCCTACTCCAGTGACATCATCTATGCCCAAACGACAGATTTCGACAGGACCCACATGTCTGCCCAATGTAACCTTCTAGGACTCTTCCCTCCAACATCAACCGAACTCTGGAATCCGGACGTGGCTTGGAGCCCCATTCCTGTCCATCCGTCGGACCCCAACGTCGTCATCGCGTCTATCTCTTGCGCTGCGTATGCCGAGGAGTTCAGTAGAGTTCTGAAAAACGAATCGTATTTCCAAGACATCGATTCAACCTACGCCGAGACATATGAATATCTCACACTCCACAGTGGCACCAATATTACGTCGCTCATCGAAGCTGCTACCATTATTTACGACACCCTTTTTATCGAAAATGAATTTGGGTTCACTCTTCCTTCGTGGACTGATGCCGTTTTCCCGGAACCGTTGACCACAATAGCTGGTTATTCTTACCAGGCTTATGGTTACAACACCAAACTAGCCCGTCTCAGTAAGTTGCTCAATGATGATAATATTTATTCCATCTTAAATGGGTCACACTATATATATATATATATATATATATATATATATATATATATATACCACCATGACGTATACATCTTCTGAATCGTCAAAAGTTGATGAAAGAATTCGTGATTATAGTGAACTTTTCTGAAAAACAATTTATAGTACAGAATATTTGATTTTTTCAGGTGTTGGAACCTTCCTCAACGAAGTGATAGAACACTTCGAGACTATGCAAGAAAATTCCACCAGTGCCCAATTCTTCAGTATGTACAGCGCTCATGACGGCAACCTTGCTGAAATCCTTTCAGGTTTAGGAGCCTTCGAACCACAACCACCTTATTTTGCCAATTCCATCTACTTCGAGCTAAGAAAATCTCTTCTGGGATCGTATTTCGTCAACATTTACTACAGAAACAAAGGTGTACTCGAAAAGATAACTCCGTCAGGATGTTTGCAGTTTGATTGCAACCTCGCAAATCTCAAAAAACATCTCAGTGCTGTTCTCATTGATACTGACACTTGGAAAAAGGAATGTGCCGCTTGATCAAGCTCTTGGAATCAGTTGAAAAACAATAGGCGAGAACACGAAATTTCAAAAATATTTTCAATGAATTCTGCAGCTTGTAAAAACTCTGTTCTCATTTTCTTTTCTTTTGTATTTGGATATCGGCAAAATTCAAAAGCCTTCTTTCTCGCGCCATTACAAATTGTTGTGACGTACTCTTCCGAGAATTCCGAGCAACCAATAGCATTGCCGTTCCACGTCACGACCAACCCGATTAGAAAACGCCCATTGGCTGCTTGGCTCGGAAAAATATTTTCTGGGTTCGTTTATACAGTATCGGAAAGTTTTCATCTGTGGTATGGTGGTTTTGTGAGAGCGTGAAGAATAGTTTGCTGTATGTTGAGAGAGCATTACAATTTCTCCTCTACTCGCTCGAGGAAGGGATATCGACTGAGCTCTTAATTCGTCGGGCGAGGTGACAGGAGAGGCGCGCAGTAGTGCGTCTCTCTTATTCATGTGGTATTGTCATATCATTGCGTTCCTTGTTGCTCGCGTAGATTTCTGTCTATACCACAGATAAAAAGTTTCCGATACTGTTTATGCGTTATGTATTCCAAAACATATTTGGAGCGATATTTTTTCATGTCCTCTCATATTGAATATCCATTAACAAATGGATTCGGATATGAATGGTATGTGTTTACGTGTGTGTATTTGAATATTTTTTAGGATTTAGGTTGAATATGGTTATAGTGAAATCACAACCAAGTGGTAATTCATAATATCCGTAAAATCATATTAATGCCGATATTATTTATTAGTTTTCATCATGTGAAATAGGGTTAAGTGTGAAAGTGACCCGTGGCTAAACTTCGCCGTACCTGAGTTTTCTTTCAAAGGAAAAAAAAATACTATTATTATTCATTATTATTGGAGTATTCTTATTCGATTACAGACAATATATTATTATCAAAACGATATAAATTGCATTCATTATTTCCAACACTTTCCTATGTAACAGCCCAATGTCTCAAAAAAAAATGATTGCAGAAAAGTAATCAAAATAAAAAATAAAAAATGGTAATGATAAATCAACCCATGCACCTTTTTTATCGTTCCTCAAATCCAGACTTCATCTAGTAAGCGGCCGTCACTTCAATTTGTCATGACAGCTCTGCTATGAATGACTGTTCAGTATTGTTAATACAATATGTATCGTTTTGGGAACAAGTCACAAAGAACATTATAACAATTATTGTGTTGTTAATAACTGCTCTATCAAATAACTGTTGTAATAGGATACATTTCTTTCAACTCAAAATTTTTCCACGGTAATTTCACTCGAAAAACTGACATTAGACGAAATTGCTCGAACTATGGATCCGCAAAATTTTCATGTCGTTTTTCTCATGAAATTACTGGTAGGCAAAATTATTTCGCAAAAGCAGACTTTATATCCTAGTGGCCATCACTTCAATTTCTGTCATGACTCTACGATTGTTCACTATTGCTGACACAATCGATGCTAGAAGGGGACAGCTCAACTCTTTGCTGGTTTCTGTTTTTTATTGACAAATATGAAGAGAAATATTCGCAATGTTTGTGTGGAAACCCAATACACCTCCAACTAATATTCTATAAGATATAAAATAACTTCAACTTTGATTTCCGTAGTTCAGGTAAATTCACCAATAAAAAAATCTGAACAAGTAGTCTGTTTCTTCGATTGAATCGATAGTGTCAAGAAAATATTCCACTCTTGGTCATCATGGACAACCAATTGCCAAGAAACAATTGGCCATTGGGCAAGGTCAAAGCTGTATACCTAGGCAAAGACGGACAAGTCGACGTTAAAATCGAGACAAGCCTATAAACACGACCAGTACCAAAACTCTGCATAGTTTCCTTATTAGCAGAATGCCCTGGTTGATTATATACTTTTTGAGGTAGAAGAAATGCTAGGTTTTGAACATGCTGTGTTTCTGAATCAGACAGCAGATCCATTATGGTCTCAGGCGTTACTCGACATGCTCTGCATCTAGTGTCCTCATAACATTGGATGAGATAAAATCCTCAATGTTCTGGCTTATCCTCATGCAACCAAACAGATGTAGATGGCGTATCCTTCGCACAGTGTGCGAATATAATACATACATACCCTTTTGGAATATTATTGGAGGTTAGGAATACAGACTGGCTAGATAAGATGAATAGTATGAAAGATGCTATTGGAATAAAGATGACGATTATTGTTTAGCTAAAACCTTGGTAGGTATTCCACACTTATTCCAATATATCACAATCGGTGAATTTACTTTGTCAAAAGGTGTGATGTAACTGTTTGATCCTCTTGAAGAACCCTTGGTGCTTATTGCTTGCTAAGGTGAAATACTTCTAGAGAGTACTCAGTATAATCGCGTTCACTTTATAAATGAAGGTGCATGGGGCTCGAAGCATTTTTTGTCAGTGCTTGGCACATATCTGTTCAGCAATGGGTTTTGGAAGGAAAATCAAATTAAGGCATTGGACAAACAAGAAAAAGCAAAATAGAGAACATTTCCTTTATTATGGTAATTATGCATTTGCATGGAATTGATGTAGGTATCGAAATGAATCTTATGGTAAATGTTGTTCAAGCGTTACATTCCGTTTTCCAAGTTTCGCTGTCAATAAGGACATCGCTAAGATGGTTCTTCAAATTGACGAGGTTGCAATCGAACTGCAAACATCCTGGTGGAGTTACCTTACGGACCACACCTTCATTTCTGTAGTAGATGTTAACATGGTACTTTCCCAAGAGAGTTTTCCACAACTCAAAGTAAATCGAGCTAGCAAAGTACGGCACATGGGGCTTATATGCACCAAGACCCGAAAGTATTGAAACAATGTTGAAATCGTGAGCACTGTACATCCTAAAGAATTGGGAACTGGAGGGATCAGCTTTCATTGCTTCGAAGTGTTCTATAACATCATTGAGAAAGGCTCCGGCGCCTGAAAAATGAAAGGAATGGTTTGATTATAAATGCAAAAACTGACTTTTTAACACGTCCGAATGATTAGAAATTTGGCATGTGTTCATAATTCCGGTGACAATGCAATATGACATTTTTGTTATAGAAAAAAAAAATGGCGGCTACAAAATGGCGGACGAGATTTGTGATAATGGTTTGATTCGATTCAAAATTGGTATGTAAGGGTTTTCGGGGTCAGAGACTAAGGATTTTTTATCAAAATTCATAAATTCAAAATGGCGGCTCCAAGATGGCGAACGACATTTCTGATTATGGTCAGATTCGACTTAAAATTGGTATATGCGGGGGTTTTTTAGGTCGTAAACCTGATGTAGTCCTCCTCGACCATCAAAGTAGGACGATATTCGTCATAGAGTTTTCGGCTCCTGGCGAAACGAAAATCGTTCGAAAAGAGAAGGAAAAACGGACAAATATCGAGAGTTACTCTTTGAACTCCGCAGGCTGTACCCAAACCATTATGTTGAATTGGTGGTTCTGATTATAGGGGTCCTTGGTGGACTGATGGACACGCTTCTCTCCAATTCAAAAATCATACCGGCTTGCCGAGATGCGGCAGAAATCTTAATGCGGAAGGCAATCATCCTTGGTTCACTCCGTCTGCTCAGGGCACATGACTCTAGGACCCAGTAATCTCTCACCCTACGGACTTGTCGGGGCTCCGGAGATAGGACCGGATTCAACTCAATATGCAGATTCCGCACACGTAGGTATTATTGATTTATTTTTTTTTTTTGCTTCCAATTGTGATAGATATCTGAAAAAAAAGCTATAGAAGGGTGAAAAATTTATAGGAATATGTGAATAAATGATCAAGAAAATGTGAATTAAGTTTAAGAAGATCCTATTTTTTTATTCATTTTAAGTATCCGTGAGACCAAAATTATCAAAAATTTACTAAAAATGTAATAGTACCCATAAAGAAATGCTCACAACTGCTATTTCTCAAATTGCAACATGTACTTTTCAATTTGTCACGATATAAAATCATGACAAATTGCGTGCTCTTTCGGATAATGAAAAAATATGTACAGGGTGACATTTGAAAAAAGTTTTGGGTCACTTCCGGTTGAACCGGAAGTGGTGAATTTTTAGTCGAGGCTTCAAAATATGCGTATTCAAGAACTATAGCGACACACCAAATTTGAAATCTGTATCTTCAAAACTATAGAAAAATCGGGGGCGTACCTCACCTCGTGGTCACCCGGTATATCGGCGAGCTCACACACAAGGTATTTCCGCGAACTCATGATTCCTAACTAATACCAAGTAACTTACTGAGACCTAACCTAACCTAACCTAACCTAACCTAACCTAGCCTAACCTAACCTAACCTAACCTTATCTAACTTAACCTAACCTAACCTAACTAATACCAAGTAACTTACTGAGACGAACAATTTTTTTGGTATAACCGCGACTCTGGAATAAATATCCCTCCAAGGTGGTCAACGGTTCCGGAAAAATTGAATCGGTCCAAGCAGGTAACTCATAGCCATATTCACTTTCAATCAAAAGGTTGTCGTAAATGGTACCAATTCCACTCAGCGATGTGATATTGGACCCACTGTAATTCGACATGTACTCGTAGGTCTCGGCATAGTCCAAGTCGATATTCTGATAGTACGACTCGTTTGCTAGAATTCTGTTGTATTCTGCGAAATAGGCACTGCACACGGGTATCGTGTCTATGATACTGGGGTCGGAAGGATGAACAGGAATGGGGCTCCAGGCTATATCGGGATTCCAAAGTTCGGTCGATGTTGGGGGGAAGAGTCCTAGAAGGTTACATTGGGCAGACATGTGGGTCCTGTCGACATCTGTCGTTTGGGCGTAGATGATGTCACTGGAGTAAGCTGCAGGTAGGGTGTTGTTGTATCTTCCACGGGTATATTTTCCTAGCTCGAAGTGTTGGTTTTTACCGGTCTGAAAGAAATATTGGTTAGATCAGACACAAATGAGTTATGTTCAAAAATATTTTTTTTCACAAACTCTGCTCTAAAAGAACTTATTTGAAGATGTTCCTGAATGATTTGGAAGTTGAAATATTGGAAAAATGTTTCTTTTTTATGGACCTAAAGGTGTGCGAATCTTATGAAAAGCATACCCTCCTTTGGATCTCTGTTGAAAATTCGAAAAATCAGAAATAAGGATAAGGATAAGGTACGATTAAAACAGAAAACAGAGTTTCATTTTAGTTGAGCAGAAGGTTAATTCTCAGCTATTAAGTCAAAATGAGCTTTCAAGTATAGTAGTGATGTACCGAATTTCAAATGTGTATCTTCAAAACTATGGAAAAATTTGGGGCATAGGTACCTCTTGGTCGCTTTGTATGTGGCAAAATATAATAGAAATTGTGTCTAAAGGTGACTTTTCGAATGATCATCATTGAACAGTTCATTCTGATTAATACTCACATTAGTCAACTGACCTCCAGCCAGATTCCAATATGAGTAATCTGAATAAGGGTCGTTGGGGTAATGGACTATTGGTGTCCTTTGTCCATGCCGAAATACCTGTGAACAAACGACAAATTGTAGGATGTTTTCTTATTTGGTACACTCGCTTTTCATATACACCCTAGTAAAGTAACCTGAAATATTCTTGTTTCATCATCATTTCATCATCATCTTATTTATTTTCATTGGACAATTTTCATTATATTGGTAGTCATTTTGAAATATATAAACAAAAGTTGAGAGAAGAAAAATAGACACTATTTACAGTTCATAGATTTTTCACAGTTAGAAAACAAATAATAAAATAATATATTTCTACAACATTCTTTCCAGTTGAGATTTTCATCCAGATTGATGCCTAAGAATCTAATCGAGTTGTGAATACTATACACCGGACTATTATCAATACAGAAAACCAAATCATCAACTCTCTTCTGGCTATGATGAATCCTTAAAACTTCTGTTTTCTTGGTGTTGAAAAACAAACTATTATCGTTGAAATAACCTGATACTTTGGTCATCAGTTCTGAGCATTTTTTCTCAAGCTCGAAATAATGAATGAAAAAGCATCTGCATATGCAGTGTAATGTGTATCGCCAATTAAATGATCTGGCTAATTAACATAGAGTATAAAAAGCACAGGGCCCAAAATTGAGCCTTGGGGTACACCCATCTCTTATGTTAAATTCCCTGAGTTGAATTGCTGAACTGCATTTTTTGAGAAAGTTAGTAATTCTGTTTCGTACAACCAATTACTTAATGAGTTTTTGGCTTGTCGTTTCGTATACCGACCACTGTGATGGCCCAAAGAGATCAGGTGCCAGATAGTGCGAAGAATAACTCTTTAGTCTGATCTAAGCAGAACCAACTAACCTTTCGTAGATCTAATCACAACGAACATTGCAGTGGTCGGTGTACAATACGAGAAGGTAAAAAAGGATTAATTGATTGGGTATACAAAAAAAGGTAATTTTGCTATGGTGTACGAAACACGTGTAAGCGAAACAAGAAAACACCAAATACTGTGAACTATAGTAAATTACTTTGATTTTATTTAGTAGGTATATATTAGGTACTGTCATATTTACCTGAACTACGGAAATCAACGTTTTTGTCCCCCAAATTGGCGTGGATAGAGACAGGACGAGGATGAGAATCTTAACCAGCATGATGATATCTGTTAAATTCAAATCACTTGTTCAACTGACCCTACTACTGAATAAAGTATCTTTTTGTCCTTATATAGTAACTACGACTTCAAACCATATAACTGTAGATTTGGTTAATACATTTACGAGTCATCAATGGCCAATAAACGTTTTCTGATTACATTACCCAAACACCATAAAGAATGTGTGAGTGAAAGTTTCGTTATTTTTGTTTAACCCATACCATTCCATCAGATTGGATTTTCGAATGTTAATACGGGTGGAAAATATGCGTAACTTAGGAAAAGTTTCTGCTGCAACTCGAAAATACAAAACTCACTAGATCTGGCCTATTTCCCTCCCTTTCAATATCCAGCAGTGTCAACTCAATTTCATCAACTCACAGCACCAGTGACACAGACAAAATCTATGTTAGTGACTACAATGAAGAAGATAACAGTATTTTTAGACCTTACTCAAGTACCGTGAAATTATTTGTAACAACGGTTTAAGGATATGGGCAATACTTGATACATGAATAGTGTTAGATAGCATGTAGGCCTCTCAATCGGGCCCGTTATGCACCCACCACTGCTGGGAGATGGTTCAGTTTTGTAGGTAGCCTATCTCGCGAGCGAAAGAGGCCAGCCTTCTAACCTACACCTGCCTCACACTCTCCGGGTTCAGTACGATGCTCTCGAGGTGTGCTTCCAATATTGCTGCCACTGCCGGGCATTCCGTGATGATGTAGGTGGCTGACTCCTCATCCTCAAGCACCACCTGCATTCGGTATCATCCGTGATACCTAAAATGTTGAGGTGCCTGTTGAGATGACAGTGTCCCGTCACTAATCTGATTTCCTTTCTGCTCAGTGTGAGCAGAGTCTTGGTCCTCCTAGTAGAAGGGCCTCCGATGTGGAGTTTCGATTGCCTCATGCCCGGTGCATCTTTCCATGTGTACTGGAATTCTATTTCCAGAATTTCCTTCATGGTTGAGACGCACTATGATCTAGAAACTCCTAGGATAGGTTCTGGTCCAATCGTTGGGCTTTTCGCACCTTGTCTGGCCAAATAATCAGCCCGTTCATTTCCAGGTACTCCGGTATGACCAGGGACCCAAAGTAGCTTTACTTTATTGGCGGAAGATAGCCTTTGCAGATCATCGATGCATTCAGATACCAGCAGAGAGGTGACTCCATATGATGTGAGAGCCTTGATCGCCGTTTGGCTGTCGGTGTACATCGTGATTTGCTGGCCGCGGTAGCCTCTGTTAGTGTTATCCAATACACGGTGTTTGTATAAGTCTAAAGGGAGCTTAATTCAAATCCTTCGCGGATGTCAGAGAGGAACTATGGACAGAGGATTCATCAGATCAAGTAGTTGAAACGGACTCATTAAGAAGACAAATTTGTAGATTTGTACCACATTTGATTTGATCTAACTTTAATATCACTGATTTCAATATGTTGACTATTATACATATAAGAGAGTTTTGTCAACTTTGTATGTTACGCTTCTAGGATATTTGTTTTTAAAATTCACCGTATGACGCCATATGGTTGTTACTGTCGATCAAACGGAACTTTAGGGAACCCATTGATGAATTGAATTATATTACATTTCGAAATCAGCTGTTTGATACTAAAAACAACACAAACTTTACCAAACAACAAGATGGAACTGAACAATTTAAACATAAAAACTCAATTTATATTATTTTATATCGTTATCGTTACAGTACTTTTTGAAATAATTGGTAAAATAATGGAACTGTTTGGAAAAAGCAATAAATAACGACTCTAATCTTCAAAGCCAATAATACCGTAAAAATGCATATCTCAGAAGCGGAACATACATTGTTGAAAAAACTGTTTATTATTTTCGAGAGTAGTTGGTCGCTGCATTTTTCAAAAAGTCTGTAAGGCTCTGACGAGGTGGCCAATTCTCGTAGTACCAATCAAATATCTCCGCTGCACCAAGGCTCTGAATTCGAAAGTTTAGATTATACAGGGTGCTGAAGTTAACTTTTTCAGAATTTCAAACGGTCATAGTGAAGATACTTTGGTACAAAAGTAAATGACATTGTTCAAGACCCAAATTCACAGTTGCTATCAAATAATTCCTAAAACCCCCTGGTCAATATATCTTAAGCAGTTCAAGGCTGCAGCAAAGGCCAATGGATGGAATGACGAAGAGAAGACTACTTGATAGGTTCTGCTCTAGGCTTACACACCTCAGTATTGCTCCATCGGCCTGTGATAGATTGATGTACTTGATATTGCGCGGATTTACTTGGAAAACTTGCCTGGCGTATCTTGACGATGTTATGAACAGCGACTAATCAAGAGTTCTGACCGCCCCCGTCAGGTATGTGTGTTACGGTCGGCCTAAAAAGTAGTATATTAGTTTTGACTTTGTTACAGTGTGAAAATTTTAACATGGTTCATACTAGCTATACAAGTTTTCAGATCGTTCTGCAAGCGAAACTAACGTTGTTATACTGCAAATGCATGCGTTTAGATGACAAAAGAGGAAGGATTTGTTTTTTGCTCGCAATTGACACACAAACCTAACCTGAGCAAGCTAACCTAGCTTGCGAGACTCGAAAATGCGTGAAACAGCTGCAGGCAAACCGAGTTGATGATAAGTAAAACTTGGCAACGTTAGTACGGAGTGGGTGAATTAGTTTGGCAACGTTGGTACGGAGTGGGTGAGTTAGATGTTGTCCGATTCGAGTGATAAGAGTGTTTGTTTTACGCGCGCTTTTTAAAATTTCAAAATTTATTGTGAAAATCAGGGATTTCCAAGGTTTTTCAGTTCACAGCGCTTTTAGTTTTAGCTATACAAGTTTTCAGATCGTTCTGCAAGCGAAACTAACGTTGTTATACTGCAAATGCATGCGTTTAGATGACAAAAGAGGAAGGAAAACTGAGTTAAAAATGCCTAAATTTGTTTTTTGCTCGCAATTGACACACAAATCTAACCTGAGCAAGCTAACCTAGCTTGCGAGACTCGAAAATGCGTGAAACAGCTGCAGGCAAACCGAGTTGATGATAAGTAAAACTTGGCAACGTTAGTACGGAGTGGGTGAATTAGTTTGGCAACGTTGGTACGGAGTGGTTGAGTTAGATGTTGTCCGATTCGAGTGATAAGAGTGTTTGTTTTACGCGCGCTTTTTAAAATTTCAAAATTTATTGTGAAAATCAGGGATTTCCACGCTTTTTCAGTTCACAGCGCTCTTAGTT
This sequence comes from Chrysolina haemoptera, assembly GCA_958298965.1. Lineage (NCBI taxonomy): Eukaryota > Metazoa > Arthropoda > Insecta > Coleoptera > Chrysomelidae > Chrysolina > Chrysolina haemoptera. Next base: position 2,104,468 of record OY282603.1, on the reverse strand, counting down.
TTAGTGTTTTGTCTCGGTCTAGTTGAAATACGTAATACTAGATTAATAGTGTATGCGAATACACGATTTCAGCGCCCCCCCCCCGATCCTCACGCCCTATAGGGTCAATCAGGCCCTGGTTATGAATAGAACTTTTGAGGAACATCTAGCCAATTTGCTTGAAATTTTTAAGCGGTTGAGGAGTGTTAACCTAAAATTATACCTGAAAAAACGTGATTCATTTTAGGAGCAAGTGGAATTTTTGAGCCACACAGTATCTTCAGAAGGAAAGTTACTCAGGACTGGCCCCGTCCAGAAGACGAACACTAAATTAGAAGCTGCCTATTTTTTAACTTTGAGTGAGTTTGGCAAGGATTGTTGTTTGCCTTGCTAGTGAGAGAGAACGGCAAATATCACATTTGGAATAAATAATGATAACGATAGCTTGGTTGACACATTTTATGTCAGAAAATAGTTTGGACTCTCCTTGTATATCTGAGCCTAAATGCTAATCTTTCTATTGGAGGTTATCAGAAATTTCAACAATCATATTCAACTATTACTGTCATGGAATTTCAGACTTTGTCACACGTGAATTGGAAGATCTCGTGCTTTATTGTGATATTTGCTGAAATGTACGTCTGTTTCTTTATTGACGGGACAGTTTGTTCAGAGATTAAACTGATTACATCCCATATGAGATTTACATCTTTGACTGATTTGACATATTGTGCAATATTGTTCATAATAAGAAAAGTTTATTGCAATGTTTGCAGCAAAACACAAAAATATCTAGTGATCCAAAGTGAAAGTATTGTTGTCAGTGATTTTGGTCCAGTATCAAGAAATCCGCAGGACAAGTGAGAGTTTTTCAAAGTTTTTATGTGTTTCACCTTACTTTGAACCTTTTTTCATGTATCTGTTCTCACCTTTGAAAATATATGCAACAATAGCATGGTTTTACCGACAGTTTGAAAAATAAAAGTTAAATATTTAAAAAATAATAGCTTTTCAAAGTATCCAGTAAAAAATAATATTCAGTGTACGAAAACAAAAAAACTTTTGAAAACTGAAATATTTTCTTGAAAGCCTGAAGCTTTATTTCAAGTGTAATGACATTACTGTAATGTATAACATGCCTCAAACTTCTAAGAAAATATTCAAATTTCAAAAGTTTTTTGTTTCCGCATAAGAAAGGCAACGATAGGATGTGAGTTTATCAAAGTATTCAGTTGCTTGTCGTAATGAATCCAATTTGAGTTTAATTTTGTGAGAAATTGTCTAGCTTCACTTCTGCAGATCCTGCAAGAGAAATTCTCTGAGTATGGAAGTTTTATGCGGATATATAGCTGTTGAAACTATTCATCCCCACGTTGACAAGTACCAATCCACCCATTTTATAATTTTGTTATTCGGAGAATTCTCAGGAGATCATTTCCTGTAAATTTCCATAGTCCCGTATATAAACTTCCTGTTTATAGGGTATAATATGACAAGCGCTTGATAAGGGTAGTTAAAGATTTAAAGTTCAAGCTTTTGTCGACCTCTTGAGGATTGAAGTTCGTTCTCAACTTGCAAACTCCTAGCAAACTCTTGTCTACACCTACTCCTTGTTCATATTTCACATCATCGAGCATTACAATTCTTGTCATGAATGTATGTATGGTATTGAATTCATCCAACTAAAATGGTCTTCGAATGTTTCTCTCGGCATTCCTTTGAAAAATCAGTTTTCCTTTTCACGATGAAACACAATGTAGGGAATCAATTCCTGAAACCCTTTTTGTTTCAAAATAATAATTGAAAGTCTTTTTCAGTGAGACAAACTCTACACTTTAGTCTCCGTATTTTAAATATGATTACCTTTTTTCTTATTGTCGTGTAATCACCTTTTCTACGTGAGTTGTCAAAATATTCGTTCGACAAATTTCGTTATTGCCTCGCTGCCCCGCTCACCCCTACCGTATTCCCTAACATAGGCTGATTTGCATATAGCGCGATGTGAGTTAAGGAGCCATTAGACGGCATGTGGAGTGTCGCGCCTAGCGTGTGAACTGAGACTCCACGCGCGCGGTAAGAATGGTGCGACGTGCCAAGTTTTGGGCGGAGTGTCATGTCCCGTCGATTGTCGGTGGATTTACATAGTTCAAAGGACTTACGCCGCGTGCTGCGTGGCGAGACTGGGATACACAGTTCACAGCACGGCCCGAACCACACCCGACTTGTCAATGTCAATCAACAGGCCGTGAGATCGCTAGCGTCCAGGCACGCCATCGGCGTGGCACTCCGCAGTTCACATGCCAGGCGGTGTCACTCCCCACGCCGTGTTATGGCCTCTCTATACCTATTCAGGCTGACCAATAGCGATGGGTCGATATCGCTAGTGGGTTCCGTAAAACTAGGTAATGCTGGCATTCAGACAAGCTGATGCGAACTATTTTAGGCTGTTATGGTATGGCATGTGGTGTTGCTTTATTCACCTTGTTGTTATAGTTGAAGATTCTGTCATCTGAGGTTTGGTTTACGTAAAGAAAACGCACCTTTGATTGGTGGTTCGGAAGAGATCCGTTGGTAGCACTGCTCAAAGTGTCATATATTGAACTTTGTGAGTAGTGTAGTACTTCCGGTTTCCGGAAGGCCAGTCTTTCGTAGGAGTTGTTTCTGGTTATCGTAACAATACTTTGTTGGGGATTATCTGGATCAATTGCTGTGTTGTAGTTTGAGTGAAGAGTTTTCGTCATTGCACCACTCGCGGTATATTTGTGAGGAACCCTTGTTTCAAGGTAAATTAGCGTATGTATATGTATCTCTTGTCTTTTTGTGTTAAATGTATTTTTTTATGAGGCCGGAATTTGACCTCGCCGTCATGCTATTTTTCTCTGTCACGAACAGTAGGAGTTCGTTTACATTTTATAATTTGCCAAATAATAATTTTCAATTGAGTCGAAATCTCATTCCAGAGGTGAAACGAATGATCACTTTGAAAAAAAAAATCGTTTGTATATTTATATCATTTAATATTTGAACTTGGGCGTATTTTTAGTTCTAACAATCCAGATACTGGATCAAGCTGCACATTCCTCTTTCCAAGTGTCGGTATCGATGAGAATATCGGCTAAATTCTTCTTGAATTTATTCAAATTACAATCGAACTGCAAGCATCCCCTCGAAGTCACTTTGCTGACGGTGTCTTTGTTTTTGTAGTATATGTTGACGTGGTACTGTCCCAGAAATTCCCATAACTCGAAGTAGATGGTGCTGGCGAAGTAGGGAGGATGTGGATCAAATGCTCCCAACCCTGAGAGAATTTCGGCGATGCTGATATCGTGTGCGCTGTACATTCGGAAAAATTGAGCACTGGAGGAATTTGTCTTAATTTTTTCAAAGTGCTCCACTACTTCATTCAGGAAAAGTCCTGCACCTAGAATATTATTTGTTCCATATTAAAGTTAGTTATAATGTATGAAAATTCTACACCCATATTCAACTTATTACGAATATGACAGATAATTATTATAAGTGGATTTTATATTGTATCTATGGTTGGTAACACTGAAATCAATTATTGCCAACTTTTCTGATTTAAATGTGCGAATAATAGCTGCGGTTTTTTGGTCTCCTACGATAGTAACAAAACTACGTGTGACAGCTCTAGATCCAATGACATTAACCAGAAAAAATTGTACACTTAGGTCAGGACGGGAGGCCGGATTTTCATGCATACGATATCCGACGATCCGATGGTATGAAAATGATCTTATCTTATATATTATATCGTGGTTTAAGTACGTTGGTTTAGGAAGGGTAGGTTAGATTAGGTTCTTTTTCCTTCTTTTGCCTTAAAAGTTTGGATCTGTGTGCAGTTAGGTCGAGCCGCAGCGAGCGCCTTCTTTTATTTATGTTTCAGGTTAGGTTAGGCCCGCTTCGCTTGCCCTTAAGACGTACCGACATAGCTGAACACAGATCCAATCTTTCAAGGCAGAAGAAGGGAAAATAACCTAACTCAGCCACCTTACCTACCCTACGTAACATACCCTACCTAACCTGCCTAACCTACCTAACCTAAAACGTAAATTAAAATCGCTTCGCTCGCCTTTATTACGTCCCAACCTAACTGCACACAGATCCAATCTTTCCTGGTTAATGCGACTGGATCTGGAGCTGTCACATATCAGCACAAAAAAACGCAGCTATTGATTTCAGTGTTACCAACCATACATACAGTTCGAATTTACTAATACCTATTTGTCATATTCGCTAGCTTATTGTCTTTGACATGATAAGAAAAAAACACGATTTAAAAAAAGTGCCGTTTCCAATGAAAAAAAAAAAGCGTGGGACGGAGGAAGCAGGATGTGTATATCGGGCTGGTGGAAAGAAGGAAACTTTTTGAGTGTTTTTTTCGCGGTAGGAACGTCTCTAGAAAATGCCTGTCAAAATCCAAAAATAGGTCAAATCTCCTAAATTATTTGTGACCGCCGACAATTTCATTTGGATTTTTTGTTCAAGAGACCAAAATACGTGAGTGCCAAAAAAAATTTGTTGATAGCTTGTGGCGCCCGATAAACGGAATTATACCCTTTCCGCCTGTATTTTACCCTTTCCACCTGAATTTTGACCCATGAATTATGAATCTGTTAGGAATTACACAAGTTTGTAGAATACGTAAAACTCGTTCCCATTATTACATCGTTAACGAAAACCTTGATACTCACTCAGTCGTGCCAATTTTGTGTTGTATACGTAACTCTGAAACCGTAACCCTTCCAGCGTAGTCAGTGGTTCTGGAAAAACTACCTCCGTCCATACAGGAAGAGTGTATTCAAACTCGTTCTCGATAAAAAGGCTGTCAAATATAATACCGATATCACCCAGCGTAGTAACGGTGGACCCGCTGTGGTTGCTGAGGTACTCGTAGGTTTCTTTGTACTGCACGTCGATTTTCTTGAAGTACGATTCGCTCGCAGCAACCCTCTTCTGTTCCACATCGAAGGCGGCGCACCTAGGATATGATCCGATGACGTTGGGGTCGGAGGGATGAACGGGGATGGGGCTCCAAGCTATGTCCGGATTCCAACGTTCAGTCATCGTCGGGGGAAATAGCCCTAAGAGGTTGCACTGGGCCGACATGTGGGTTCTGTCAACGTCTGTCGTTTGGGCGTGGAAGAAGTCATTGGCGTAGGCGTCTGGTAGGGTATCCTTGTATCGGGCACGAGTGTATTGGCCCAGACGATAGTGCTGTAACTTGCCAGTCTGAAATGAGAGTTTGAGAAATATAATCGGTGTCTGTTGAAAGTATTTCCAAAATTAATTCAAGTGAATACACCTTTGTTATAACCGAAATTGCAGAGTTCGTGGGAAGGTCCATGCAAGATCATAAGAGTAATAAATGACCTCTTCGAACAGAGCAAAAGAAAGGGAAAACATGAGTACTGTTGCGTCTTCGGGTTCAAAAATGAATGTACTCTGGTATGAACTCGCCTTTATTAATCAAACTTCACTTGACAACACTGTAATACAAGTCACTGTCAAAATACTTGTATCCAAGGTAACTCAAGGTAACTTTCTAACTAACTCCCTTCATCTCACAAATGCATTGCTTTTATATACAAATAAAGTTCTAGAAAACTTAAGAAATCAATAGAACACAAATAGAATGTTCGACGATTGATCCAGAACAAAAGTTAGTGTTTCTAGATTTTTCCATCTAATTCATCGAACGATCTCGAACAATTCGAGAAGTCTTTATTAAATTTCAGGTCTGTAACAGTACAGTTGTACGTAATGTATTGAAATCGCATAAAATATTCAGGCAGTCCTATTTCAAAAACACCGTCTTATTCCGAAATATCCGAAATAGATTAAAATATGGCAAAGCTGTTCTTGAAATTCGTTAATTTGAAATGTCTGCCAATTTGCTTTTCCAAAATCTCAGTTATCTTGAGCACTGAAATGTTTTGAAGGCGAGCCAGTATTTTGTAACATCCGGTACACTATGGTCTTCAAAATCAATTGACAAAATTCAATACTTACATTGGTCAATTGTCCTGGTGCCACTGGCCAATATGTTCGATCTTTGTATGGGTCATTCGGGTAATGGTCAATAGGAACTCTTTCACCATGTCTGAATACCTTTCAACAAATAAGAAAATACAATAATAACTATTATTTTGATCTATTGGTTCCTGAAATAGAGAAATTTCGTAATGTAGGTGAATATTTATTGGCCATATAAAGTGAACGCAAGATAAATAGTGAAATTTTATAACCCATTATATTTCGATCGAATGCAACGATAACGTAGACAATAATAAACTTCTGAATGTTGTAGTGGCTGGTTTGGACAGAAAATGCCCTCAAAGAGGAATTCCCTCTATACTCTTGCGGAATCTGGTGATTGACGGACTACTGGGTTCCCTTTTGGATATGCAATATTATAAGCTTCTTTGGTGTGATGGCCACAACAAATAAGGAGTCTCGAAAGACTAAGCAAAGTCCAGTGACCACAGGGGTCACAGGGGTCATGGAGTCAATGTCAACTGCAGCAATGGAGACACTTATGAGATTGCCATCTTTTCATTTGGTGAATCAGAAGAGACAAAGCTTGGTGCCTTCAGAATACGAAACGCACTGAATAACATTCACACTGGTCCAGGGAAAATGAGTATCGTACGAATTGGGACATCAGAACAGATCCACATTACGACACCAGCTAGAACTGAAATGCAGATCTAGATGGTTTGGTACACAGATGAACTCCAGACTGTAGTGGATGAAGGTGTGGGGGTATAACTTAAACTTTCAAAGAGGAACTGAAACGAAAACTTTTTTGTTTCAGATCTGTTCTCAGGTCATCATAGACATAAGAGATATTTATCTTCATTCTCAAATTGGGACTAAGATGTTTATATCATTCACTAAGCTCTTCAGTTCTGTTATAGTTTGAGTGGATGACATCAGAGGTTAGAGAAGTACTACTGTCATCCATGATAATGTGGATAGCATAATAAGAAGTTGTATCGGTATGATGAGGGCAAGAAATTTCGAAATGAATGAAAAATTATGGATCAATATGATGATTATATGATGGCCTCGTATGATGATGGGCTAGTATTGGCATGAATACATACCTGTACAACAGAAACCAAATATGCTCTCGCCCAAATGGGTGCAGTAAGGGACAAGAAAATGATGAGTGATCTAACCAGCATAGTTATTGTGGAACTATCACAAATTAGGTGAACACTATCACTTTTATATCGTTCACTTCATTTTATACTATGAAATATGAAATATGACATTTTTACGATACGGCTGAAACAAATGATTGTTTATTTCGTTAATAAGTTTATTGGTGATGCATTGCACATTTTCATTGAAGTGGATTAGGGCAAATTAATTTGGAAATTTTTAATAAAAATGCATTAAGTTATCTATATGATATTTTCCTAGTTTATATCCTCGGTCATAGAAATATCACACTTTTGCTATTATTCTGATATGGTTACACAATTCATTGAAAGCGTGTAAAAGATTATAGATTAAATTATTGCAGAAACATGTTCATCATACAAAATATTACTACTATATAGATAATCATAATAACCTATTAGATGTTTGCACCTCAGTTTTCAACCCCGGAAATAGAAGTATGTAGAATTAGTAATGATTGGGAGGCTGCTGGTGTAGCCGGGCAAGTAGGCCCTGATGGTCCCTTTTTGCATTCTCTTGTTACATATCTACAATACTTCTCCTACTCTTTCTTCTCCAATCTTCGTGACTTTCGGATGAAGGTCAGTATGTCCGTCCACCTTGAGTCGATAAGTTCCTCTTGTTGGAGTTTCTCAACTCCAAATATTTCAAATCTCAGCCTCCCGTAGGCATCGCACTCGCCTAAGAAGTGAAATGGAGTTTCTTCATCTTTTTCACATTTGCGGATTTTTTTTTGGAAAACGCCCCCGAAACAAAAGAAGTTTAATAGGAAAACGTTTCAGACTAGGTCCAATGAAGCCATACAGAGAGTTTGGAGAGAGTATCTATAATTTTTTTGTGGTCGTGAAATCGACCACTTTGACGCGTCAGACTGAAAAAACGCCCCATGATCTGTGTCAGACAATATGGAAAGTTGGTATTATTGCTCTCAATGAATGGATCCTGAGAATATCAGCTGGTTATTAATAAATTTTCCTTTGGTCGTTTTTCCGACATGTTCGAGGGGGCAGACACCCCCAATGACCCATGTTCATTGTCAGAGAATTTTATTTTCGGGATTCAGTTCAAGTGTTTAAACTATTCAACTTGAAAATAAAACGGTATCTATAAATTTTTTGTAGTCGTCAAAACGACGTGTTTCGGATTTTTTTTTTGGAAAAACGCCCCCGAAACAAGAAAAGTCCCAGAGGAAAACGGTGACAGACTAGGTCCAATGAAGCCATACAGAAAGTTTGGAGAGAGTATCTATCAGTAAAATTTTTGCTATCTATGGGGTGAGTTTGACAAAAAATTACAAAAAAGTGACATTTCACGACTGCTATATCGGATTCGTGGCACACCAATTTTTATGGCACCCTCCTAAACGACATTCACTTTCCACTCTGTATGGTCTGCGCTTGATTCTCCATTAATATCAACAGAGCCGAAATGAATTTTCCCATAATCCCATTGGGTTCACACTGTTTACTCAGGTCGATTTAAGCTGAGCGTTTTCGTCCTCGAAAAGCACTTAATGTTTTATATTTAATTAAAATTCACTTACACAGATCCTTTCTAGTTCGAATATTTGCCAAATCTCTAACACAATTGATCGCTTTTTCAGCCATTATTCTCTAGGGAATTACCATGGCTGAGATGAATTCGTTTAAAAGATGGATAGTTTATACTGTTCTTAATAATTGCTAATACGTAACAGGTCAGAATTACAAATATGGAAATATAAATGTGAGATAATATTGGAATATTCACGATGAACAATCAAAATTCGAGATGAGGACTTTTTCCTGATACTCAGCTATCGATTCCCGTAGAATTCTATAAATGGGTCTTGATTCAGCACGTCAAAATACGTTCGGGGACAAAAATTTAAAATTCGAAAAATGAAAAATATAAAAGTTCATAAAATTATCTATCATGATATACTCGACTTTTTGTCCGTCGATTTTTTTTCGTTCAAATTCTCGGTGCGTACTAATTCGGTCAGCTCTGAATCAGTTTTTAAATGGTTTTTTGGAGCCAAAAATATTTCTGATGAGTTTTCGTTCAAAGATTCGCAATCAGCACGTCAAAATACATTCCAAAGACAAAAATTTGAAATTCGAAAAATGAAAAATTTTTTAGTCCGTCGATTTTTTCTGGTCAAATTCCCAGAATATACTAATTTGGCTATTTTAAATCGATTGGCGTTCGCAGAATTCGTCTATCTCTGACAGTGCTCGAGTTGGTCAGCTCTGAATCAGTTTTCAAATGGTTTTTTTGGCGCCAAAAATATTTCTGATGAGTTTTCAACATTTTCGTTCAAAGATTTGGAATTAGCAGATCAAAATACATTCCGAAGACAAAAATTTGAAATTCGAAAAATGAAAAATAAAAAAGGTTCACAAAATTATGTTATCATGATATACTGGTCAGCTTAGAATCAGTTTTCAAATGTTTTTTTTGGCGCCAAAAATATTTCTGATGAGTTTTCGACATTTTCGTTCAAAGATTCGAAATTAGCACGTCATAATACGTTTGAAGACAAAAACTTGAAATTCTAAAAATGAAAAATAAAAAAATTCAAAAACTAATGTTATCATGATGTACTCGACTTTTTTGTGCGTCGATTTTTTACGTTCAGATTCTCAGTTTATACTTACTCTGAAATTCTGAATCGATTGGCGTTCGCAGAATTCGTCTATCTCTAACCATTGTCGAGTTGGTCAGCTCTGAATCAGTTTTTAGATGTTATTTTTCCCGCCAAAAATATTTCTGATGAGCTTTCGACATTTTCGTTCAAAAATTCAGAATCAGCACGTCAAAATACGTTCGAGAACAAAAATTTGAAATTCGAATATTGAAAAAAAAATAATCTCAGAAAATTGGATTTTCTACCTTAAACACATTTTTCCGGCTAAATCTTATGTCTGAGCACATAAAAATCATACATTTTTGGAACGAGCATGAAATTTTACGTATACAGTGCAAATTTCTCAAAAACATTCCTGATGAGTTTTCGACATTTACGTTCAAAGATTCAGGATTAGCAGGTAACAAATTCCATTATGGAGTTTTCGGTATTTGAGTTTTTTATAAATTCAATTTGTTGATTATCTAGAACTTTGTGTTTGGTAAAAAAGTCAACAAGTCGTTTTTTGAAACATTGTTCGAAAAATGTTAAAAGATTATTGATAACAGATATAGGTGTGTAATTATTTGAATGAGAAGCTTTTCCCATTTTGAAAATACGGGTAACATTGGAAATGTGGGATAATATTTGATTCTTAATTGCAATTACCCCTTGCAATTATGTCCTTTTGGAGGAACATTGCGCAAATTGATGTCAGATGTAATTCAATGTCCGTAGAGGGGATGTAGTTGCTTTCTGACACAAATTTGCCTCAAATTTTTCAATTTGTGGGATAGTGTGGAGGAATGGGGAGTTCGACTTTGTCGAAATTTTTCGACAAAGATATAACTCGGACTAATTACTTATGTGAGCCCATTTTTCACTGCACGATTTTTCGGACAAAAACATTATACGAAATCGATTGATCGCCCTTCTGCCGAAGAATTTTATAGGAACCGTCCTTGAATCACCCTCTAGAGAGAGCTTTTGTGAAATTCAATTCCACTTTCCCGAAATTTATCGAATTTCCTCAAAAGCAAACACAAGAAGGAACTGAAATAATAACATCAAGACATCTTTTTTACTCGGGGGATCATTTATTTACAATTTGGCCGAGGCTGAAAATTCCATTTGAAAGAAAACACGGGTAATTTCGTTTTCAGCTCTATGGAAACATTGTACGGTTTCCTGAGCACTTTCAATTAAATATTTACCAACCTTTGTTTCGTCATGAACGGAATCGCTATACGGATGGGGCTCCCCAATTTCTTTTATGGTATTAGGAGCGACAAATAATATCCGACGTCATAAAATAATAATAATGATTCATTGCGAGCTTTTTTTACCAGGAGTATTCTCACAATTTCTGACCAAAAAGTTACTCTTAACTAAAATAAATCTGTTCAATAAATGTTTTAAACAATTTGTATTTGTAACACTTACGATAACTGAATATACCAATACACTTGCCTTTCATACCAGGATTTTCATATTCACTTCTAATGACAATTTCACTCACTATATGAAAGTCGCGTCTCCTGCGATATGAGAACCAATCAGAATGGGATTTCGCAAAAGTACACACTTCCTTTCTTTCCGATCCGCAAAATGGATAGAAACCCTGGTGCGTTCATTTATACCTGTGAAATCGGCCTACCAAAACTGTTAAGGTACGGCCTACCCCAGTCAGCATGATATATTCATAGAATATTCCTCAGAAAACCTAGAATGGATGTATATATTCCAAATGATCATAGAATAATCCTGGAATATATATATGCTCTGAGTTTATTCAAGGAATATACAAACTGGAATATTCAAAGAATATTCTTGAAAGAATATACCAGGAATATTTTAATATGAATATTCTCAGTTGTTTATTCCTGGAATAAGACTTATTGTATATTCTTCCTAGAACATTCATAGAATGTTATGTACGGAATATTCCTGGATTATTACAGTTGAGACGTATTCATATCAAATTTTGTTTTCGTACGTTTTGTAATGCGCGCTGATGGTCCATAATAATGTAGTTAATCTGCATTTCGATCAAATATTAAGTCAGCTTCATGTTTTCGTTGTTCATTCTCATTTTCCTGAACATCTATATTCATGAGTGGTTACCAAAATCGAGACTTTTACTGCGATTACCAATGGGAAATATTTCGCGATTAGCGTCAGCGTTGATCAGTTAGGCAAGTTGGTACCGTAACTTCTTTTCGAATAAGGGATAGACTTAGGAATACGATCCTCGAAGTGCGCATGTCACATGAACAGATTTTTTCAATTCACTATCACTAACGTCTACGTAAGGTTAGTCAGGTCAGGTTTGGGTTAGCTAATTATTCAAGCATTTTAAAATCGCAAGCTAAGTTAGCTTGCTCAAGTTAGGTTTGTGTGTAAATCGCGAGCGAAAAACTATTTCATGCATTTTCAAGTTGCATACAGTTGTCTTGTCATTTAAACTTCCCTCCATTACAAAGACCAATCGTAGACCGTCTACGTTGTCTGACATGCGCACTTCAAGGATAGAATTGCTATATCTATCCGCCAGTTGGCACCCTGCACCTCCGCACTGCGCAGCCACACTGACATTTGACGTTGACGAAAGACGAAACGCTAAACCGGTTAAACACTTAAACAGAGGTCTGTGGTTAAATGAAAACAAAAAGGCGCGATACCGCCATACTTAATTTGGTTCTTGGTTGTAATTCAGGTTCAGGTTGTTGTTGTTTGTAGGCGAGGGTGAAGCTGGTGAAGGTGAAGTCAGTTGTAATCCGTAATTGTGTATTTAACTGCGTTTTCACTGAAAAGTGTACAAGTGTGGTGTTCTCATCTAGAACGTAAGTATACTAGTAGTTTTTAATCAATTAGTGAAATGAAAAGGGGACAAAAATATTATGGCGCTAAGGGTAGGTGAGCAAAACCTCGTCGATGATAAAAATCTTCTCAAAAGTCAGGCTAATATATTCCTAGATGTTATCTGAAAGCACTTATTAGAATCTGATAACAACTATTCTTCAGAATAATCAGACTATAATTATTGATAGGTTATGTCTCACCACTCTGGCCAGTAGCTGTGTGAGTTTGTGTAACATTATTTTCGTTTTATTTTCAAGAACTCTTATGTTACAATGTCTAAAAGAAAAAGGGGCAGTACCTGGTATAGAGAAGTCCATCAGGAAACGGATAATATACTTTCCTCAATATTACAATCCAACTTAGGAGGAAACGATTTAGAAGACTATAGAGAAACTGATTCAGATAAGCAAAATTCTATCGAAAATGATATTAGTATAGATTTAGTCGATTTAGATTCTGCTGATGAAAGTAGTAGTAGTAGTTGTGATGATTTTGGTGTAAATAGTGATATCAATTCAGAACACAATACATCAGAGAATTACTTGTGTAATACACAAGTTGTAACAAATAATTTTGATATCGAAGACACTGATAGGAACACAAATATTGTCAGTACTGTAGAAAGACTCAAGAACTGGGCAGTTAAAAATAAAATAACATTGACTGCTCTCAATGAACTTTTGGTAATAGTAGCTGATGCTAAACCTGGCGATTTTAAGGGATTGCCTAAAGATTCTAGAACATTTTTAGCTACCCCTAAAAAGACGGTTACTCGCCAAGTAGATCCAGGAGAATATTTTCATTTTGGAATACAAAAATCACTTGAAATTGTCTTCAATAGAGATTGTAGGGAACCACCGAATCCAGTTGAAATCAGTATTAATATAGATGGATTACCTTTAGCTAAAAGTTCAAGTAGTCAGTTTTATCCGATTCTTGGTTTGGAATCCAAAAGTGTTTTTTTAATTGGTTTATATCATGGATATGAGAAACCCAAAAACTTCAATGATTTTCTTTGTGATTTAATAAATGAAGCCAAAATGCTTACTAATAATGGTTTGGAGTTATTTGGTAAACATTACAGTTTTAAAGTAACAAAATTTTTATTCGATGCTGTTGCCAAAGCATCTATATTAGCAATAAAAGGTCATGCAGGTTATAGTTCCTGCACGAAATGCTTTCAGCATGGAGAAAGTATTCAAGACCGAATTTGTTTTCCACTCTTGAATTTTGAGAGAAGAACACATGAAAGTTTTGTTGATCAATCTGATTCTGCCCATCATACAGGTTATTCCATTTTATTAGATCTTCCAAATATTAATATAATATCAGATGTTCCTTTGGACTACATGCACCTTATTTTATTAGGAGTGGTTAAAAAGTTGCTATGTGGACTTTGGTGCAATGGACCACCTCCACATAAATTTTCAAATGCACAGTTCACAAGAATTTCCGAACTTTTATTGGGTATGAGGACTTCTGTTCCTTCTGATTTTGCTAGGATGCCTAGATCTCTGAAAGAGGTGAAGAGGTGGAAAGCAACAGAATTTCGCCAATTTTTACTTTATACGGGGCCGGTTGTATTAAAAAATATACTCACGAAAAAAAAGTATCAAAATTTTTTGATATTGTCTGTTTCTATTAGAATTCTGTCGAGTGAAAAATATTGTACAATGTATATTGATTATGCTGAAAACTTACTCATTTGTTTTGTAAAAAGTATCAAGCAAATTTATGGTTCCCATTTGTTGACACATAATTTTCATAATTTGTTGCATTTGGTTGATGATGTCAGGAAATTTGGTATACTAGACAATTTTAGTAATTTTGAAAGTGAAAATTTTCTTCAATACTTGAAAACATTGATTAGGAAGCACGATAAACCGTTGCAACAAGTGGTTCGCCGTTACCAAGAATTAATTAATTGTAGAGGAAGAGTGAACTCATCCAAGAAATTTTCGGGTTTTAATTTGATTCAACCACATTGTGATGGGCCATTGATAGTAGGATGTTCTGCTCCAGAGTTTAGATCTATTGAATTCACAACTTTCAAGCTTTCTTGCACTCCTAGAGATGCATGCTGTGCTCTGAAAAATGGTACACTAATTGAAATAAAAAATGTTGCTTTTTCGCCACAGTTGAACGATTATGTTGTAGTTGGACAAGAATATATGGAAAAATTGGATTTTTTCAATCTACCATTAAAATCATCCTTACTGAATATTTTTTATGTTGATCATTTAAGTGAAATGAAATCATGGCCTGTAACAGAGATCAGTCACAAACTTGTCAGAATACCTTATAATAATGCATATACAGTTTTTCCATTAATACACATAAAACAAGAGTAAATATGAATTTGTATAGCACCTTAATAATTAACATTAATTTATTTTTATAATTTCTTTCATTGAATATTTTTGTTTTCAAATCTCATTTCATAAAGATATCCAAAATACGGTATGGTTCAGATCACCTAATGACATTTGTATAAGTTTTTTAATAAATGAAACGAATTTTAACGAAGTGGAAATCCCCTTCCCTCCACAGTATCCCACAAAGTAGAAAATTTGAGGAAATTATCTCTCAGAAAACAACTACTACCCCCCTGCAAACATTGAATTACATCGGATATCAATTTGTGCAATGTTCCTCCCAGAGGACACAATTGCAAGTGCTAATTGCAATCAATTGTTGAATATTAGCACTTGTAATTGTGTCCTTCTGGAAGAACATTGCAGGAATGGGTGTCAGATGTAATTAATTGTTCGTAGAGGAAGTAGTTGTTTCCTGCTAGATATATACCTCAAGTTTTTCACTTTGTGAGATAGTGTGGAGAGAAGGGGATTTCGAAATGTACATAAGTTATTAATGTTGAGTTCTATTATTTTCATTCAGATTTTTGTGTTTTTACTAGTATGCCCTGGATAATCGTCAAATTTGCCGGATCTGAGGAAATTGAGGCCGTCCCATACTGCTGGTATAATGAAACCAGTCAAACACTCCTGTACCCCCCCTTTCCCAAAAACAGGATGGAAAGGGCAATAAAGAATGAAACTGAACCAGGAAGTGATTGGAAAGAGTACAGCGTGTCTCTAATGAGGGAAAAAAAGTATGAAAACTTTAGGATGGCATGTGGAAAAGCATCAAAGTGTTGTGTTACATCCGAAATTTCAGAAACAGAAACATCTGAGAAGAGGGTGTCCAAGAAAAAGTTTAGTTCATCAGAAGAGGATAGTGGATCTGATTTGGATATCCCTAGACCCCAAGCCATTAGAAAACGTAAGTTTTAATTTTGTAATTTTGTCACAATGAAGCCTTGGGTTTGTGCTAGCTGTATGATCCTATAGAACGTATCCCGTCAAATTCAATGGTTTAATGGCAGTATTTTCATTATCCAGATGCTTATACTTTTTTTATCTCCTTGAAAAGTTACACCTTGAATTGCTAATATTATTTGTTTTTTACAGGCTTAACCAATCAACAAACAAATGGAGCTGCTATGGATATATTCACTGATAAAGCTTCGAAAGCAGCTGTATCTGAAAAGGTCCTAGAGGAAACAGAAAATGTTGCAGAAATTTTAGGTAACACTCCTTTTTTTATTTTTCATTCAATTATCTTGATATATTTGATCTTTTCTCTTTCAAGATGATACAAAATTCAAGCGAACATGTATCAACATGATGGTGAAAGTAATCAAGTTGCTGAAAGAATGTGACAGTAAAATTAACGAACTCTCTGATAAACTAGATGAAGTCTCTCTTTCATTGAAAGATAAGGTATTGCCATCAGAGGATGATACTTCCAAAGACACATATTTAGACTTGTTTAGTGAATTTCCAATTTTAAATGAGACTATGCTTGAAAATGTGGAAAGGAAACTTGATAATGAGAAAACCTATAAAAATATGGTAAGGAATGATGCTGAGTATTCAATTCAATATGAAGCAATAATTATTTATTTGTTGCATATATTCATTAATTAAATTAAACAGAAATGAAACAGTCTGTAAAAAGTATTCAAATGAAATTGTGAATTATACAAAAACTGCAAGTTAATAAAGATCAATTTATTTCAGGTGGATAATCTTTGCCTGATTGGTGGAAGAGATTTCAAGGATTGCAGCAGACGATTCCTTAAAAAAATTCTAGACGATAGATTTGCTGCAGAATACAGTATGCAGGGACACAAGAAAAAAAAAGTATTCAGGTCTACTAGGATATGTGCTTGTCTTCTAGGTATTTTTGCATTTTATTCTAAAGTTTTGGTATAATATTTTCTCTTTTTATAACTTTCTGAAAGTTCTTCAGGGAAGTTAATATATAAGTGTTTCTCTGATAATCACAAACTTATGATATGTACTGCATTTGGAAAAGTAGTCAATATTCAAATTCACAAAAACAAATATAAATGAATTGAATGCTTTATACGACGATTCTGACCAAAAATGTATTTCTTGTGATTTTAGAGAAAATAAATTCCCATAAAAATTAAAGGGGTTTTGTTATACAACATAATTTTTTTTTGTTTGTTCGAAATATCATCAACTGAAGCTAGAAAGAATCGTCTCAGTGAACAGTTGAACCGAATAATAATAATATATTTTTCATTTCTAGATGCAATTCAAAAATGTGACCGCAATAGAGCTAATCTGAAGGAGATTGAAGTGGTTGTATCTATTTATCTGGCAAAGTCCTCTGAGCGGCTGAAAAGAAAAGAGTATGTATTTTACACTGACTAATATATTCATTAATGACTGAGGTAATAGAATCAAAGTTGTCTTGAAACTTTCAGAACATTAAACTACTTCCCATTAAATGTTTCATTTTGAAAGCAAACAATTTCCAGTGCTATACACCGAGTACAAATGAAATTTTTAATGGTTATAAATAATGCATAAGCAAATTTTTCGTAAAAATAAATTTGAAATTCACGAAATGTAAAAGTCTTTTCTTTTTAGGGTTATCAATTCAACAGGGTTAGGAGAAATCCCAGAAATAAATTCCTGAAGCAGAAGGGAAGAAGTTTATCAGGCTTGACGATAGTAGTTTGAGATTTGTTTTATGAAATATTTGTTCATTTAAACTTTTTTTATGAATTGTTTGTTTATTTGAGATTGTTTTATGACATATTTGTTTTTTCCTCTATATATATTATATATAAATATAGCCTGAAACAGGTGTATATATTTCTTTCCTTAACATATTCATATCATAAGGTGATGCTAATACTCGAAGGTATCTAAACGTTCAATTTTTGGATAAAAATTTAATATCAAAACATGTAATTTATGAAACGCCCCACAGTTTTTTTCCTCCTCATTTGTATATATTCTGCATGTAATATTCAAAAAGTACATCTGGAAATATTTCTGTAATATTCCTGGATCATACTATATATTCATAGAATATTTTCTACAAAATAGTCCATGAATATTCTCTACCCATATTCTGGGGATGATCTTGGAATATTCCAGATATTCTATGAATATTCATTGGTGATATTATAGGAATATTTTGTATGGAATATCCGCGAAATATCCTGAAAATATTCTGGATGTCTATAGAATATTCTTTTAAGTATATTCTATGATTATCTGAGGAATTCCCATTCGCATATTCAGGGAATAATCCTCCAATATTCCAGAATATCCCAGCTTATTCCTGGAATATACCAATATTCCAAAAGGAATGTTCTAGTATTATTCATGCAATATCTGGTGCTGTCTGGGCTGATATGGTTACACAATTCATTGAAAGCGTGTAAAAGATTATAGATTAAATTATTGCAGAAACATGTTCATCATACAAAATATTACTACTATATAGATAATCATAATAACCTATTAGATGTTTGCACCTCAGTTTTCAACCCCGGAAATAGAAGTATGTAGAATTAGTAATGATTGGGAGGCTGCTGGTGTAGCCGGGCAAGTAGGCCCTGATGGTCCCTTTTTGCATTCTCTTGTTACATATCTACAATACTTCTCCTACTCTTTCTTCTCCAATCTTCGTGACTTTCGGATGAAGGTCAGTATGTCCGTCCACCTTGAGTCGATAAGTTCCTCTTGTTGGAGTTTCTCAACTCCAAATATTTCAAATCTCAGCCTCCCGTAGGCATCGCACTCGCCTAAGAAGTGAAATGGAGTTTCTTCATCTTTTTCACATTTGCGGATTTTTTTTTGGAAAACGCCCCCGAAACAAAAGAAGTTTAATAGGAAAACGTTTCAGACTAGGTCCAATGAAGCCATACAGAGAGTTTGGAGAGAGTATCTATAATTTTTTTGTGGTCGTGAAATCGACCACTTTGACGCGTCAGACTGAAAAAACGCCCCATGATCTGTGTCAGACAATATGGAAAGTTGGTATTATTGCTCTCAATGAATGGATCCTGAGAATATCAGCTGGTTATTAATAAATTTTCCTTTGGTCGTTTTTCCGACATGTTCGAGGGGGCAGACACCCCCAATGACCCATGTTCATTGTCAGAGAATTTTATTTTCGGGATTCAGTTCAAGTGTTTAAACTATTCAACTTGAAAATAAAACGGTATCTATAAATTTTTTGTAGTCGTCAAAACGACGTGTTTCGGATTTTTTTTTTGGAAAAACGCCCCCGAAACAAGAAAAGTCCCAGAGGAAAACGGTGACAGACTAGGTCCAATGAAGCCATACAGAAAGTTTGGAGAGAGTATCTATCAGTAAAATTTTTGCTATCTATGGGGTGAGTTTGACAAAAAATTACAAAAAAGTGACATTTCACGACTGCTATATCGGATTCGTGGCACACCAATTTTTATGGCACCCTCCTAAACGACATTCACTTTCCACTCTGTATGGTCTGCGCTTGATTCTCCATTAATATCAACAGAGCCGAAATGAATTTTCCCATAATCCCATTGGGTTCACACTGTTTACTCAGGTCGATTTAAGCTGAGCGTTTTCGTCCTCGAAAAGCACTTAATGTTTTATATTTAATTAAAATTCACTTACACAGATCCTTTCTAGTTCGAATATTTGCCAAATCTCTAACACAATTGATCGCTTTTTCAGCCATTATTCTCTAGGGAATTACCATGGCTGAGATGAATTCGTTTAAAAGATGGATAGTTTATACTGTTCTTAATAATTGCTAATACGTAACAGGTCAGAATTACAAATATGGAAATATAAATGTGAGATAATATTGGAATATTCACGATGAACAATCAAAATTCGAGATGAGGACTTTTTCCTGATACTCAGCTATCGATTCCCGTAGAATTCTATAAATGGGTCTTGATTCAGCACGTCAAAATACGTTCGGGGACAAAAATTTAAAATTCGAAAAATGAAAAATATAAAAGTTCATAAAATTATCTATCATGATATACTCGACTTTTTGTCCGTCGATTTTTTTTCGTTCAAATTCTCGGTGCGTACTAATTCGGTCAGCTCTGAATCAGTTTTTAAATGGTTTTTTGGAGCCAAAAATATTTCTGATGAGTTTTCGTTCAAAGATTCGCAATCAGCACGTCAAAATACATTCCAAAGACAAAAATTTGAAATTCGAAAAATGAAAAATTTTTTAGTCCGTCGATTTTTTCTGGTCAAATTCCCAGAATATACTAATTTGGCTATTTTAAATCGATTGGCGTTCGCAGAATTCGTCTATCTCTGACAGTGCTCGAGTTGGTCAGCTCTGAATCAGTTTTCAAATGGTTTTTTTGGCGCCAAAAATATTTCTGATGAGTTTTCAACATTTTCGTTCAAAGATTTGGAATTAGCAGATCAAAATACATTCCGAAGACAAAAATTTGAAATTCGAAAAATGAAAAATAAAAAAGGTTCACAAAATTATGTTATCATGATATACTGGTCAGCTTAGAATCAGTTTTCAAATGTTTTTTTTGGCGCCAAAAATATTTCTGATGAGTTTTCGACATTTTCGTTCAAAGATTCGAAATTAGCACGTCATAATACGTTTGAAGACAAAAACTTGAAATTCTAAAAATGAAAAATAAAAAAATTCAAAAACTAATGTTATCATGATGTACTCGACTTTTTTGTGCGTCGATTTTTTACGTTCAGATTCTCAGTTTATACTTACTCTGAAATTCTGAATCGATTGGCGTTCGCAGAATTCGTCTATCTCTAACCATTGTCGAGTTGGTCAGCTCTGAATCAGTTTTTAGATGTTATTTTTCCCGCCAAAAATATTTCTGATGAGCTTTCGACATTTTCGTTCAAAAATTCAGAATCAGCACGTCAAAATACGTTCGAGAACAAAAATTTGAAATTCGAATATTGAAAAAAAAATAATCTCAGAAAATTGGATTTTCTACCTTAAACACATTTTTCCGGCTAAATCTTATGTCTGAGCACATAAAAATCATACATTTTTGGAACGAGCATGAAATTTTACGTATACAGTGCAAATTTCTCAAAAACATTCCTGATGAGTTTTCGACATTTACGTTCAAAGATTCAGGATTAGCAGGTAACAAATTCCATTATGGAGTTTTCGGTATTTGAGTTTTTTATAAATTCAATTTGTTGATTATCTAGAACTTTGTGTTTGGTAAAAAAGTCAACAAGTCGTTTTTTGAAACATTGTTCGAAAAATGTTAAAAGATTATTGATAACAGATATAGGTGTGTAATTATTTGAATGAGAAGCTTTTCCCATTTTGAAAATACGGGTAACATTGGAAATGTGGGATAATATTTGATTCTTAATTGCAATTACCCCTTGCAATTATGTCCTTTTGGAGGAACATTGCGCAAATTGATGTCAGATGTAATTCAATGTCCGTAGAGGGGATGTAGTTGCTTTCTGACACAAATTTGCCTCAAATTTTTCAATTTGTGGGATAGTGTGGAGGAATGGGGAGTTCGACTTTGTCGAAATTTTTCGACAAAGATATAACTCGGACTAATTACTTATGTGAGCCCATTTTTCACTGCACGATTTTTCGGACAAAAACATTATACGAAATCGATTGATCGCCCTTCTGCCGAAGAATTTTATAGGAACCGTCCTTGAATCACCCTCTAGAGAGAGCTTTTGTGAAATTCAATTCCACTTTCCCGAAATTTATCGAATTTCCTCAAAAGCAAACACAAGAAGGAACTGAAATAATAACATCAAGACATCTTTTTTACTCGGGGGATCATTTATTTACAATTTGGCCGAGGCTGAAAATTCCATTTGAAAGAAAACACGGGTAATTTCGTTTTCAGCTCTATGGAAACATTGTACGGTTTCCTGAGCACTTTCAATTAAATATTTACCAACCTTTGTTTCGTCATGAACGGAATCGCTATACGGATGGGGCTCCCCAATTTCTTTTATGGTATTAGGAGCGACAAATAATATCCGACGTCATAAAATAATAATAATGATTCATTGCGAGCTTTTTTTACCAGGAGTATTCTCACAATTTCTGACCAAAAAGTTACTCTTAACTAAAATAAATCTGTTCAATAAATGTTTTAAACAATTTGTATTTGTAACACTTACGATAACTGAATATACCAATACACTTGCCTTTCATACCAGGATTTTCATATTCACTTCTAATGACAATTTCACTCACTATATGAAAGTCGCGTCTCCTGCGATATGAGAACCAATCAGAATGGGATTTCGCAAAAGTACACACTTCCTTTCTTTCCGATCCGCAAAATGGATAGAAACCCTGGTGCGTTCATTTATACCTGTGAAATCGGCCTACCAAAACTGTTAAGGTACGGCCTACACGTGATTCTTCATATTTTATTTAGATCGGATTAGCTTCACGATCATTCGTAGATGGCGGTAAAGTCATTACAGATTGATAAATGAATACTTGTCATGATGACGTTGGACAATTGTCACTGTCATGACATGTTTACATTTCGTATTTATTAAATTTTGTTAAAAAATACGACATAACATGTTTAACGTGCTTATTTCATCAAAAATCAGAACAGTAATTTTAAATTAACTAGTTGGATATGTGATATGTACGGGATATTTAAACAATGATACTAACCTTAGATCTTTCATACAAACGCAGCCATGTCCAAGTACAAACTTGAAAAAACATTATGCACTACAAATACAAGAATTACAGAAAACTCAACAATAAACAAATAACTTATCATTGCGAACTGAACGAAAAGTAGTAAAAGATCAGAAAAAACGATAAATATCCCGATGAAATGTAAATCACAGTTAATCAAAACTTATAAGCATAGTCATAAACAGTCAAATTTCAAATATTCCAAAAAAAATATGACTCAGTACTTCGGAATGTAAACTCGGCTATTTTTTGATAATGCGCCATCTACTGACAACGGGAAAGCTAATCCCATCTTATTACAGCATTAACAACTTTGGGTGAAACAAAAGCGAATCAGTCAATCCACCAGGGTTTCTATCCATCTTGCCGATCCGGAAAGACCACGTCGTCAAGTCAACCACAAATATAAACAGCAATGATACATCTTGTGATCTAATATGACATAAACGTCAGGTTGACAGACTTCATGTTTATTATTCATTAGTTGCAACTATTGAAGAATTCACTTTGTTTACTCGATCAAATTTCAAATAATAACTTGGTTGGTTCGTGAAATTATCTCAATAAATACGACTCGTGCTCACAATACAATCGATAATTCTGTCAGAAATCAACGAGATCAAATTACTTGGTAACACCACGAGTCCCGACCACTCGTGGTATTACCCCCGATAATTCAACCCATGAGAAAAAGAAAAATATCTTATTTAAGTACCTAATTACCTATATCCTTGTACATGTACATGTGTTTTGGATCGATGATGTGGAAAAGCTGCATTGAAAATGGGTGAATATACTATGTCTACCTGAACATTAAGAAGGCAATATTTATGTTTATGAATTTCTAAGGATTTCAAATAATTCAGTTTTCAACCTTTGTTGGCATAGTTCAAAATTTTTGTATTGTTAAGATTGGGGATTCGAAGAAATTCGCGCCGATTCCAGTCATGGAGAAGGGTAACGTTAGACTAGTGACGGACATTTTTTGGGAACCACTTCGCCAACGTCCACAAAAAGGCGGCTGACGATAGTGAGAGGCATAGGCAGAGGTCTCAGGCAATTGAGGACTTAAGAGAATCTGTGTCCCACCCTATTGGCCCTTATAGGTTTGCCAAAGTCATGACGAACTATGATGAGCTAACGCAAGTCATAAAAGACCGATGTGCCGCGAAAAGTCCTGGTCCAGTTCATACATCTGATAAATGCCATCAAATAGTTATGTTACCCAGATTGTCTGAAGAAGGCACTGGTGAAACCGATTCTGAAACCTGGCAAGGATGACCACAAACTCGATAGCCATCCACCATATTGAGTCTCGAGGAGGAACTCTAAATGATCCCCGATGTGCAGGCTTCCGTAAAGGACGGTGGAAGAGGCATCTCAACGTGGACCTAACACAGTTTTGGTCCTGATGGATATGGAAAAAGCCTTCGACTCATCTCCAAAATGCTGTTGGCAGGCATGCCCTAATACTTGGCGAGGTTGGTAAATCCTTAACTTAATTGTTGGGAGAACTTTTATGGTGAGAGTAAACAACACTGGCTCAGCGGAGTTACCTGTCGAAGCGGGTGTCCCTCAGGGTTCACGCTTATGACTTTCCTCAGTGCGAGAGAACGGACATGGGAACGGCTGTGTGGCACGGCCATTTTCGCCCATTCCTTCTCAAGCGTCGCTGCCCAGACAAGGATCCAAATTCGTTTGGATAGGAAAGTCATACTATATTCAGCGGAGAATAAGATCGAGGTGAATCGGGCCAAGTCGGAGACGATTAACTTCACATTTTCGAAGCATTATCGGAAGTTGAGAATCAATGACGAGGCTGATGAAAACGTGAAACATGCGAGGTACCTGGGGGTACACCTGGACAAGCGTCTCAATTTCGGACGGCATATAACCCTGGCTATTCATCTTTCATGTAAGAATAATCTAATCAAATTGTATTTCTACCAAGAAAGTTTTGGGGTAGTTTTGATTACTTCCATTCTCTATGTTTTTTGGAGTGCTGAATCCGAATCTGAGGTTTGCTAACAAATTTTCCTGACGCAACATTGAAAAAAATGCCAAAAACCCTAAAAAATCTCTTCTGCGGTTAATTGCTTTTAACTTGAAAACTACGAATTTTTCGTTGATAACTTTCTTATTGAAAATTAAAGAGCATAAAATTTTCTGAAAATCTTACATTACAAGTTTTTTTTTACGACGAACCGTTCGGGCTCAAGCGCTACTGGAATATGGGCTTATTTCGGCTGACTGAGGAAAATCCCACTTTTCAACTACAAAACTCTAATTTCTTATTGAGCTAATGAGTGGATGCCTCCCAGTTCACTGCGCATACCTTATTTATAAAATATGATGAAGGTAACTTTTCAAAAATTGTACAAAACTTGAAATTTCGATGAAACATCTTGAAAAAATATTAAAAAGATTATTATATATCACAATATATTATAAGAGCCGACATAACCTGCAACTAGACTGTCAAAGTCCTATGACTGAATATTTTCGATTTGGTTTGGTTGGTGTTTTTTTTTGGTGTTGACCAGCGAATAAAAATTTTTTTTTTACCTTTAGTTCTATTGCAATATAATTCCGTGAGAAATTCACAAAAAAATATCATTTGATAATCAATAAGAGTTTTGAAGTGAAAAAAATGGGTGTTTGCTGAGTCAGCAGAAATACGCCAATTTTCAAATAGCGTTTGAGGCCGAACTGTTTGTCGAAAAAAAAAACCAAATAGTGAAATTTGTAGGAAATTTTACGTACTTTCATTTTGAATAGAAAAATTATCAAGAAAAAAATTATAGTTTTCGAGTTATAGGCGAAAAACTACAAAAAAATTGATTTTTTACTTTTTTTTTGCATTTTTTTCAATTTTGCGTCACGAAAATTTGTTAGCAAACCTCAAATTCGGATTCAGCACCCCAAAATATATGTAGAACGGAAGAAATCGAAACTACCCCACAACTTTCCCGCTAGGGGCTCTGTCGAATACAAATTTACTGAATTAGAAGGGAAGAGCCGGTTCCGTAGGGAACTAAATCGAAAGTGGGTCTGAAACGCAGAGTACTTTGACCCGGTTTTTTGCATCAGCCTTTTCCGGGGTTTAGCATTTAAATAACCAGCCTCACAAACTGCGGCGTGCCTTATCTACGTTGAATGATAATATGAACAACACGCATAAGCAATGCAGGAAGCGTGAATCTTGCCGATCTAGCACCATAATATAATGAAAAATCCGGGCCAGCGCGGGCGGACTACAGCGCCCCTCTCGCGGGGGTACTATGTTCGCTTTGGCAAGACGCTCTTCTGCTCTCCTGGTCGAGAGCGGAATAGTTGCTACTATTGCGCAACTGATCCTATCCTCATCTAACCCGTGGGTTATGTAGAATGCAATTGTGATAGTGACCTGTCCTTATACATGAAATGTACTTTATGGAATTAAGAATAAAAACCGTATTTATTTATTCATGTATTTATTTATTTATCCCCAGTTCCAAGATTGTTCAAAGTTGAAACACAGAAGTGTTCCATCAATTATATTTTATTTTGCATCAATATTTGAAGAGCAAATGGCAATTCTTTTTAAAAACTGTCTCGTTTGTCCAGTATTAGGCTTACGCCATTGACATTGCCTCTTATTAGTCGACGATCATCGTAGTCCAAGTCGTTATTGCCCCAAAGAGTGATCCAATGTAATTTCGGTAAATTCTGGAACGCTTCCCATTCAAATTTGGTTAATTTATTGTTGTGTAGCTTCAATTCTGAAAATGAAACAAAATATTAACAAACATAAAGTATATCGGCTTTGAATACAGCCATACTCTGAGTCAGTGGCTCAATTTTAGCTTTAGGGTGTTCAAAAGAGGTAAGGGGAAGAGGGAAGTAAATTTATTTCAGTGGCGGCGGAAAAAATTCATTCCGAAATTAATTTTTTATAATATCTATAATTATTGAATAGTAATACGTAGACTTGGGCAAATGTTACTCTGCATAGGTATTTAGCATATTTTATCAAAAATAAAATGATGATGCCTGTTTCAGGAAGAAAAGTAGTTTTTTTCTCACTCGTTTTACATGTTTTTTCGGGTGCTGAATCAGGATTTTAACTTTGCTACTTTATACGGATATGGCTTCAGAACTCAAAATTTTCGATCTTTTTTCAGTTTTTTCCAAAAAGTCATAACACTACATAATTTTCAGAGTAGAGCATTCAATACGAAAACAAAGAATGATACATTTTCTACACGAAGCACACACACCTCGAATGAATTTTTGGCCTAACAGTTTGGCCGCTAGAGCGTGCTGAAAAAATGCCAAAATTTCGGACTTTGTGGAAAACCCAAATTTCTCGTTAGTGTTTCGCTTGAAAACTATGTTTATAATTACAAAAGAGCTAAGATTATGAATAAACAACATCAAATTTCCTACAGACTGCACACCTTAATTATTTTGGACAAGAGCGTATTAATTTTTTTTATACTGAAAATATTCCCAAAAAGGTGGCTGCGTACGGCCCGCACTGCGACTATTAAAAAAAAGAAGGAAATCATGTCATAACCATTGCCCTGCCTGAACCAAAATTCAGTCGAGACTTATATTATTACTATTTAGTTATTTTTACATATGTCGTGGTTATGTTAACTAAAAATTCGTGAAAATCAACATTAAAATTTCATTATAACCGTTGGCATGAATTTTCATAAATTATTGAGAAACCTGGTTACCTTTGATTTGGGAGTTCCGCGAAAACTGCGTCGGTATCGTTTTTAGTTCATTATTGGACAAATCCACTGTCACGATTCTAGAAAGATGATCTAAAAACGATGATTCTATGGACTCTATTCCATTGTGATCGATTTTCAATTCTCTCACACGTTTGCACCCTGCAAACATATCTTTCTTGATTTCTTTCAAGTGGTTGTTGGAGAGAGACAAAATCTCGAGGTTTTTCAGTTTTTTGAAAGTGTTGGGCTGTATCTCTTTCAACTTATTATTCATCAAAGTCAGTTGTTTCAATTTCGGAAGATCTGGAAGAAAGAATAATGCAATATAAAATAAAGAACCACCATTCAAATTAGTGAGAAAATTAATTGTTTCGAATACATTGGTCATCAAATTTTATCAGTTAATTTTTTAAAACTCTTACTGCCATGTCAGTCTGACAGTATTGTTTGCGGTAGTGCCGGACCACCGAACGCTAAAATGAATGTGCTGTTCTAAGTTATAAAACTGCATAAAAGCCTGGGTACGTGCTAAATAGATGGCGTAACCTGTCTTTGGAGTAGGATTATGCAAAGGTAAGATGTCTAGAAAGCCTGGTGCGTGCACTTATACCTGTAAAACTTTGGGATCAAACTGAAGACACCTGCCTACTTGAAAATGCTTGATTTTTTGTTAATTAGGTTCGGGTTCCGAATTCCGATGTTCAGAGGGCGACTCAGTTATGTTTATACACAAGGTGCTCAAATTTTCGTGAACATTTTTCTTCCATGACCATAGATTTATCTTTCTGACTGTCTGAATTTTGACAGTTTGTGACGTTTGTGTTGAGAGTTTGTGTCTGTTTTGATAAAATGTAAAGTAATGTTATGTTAATAAAAATTCCAATCGATTAACTTCGGAAAACTGTGAAAACGCCATAATGAGATATTTCCGGTATTATTATTATTATAAAATGCACACTCGGGTCATTTTCTAGGCACTCATTTAAGCAAAAATGTTCAAGAAAAACTCTTGACTGAAGTGTTGAACAATTTCTAAGATGAAATAGGTAACAATCCAAAAATCAGGAAAACAAGAAACTTGATCGGAAAACACCATAAACAACGAAGAACTAGAAACAACACAATACACAATGAAAAATAGGACAAAAACTCCAATCACTACTAAACCAGAATCAAAATGAAATCAAATTCCTGGTAAACTAATTCAAAATTCAAATTTATCGAAGTAACGTCAAATGTATGACAGCTTCGAGCGTTTTTAACGGAACCAATAAGAGAACAGAATAAAAATAAAAGTCGTGAACGCAAAACGTCGTTATGTGTAAGCAACCTAACAGTTTCTTGTCAGCGCTATAAGCGCCACGTACTAAAGAATGTGAACTAGGAGCTAATCCAACAGGAGGTGCCGTCCATAAAAATCAAAACAAAATCGAATCGTTGAATTCACCAGGGTTTCTAGACATCTTATGCAAAGGCAAATATTACTGACACGGAGCCTCACGTCTCGTTATTCTCCTCAGCTGTTCAAATCAAGTCGAGTTCTTATTATTCCCCTCATAATTGTTGAACTGTGAAGGAACGGGAAATCGCGTAAGATGTCCCACATTTCGGGAAAAATGGATTCGAGTCTGTTTTATCTGTTTTCTTTCAAATTATGATATTGTTCAAGCTGGAACTTATTTGTTTTGAACCAAGTAAAAAAATCTAAGTTGATGTCCATTAAAGCAATCCCATATTGAGAAAAAAATGATAAAAGGTTGCTCTGAGGCGCCATAAGAAAATTTGGCTATCCATAAAGCTCGTATTTTGTAGCACGAATATACATATCCGCAAATACGACTGACATGGCTCCCACATTCAGGAGCTGAGTCAGTCGAAAATGCCTGATGTGGCCTTAATAAAAAAGTACCATGAATTGGCTTGGCAGTCAGAGTTCTGATATTTGCACTTCAACACATTTATTTGGAAAAAATATTCGAATCAATTGAATAAAATCAGTCGGTTTGTTTTGGCGTTTTTTCATTTTATCATTGAAAGCTTGCATCTGTTAATGAGTTTGTGTGAAAAGATGCAGCTGCATTGAGGCCGTCTTGAAATGCACAACTTTGTGCAGAACCTGTCCTGGGCAAAGTTTTAGGAATACTGAGTACATTGTACTAACTGTAGACGATGAAATAAGAACATTTTTAGTGGATATATAATTTTATGTGCGACCAGGTCTCTGAGAAAAACGTGAAAACCACCCCAGTGCCTATTAGGGTGGTTTTTGTGGGTTTTTGAGAGAATTTCATTTGTTGTGTATAATGGAAAAATATAAGGTTATTTTTTTCTATTTTGCTATTTTAGTAGTGATATGAATGGACTGTATAGCTACATACCAAGTTTGAAACCTGTATTGTCGAAACTATAGAACAATTTGGGGGGTACCTCACCTTCTGTTCACATGGTATACAAGAATTCTGGAGGAATAATTAAAGAAATTTACCTATTCGACAGGAGTTGGAGTACATGTCACTCACCTAAAGCATCAGCATCTATACTTTCAATAAGATTATCGCTCAAACGGAGATCCTCCATATCGGGCAAATGAGTGAATATGCCTTGTTCTATTTTATCGATAGAATTAGAATCCAAATCCACTTTCTTCAGTTTTGGCGCCCCTCTAAACAAACCTCGTTCCAAGTGTTTAATCTTATTATTTGATAAGTAGATTATCTCCAATGAGGTAAGTCGATCAAAAGCTGCAGCTTTGATTTCTTCTATTTGGTTAGCATACAACCAGAGGATTTTTATTGGTAATCCACTGAGAACTCCATTTTTAATCTTTTTTAATTTGGTGTGTGTTATCTGTAGCTCCATCAGCTCTGCATCTGAAAAGGCTCCTGGATGGATTAGTTTTAGATCACCCCCATCAATTTTTAGTTCGTTAATATGGAGTTTAGAAAGACTTCCATTGTACAACACTGGAATTGATTGATTGGTTATTACTATGTCCTGATAAGCGCCAGCATTTTTCAAACTTTCGCCAAGATTATTCGATGAATTGATTGTAATAACTAATTCTGACTCATCTTCGAAAATCAATCGTACATTGGTGTGCTTGAAACTCACGTTTTCCGAAAATATGCCTGTCAATTGTAGCACGATACAGAAAATCACGAAGTGTTTCATGGTTATTTCAAAACGTAATGACGAAGTTATTAAAATGCCAACAATCTTCTCTCGGGCCTAGCGATAACCTCATCCCATTATTTTTAAACATATTTTGATTATTTGAATTTGTATTTGATAATGAAGACTTTGAATTTAAACAAGACCTACGATAGCCTCACCCATCAATTATTACTCAATTTTCGTCAAAACATAACCACAACATAAATTACTCTGCCAATAATATACGATACCTGATAAAATTAATAGAATATAATTGCATTTTTATTGGTCCAGAACACACTGAAGTGTACAAGAGATGTTTTTCATTTGCTATACATAATTTCCAGTTTTCGCACAGTGGGTACATTACAAAATCTTGAGCAATAATACAAACCACAATCATGAATGCACCTCAATAATCAATCATTTTCTAACAGTTGACCCAGAAGTGTTCTATCAATTATATTTTATTTTTTATCAATATTTGAATAACAAATGGCAATACTTTATAAAAAACTATCTCGTTCATTTAGTATTAGGTTTATTCCATCGACGTTGACACTTATCCGTTGGCGATCGAATTCCAAGTTGTCATTGCCCCAAAGAGTGATCCAGTGTATTTCTGGTAAATTCTGGAATGCCCCCCATTCAATTTTGGTTAATTTATTGTTGTGCAGCTTCAATTCTGAAAATGAAGCAATATATTAACAAATATCAAGTATATCGATTTCGATTACAAGAGCAATAATAAATAATTTTTAGTGGAGAGCAGTGTATTTCAATGACAGTGATTGGCCTTAACTTCTTTTCGACGTTTCAGAATATTCCACGATTAGTCCAATCAAACGCTGTTTTGACCAGGAAAAATAGTTATTTATGATACAAGTGTTAAAAGTGGCATTTTATTTGGTGACTGGGTAATATTGCGAAACGAGCGTTAGCGAGGGGAATGTATCATACTAATTTTTTTGTACAACAGTTACTTCTAGTAAGAAAAAACAAAAAAAATATAAGATCCATAAGGATTCGAACACACGATCTTTGGATTACAAGGCAGTTGCTTCAACTATAATAAATCCCAACGCACTTTATTTATGAATGTCATTATTTGTCAGTGATGAAGGAACTTCTACAGTTGGAGTGAATACTACTTCGTTTGTAACTTCAAAAAGAATCAGTATTACCAATTGCACAAACGGCCAAATACATGTGTGAACTTTTATAAATGATTCATCTTGAGTAGGTGTTCTGATTATATCTCATTGAAGTGCATCTGTCAGAGAGATCTTTATTACTGAATATCCATCATCTCATCTGTCATTTACTTTAAACACTAGTTTTAAAAGTATTTTTGACACTAGCCTTAAAAGTGATTTTGTGAAAACGCCAGTTTTAGTTCATATGTCAATGAATTAAAAACGTCATTTTTAATGACAGTTGTACAAAAATTATATTATTTTACTTGTTCTCTATGTTTTTTGAGAATTTCAACTTTGCTACTTCTGACGGATATGGCTTCACAACAGAAATCGCAAACAGCCTCAAAATTTTCGACTTTTTTTTCAGTTTTCTTCGTGGTGGACCCTCCTATACAGAAATAAAGTACATCATTTCTACAAAAGTCATCTCTCGAAGGATTTTTTTTTTAAGGTTTTGCCGCTGGAGCTCACTGTAAAAAGGCCAAAATTAACTACTTTGTGGAAACCCTGTTTTCTCCTTAGTTGTACGCTTATAACTTGAAATCTATTTTACTATTGAAGACCAATATACGTTTGAAGCAACACAATAAAGATAATGTTTAAATACTAGACACAACAGTTGAGTTAATATATTAACTTGTGGTACTTTTCCAATATTTTATATTGGACAAACTGGTAGAACTTTCGAAAATCTCATAACTGAACATATAGGAACATAAATATGAAAAACTTGATGTTGAAAACGAAGGAATAGAATTGAAATTGTAAAAAATTTGGAAATTGATGAAGAG
Organism: Chrysolina haemoptera; assembly: GCA_958298965.1. Taxonomy (NCBI): domain Eukaryota; kingdom Metazoa; phylum Arthropoda; class Insecta; order Coleoptera; family Chrysomelidae; genus Chrysolina; species Chrysolina haemoptera. The sequence continues at coordinate 2,071,893 of OY282603.1, read as the reverse complement.
ACAATTCCTCAGAACTTAATCTATGACCGAAGGGAACTCGATAGCTCGCCTCGTTTGAATTCGTTTCACTGATATAATATGTGATTGTGATTATGTCAGTGACTGAAAAACCATAGCCATTGTATAGCGAAACATATGTTGCGGTTTTGTAAAACAAAAATTTGTGAAAATCAACATTGAAGTTTCATCACACACGTTGGCATGTATTTTCATTACGTATCAGCTAAATCTTTCCAAAATTTGACAGAAAACTTCACTGAAATACTTTTTTTACACAAACTTTCCAATTATTAAAAAACCTGGTTACCTTCTATTTGGGAGTTCTGCAGAAACTGCTTCGGTATAGTTTTTAGTTTATTATTTGACAAATCCACAGTCAAGATTTTGGGAAGATTATCGAAAAATGATGGTTCTACGGTCTCAATTTCGTTATGGTCGATTTTCAATTCTGTCACACTATTGCACCCTGCAAACATATCTTTCGTGATTTCTTTCAAGTGGTTGTTGGAGAGAAACAAAATCTCGAGATTTTTCAGTTGTTTGAAAGTGTTCGGCTGTATTTCTTTCAACTCATTACGCATTATTGAGAGTCTTTTCAATTTCGGAAGGTCTGAAAGGAAAAATAATGTAATATTAATAATCAACATCTGAATTAGCGACAAATAGTAATTTATGTATCAAGTGAGTTAAGTGATACTTTTTTTACGAGTAGGAAATGTTGACGCCGTAGGATATCATGATATACTCGACTTTTTTGTCCGTCTAAAATAAAAAAGTTCTAAAAATTATCTAATATCATGATAAACTCGACTTTTTTGTCCGTCGATTTTTTTCGTTCAAAGTCTCAGTATATACCAATTCGGACATTCTGAATCGATTAGCGTTCGCAGAGTTTGTCTATCTCTAACCGTTCTCGAGTTGGTCAGCCCTGAATCAGTTTTCAAATGTTTTTTTTGGCGCCAAAAATATTTCTGATGTGTTTTCGACATTTTCGTTAAAAGATTGGAAATCAGCACGTCGAAATACGTTTGAGGACAAAAACTTTAAATTCGAAAAATAAAAAATAAAAAAGTTCAAAAAATTATCTAATATCATGATAAACTCCACTTTTTTGTCCGGTGATTTTTTTCGTTCAAAGTCTCAGTATATACCAATTCGGACATTCTGAATCGATTAGCGTTCGCAGAATTCGTCTATCTCTAACCGTTCTCGAGCTGGTCAGCTCTGAATCAGTTTTCAAATGTTTTTTTTGGCGCCAAAAATATTTCTGATGAGTTTTCGACATTTTCGTTAAAAGATTGGAAATCAGCACGTCGAAATACGTTTGAGGACAAAAACTTTAAATTCGAAAAACGGAAAATAAAAAAGTTCTAAAAATTATCTAATATCATGATAAACTCGACTTTTTTGTCCGTCGATTTTTTTCGTTCAAAGTCTCAGTATATACCAATTCGGACATTCTGAATCGATTAGCGTTCGCAGAGTTTGTCTATCTCTAACCGTTCTCGAGTTGGTCAGCCCTGAATCAGTTTTCAAATGTTTTTTTTGGCGCCAAAAATATTTCTGATGTGTTTTCGACATTTTCGTTAAAAGATTGGAAATCAGCACGTCGAAATACGTTTGAGGACAAAAACTTTAAATTCGAAAAATAAAAAATAAAAAAGTTCAAAAAATTATCTAATATCATGATAAACTCCACTTTTTTGTCCGGTGATTTTTTTCGTTCAAAGTCTCAGTATATACCAATTCGGACATTCTGAATCGATTAGCGTTCGCAGAATTCGTCTATCTCTAACCGTTCTCGAGCTGGTCAGCTCTGAATCAGTTTTCAAATGTTTTTTTTGGCGCCAAAAATATTTCTGATGAGTTTTCGACATTTTCGTTAAAAGATTGGAAATCAGCACGTCGAAATACGTTTCAGGACAAAAACTTTAAATTTGAAAAATGAAAAATAAAAAAGTTCAAAAAATTATCTAATATCATGATATACTCGACTTTTTTGTTCGTCAACTTTTTTTGTTAAAATTCTCAGTATATACTAATTCGGCCATTTTAAATTGATTGGCGTTCGCAGAATTTGTCTATCTCTAACCGTTCTCGAGTTAGTCAGCCCTGAATCAGTTTTCAAATGTTTTTTTTGGCGCCAAAAATATTTCTGATGAGTTTTCGACATTTTCGTTAAAAGATTGGAAATCAGCACGTCGAAATACGTTTGGGGACAAAAACTTTAAATTCGAAAAATGAAAAATAAAAAAGTTCAAAAAATTATCTAATATGATAAACTCGACTTTTTTGTCCGTCGATTTTTTTCGTTCAAAGTCTCAGTATATACCAATTCGGACATTCTGAATCCATTAGCGTTCGCAGAATTTGTCTATCTCTAACCGTTCTCGAGTAGGTCAGCCCTGAATCAGTTTTCAAATGGTTTTTTTGGCGCCAAAAATATTTCTGATGAGTTTTCGACATTTTTTTGAATATATTCGCAGCGATAGTTTGGAATTTTGATAATAATTATTTGATAGTAAGAATGCTAAGAATATTATTGGTGAAACATTTGTATATCAGATATTTATAAGTTATGAGTTGCCAAAGAAAATGAGAACTGGCTTTGTGACAGGATTTCGTTATTATTCGGACCTGTCACTGTTGTTGCATGAAACTGTCGGTTGCCTAGCAACAGCCGTTAAAAAAAGTGCAATTTTTTACGCTTTTCCGTTTAATAATGAAATCGTATGTTGATAGTAAAATATTGTAATACTTTACGCACACAAACCACATAAAAAAGTGGACTTGTAGAAAAATGTTTTTTTTGGTGGGGACTATTGTTTTGTAGTCCAAAATTAATAATTCGAAGCCAAAATGATTTTTTTATCAATTCGTAAGAATTAGCTGGAAAAGTGGCCGAGAATATGATGAATTGATGACTCATACTCTATGCGAAAATACGGCTTACATCAAAGAATATAACTGCGAACTTGGGGAAGCAAAACAGACTTTTTTTGACAGTTGTAGAAAAAATTATCTTTTCCATATCCAACTCGTTTATTTTCATCACAACACATCGTTCATTTTGCAAAAACATTAAAACGAACCGAATTTAGATAAAATCAATCAATGGAAAGTTATCAGGGGTAATATAATAAGAGGTATGATTATTACCGATAAGTTTTTGGAATATTGATGAATTGAAATCCCAAAGCTGAAAATATAACGAGTCCGCAGGAGGAGTTGTATTTTCTTGGAAATTCCAAAAAATATAGGTTATTAATCATAGCACGAATTATTTTTAGGACGACAATATATCGATTTGAAATAAAGAAAAATCGTGTCTCATCTATGATACCAATAGAAATTTGTCCCCAACGATCGCTCATATTGATAAATAAAGATAACTAGTCAAAACACATAAATTTGACGTTGAGCTGTGTAACACTTACTGAGGTGAAATTAAAATAAATTTATATCCATATATAAATCCTGGAAACGCAATTGAAAAAAATTACCTGTATTTGGAGAACATGTCACTCACCTAAAGCAGCTGCATCTATGCTTTCAATGCGATTAGAGTCCAATTGGAGGTACTCCAAATCAGGCAAATCAATGAATATGCCTCGATCTATTTTATCAATAGAATTAAAATTCAAAGTTATCGTTTTCAGTTTAGGTGCCCCTCTGAATAAACCCTGTTTCAAGTATTCAATCTTATTATATGATAAGTAGATTCCCTCCAATAGTGTGAGTTGATCAAAAGCTGAAGCTTCTATTTCATTTATTTGGTTATCAGACAACCAGAGGGCTTTTATCGGTAATCCACTTAGAACTCCATTTTTAACCTTTTTCAATTTGGTGTGGTATATATCCAGTAATTTCAGCTCTGCGCCTGAAAAGGCCCCTGGTTGGATTTCCTCTAGATCACCCCCATTGATTTTCAGTTCGTTAATATGAAGTTTAGAAAGACTTCCCTCGTACAATACTGGAACTGACTGATTCTTTATAACTATTTCTTCATATGCACTTACATTTCCCAAACTCTCTGCGAGGTTATTCGATGAATCGATTGTCACAGATGATTCAGATTGATTTTTGCCAATCAGTTGTACGGTGATGTGTGTGAAACTCAAGTTCTCTGAACATATTCCCAAAAACTGTAACACGATACAAAAAATCACGACGTTATTCATGGTTGTTCATGAATTTAATGAGAATCCTTGTAAACTTCTCTGGGAGACTACGATAATCTCATGACTTCATTAACCGAATATTTTTTGATGAATTGAACAGATATTAATTTGATCATGTAACAGACATAGTTGAACATATCTGTGAAATTTAAACAAGACCCTTGATAACCTCATCCGATTATCATTCTTCTTGACTTCCTTCAAAGAGTCAAATAAATCTTTAAATGCCGAATTCATGAAGTTATATAAGGACACGGAGAACTCTTAGTCTTAGGTCGTTTTGAATCAAAGACTCTAAAAAGCTGGTTGACACAGAGATGAAAGACAGGGCACTGTTAAAAAGACCAATGCACTGCGACAAATATTTCTATTAATCTGGATATTCAACTTGTGAAAAGCGTGAAAACACTTTCAACAATACCTCTATGAGTTTAACTATCAAGTTCCTCAAATACAAAGTAGTTTAGGAACCTTGTGTGGCGTTGATGGACTCTATGCTGACGAAAGGGATCATACAACAAAAATGAAGGAAACCTTAGTAAATCGGGTGGCTAGGGAATGTCTGCCCATGCCTATGACATAACAGTCTTTGTATAAGGAAAATAAAATTACACGGTTGGACATCGTGTGCGGGAGTCTGATATCTATCAGCCCCCACAAAACCACACACACACACACCATAGCAACATTCACTCGAAGATGAAATTAAGAGGGGCTGTGACCTTTGAAACTTGGAGGTGGAACTCTACAGATGAAGCGTGAGGTCAGTCATCTTGGGGCGATTCTATACTTGAATATGACCTCGAACCAAAAAAATCAAAAAAGCAGAAACTTTTTCTTTTGAATGGTGCTCTCAAAGACAACATTGAAGGACAAGAAATGACTGACCACTGTTCAAAGACTTGTCTGTTTCAGGATTACAAAGGCCATGCCGTTAATGCCCACCTCTGTTATGGCGACATTTCTGAGACCGACCGCGCTCCCCTCCACTTGATCCAGTGAGAGGCAAGGCTTGGTGCCTTCAGATTACAAAATATATTGGGCCAGGGCACATGAGCATCGCAAGCAATGATGCCAAAAACATGTTAGACATGAACAAATCACATTCTGAAACGATGCTCTTTCGACAAAACACTTTTAACGTATCAATACTAGATAGAACTGCAAAATACAGCCCTGGACAACATTTTGCGAGGAAGGATCTGGTGCACATATGGATTTGGGACTAATAAAGGTGGAAGGGTATAAAAAACTAAGACTGGATCAAGCTATCAATTGGACAAACACACCTTATCTCTTCATGTTTATGCAATCTTCCAGTTTCTGAAGGAAAACAATCAAAGAGATGTCGAAGATGGGTAGATCCATATAATGTCAGACAGCCTGACTGAATGCCATTCCAATTGATATGGGTACGAATGAGGAACAGAAAACACTTGCAGACTGAAGCCGCATTAGGCTGATCTGGGTACCAGACATCAGATAATTTCAGGCGAACTTACTGAAGATGGGTCCGAAGACGACCCAGATCCAGAACAGACTACCAGGAGACCTAAACATAGAGCACAAAGATCTGTAAAAGACTGTATTCTGAAAACCATAAATAAAAAACACTGAGGAAAATCCCAGAAAACAAATGGAAAAGAGTACATAAAAAAGTTTCCCGATCCCCCTAAGTGGATGTCAAGTCAACAAGGAATTTCAAGAGTCTGATTCCACCATAACGTTGATATTTCCGTCAGCAATACATCAGGATACACTCTCGTAGACAATACAAATTTGTGACAGCAGAGTTCAGTATAAATAGGAAACGAACTTGTTTGTCACTTATGATTGATTCGATGGAAGTTCTAGTCTGCGTCTATTTTGTTTACACTATTTTTATTGAGTCGTTTCGAATTAACGTCGATGATGATGAAGAACAACATCACTTGAACGGCTTTTATAGACGTTGATAATCTCACTTCATTCTCGCAAACTCTCTCCATATTCCTCTGTCAATATTTTCCGTGTAAACCGATCCGATGAGTATATTGCTTTCATAAATACTGCCATCCAGCGCTCCAGATTTCTCGCTGGACCCTCTCTTCCGGACTTGATTGCAGCGGCTGCTGGCTGCTGTTTGTCCTCCATCATGTCGGATCATCTAATCTCGACATATAAGGCACAAAACAGAGGACAAACGACACTCACAAGCCATTTAATTTTCTTTGCAGAAATTGCGAAATCTTTATTATATTTATACAGAGCTTCAGACATATTTCTCGTTTATGGCTGTCGTACTGCTAAATTACATCATGCAGATGGTCGTAAAATGAAAAGATACCCGGATAACTGACGTCCTGGAATGACAAGACGACAGCTGATTTTGCCGGAAATAAAAATTGTTTGCACGTAATCATTTTCTCTTGATATTGCTCGGGGAAATGCACGCGTCTTGCATTTAAAGGATTTTCGAAAGGGCAGGAATGATAATAACACAATTACGGTGATCTCCAAAGCGTCGCGTCTACACTGTTGAAGAATATGCATTTTGATGCGGAAAGTATTTGAGTCTAGTTTTTCCGGCATGAAGTTCGCGGCATATGGAAAACTTTTTAACTATTGATTTCTCAAAAAAATACCAGATAAAAAGCTCTGCTTACTCCCAAACCTGAATTACAAACATCAGAATTGAATTTTTGACGACCCCATACCAGGGAGATTGAAATACATGCTTTATTTTCGACAAAATATGATCTCATAACTTAATTTTTTACGGTAGAATTGAAAGCCACTAGGAAATATTGTTCAGAATCGAACGCATACAAAACACACACAAAGCACACACAACCCACACAATACACACACAACCCACACAATACACACACAAAACACACACAATACACACACAAATCACACAAAACACACAAAATACACACACCACACAGAACACACACAAAATACACAACACACATAACACACGAATCACACACAAAATACACACATAGCACACACATAACACACACATAGCACACATGTAACACACACAAAACACACACATAACACACATAACACAACGCACACAAAACACATCCAACACACACCACGCACACAACGCAGACAACGCACACAACACACAAAACACACAACACACACAACACACACAACACACAAAACACACAAAACACACACAACACATACCAAACACACACAACACATACCAAACACACAACACATACCAAACACACACACACAACACATACCAAACACACACACAAAACACACACACCAAACACAAAATACACACATCAAACACAAAACACACACGAAACACACACACAAAACACACCCAACACACAGAACACACACACACCCACCCACCCACCCACACACATAACACATAAAACACACAAACCCACCCACACATAACACATAAAACACACTCAAAACACACACAAAACACACACGAAACACACACAAAAGACACACCACACACAAAACACATACGACACACAACACACACACGACACGCAAAACACCCACAAAACACACACGAAACACACAAAAAACACACACGAAACACACACATCTTGTAGACTTGAAGAGGTAAGTACTGAGGTTATTATTGTGTCTGGAGTTACAGTATACACTATCGAAAAGTTTTCATCTTGGGTATGGTGGTTTCATGAGAGCGTAAAGAATAGCTTGCTGTATGTTGAGAGAGCATTACAATTTCTCCTCTGCTCGCTCGAGGAGGGGATATCGACGTGAGCTGTGTGCGGAGTGTCGCATTGCCACGTGGTTCATTATTGCGTCGGGTGGGGTAACAGGAGAGGCGCACAGTAGTGCGTCTCTCTTATTTATATGGTATTATCATATCATTGCGTTCCTTGTTGCTCGCGAAGATTTCTGTCTATACCCCAAATGAGAAGTTACCGATACTGTATATGATGGGATGTAAGTAAATCTGGCATCTCAATACATGTGTGCTCGTCCTTTGTGCTAGCCGAAAAAGTCTTTCAACTGATCAAGTTGTGGAATGCGATAAGCACCATTGCATATTTATATTTAAGGCCCCCAGAGCCGTAGGAGCAGGACAGAATTCAACGATTTGTCATATGTTTCTTTGATTTTTATTCGAATTTGTGTTCAACGATTTGATGCAGTATTTCGCAGTTCCAGAAGTTCAATCCACTTACTATTTCATTCTTCTCGTCCACGTGCGCCGTTCTTTCATCTCGTTAGTTTCCTTTCCTCCAAAGAAAACATTTCGAAAATTGTATTCGATTATTTATAAACAGTTTCCTGCATGATGGTCTTTTGGCATTTCCGTAGTCACATCGTATCCGAAAACCAAACTTTACGAGGGTTTGTTACGTGATCTAAACTGAACTTTATAGGCCGGGAGATGATAAAGGTATGAAGTGACGATTTTCTCGTTTATTCTTTTGAGAGGATTGAAAGATATGAAAGTGCTGATGGAAATTGTAGAAAATTTGAGCGGTCCCCACGTGGCTTTCGTATGGAAAATTCACAAAAACGTAACTGCACTTCAGAATTCGCAGACCTTATGCCAATTTTTTCATGAACATTTCGTGATGAAAACTTTCAAGTTCACTAGAATCTATCCTAGCGTTATGTTGATGATTATGACAACTACGATTAAATCGTCCTAAAACATACATAAAGCTACGCATCATTCAAATTTACTACCATTGTCATCAGCATCTTTCAATTCTCTCAAAGGAATAAACGAGAACCTGCGACCTGAAATCTGTCACCATCTCCCAGTCTATCACATCGTATCCGAAAACCAAACTTTACGAGGGTTTTGTTACCAGATACAACATAAACTGAATTTTATTTCTTTACTCCAGAAGAGTAGCGGAACAATGCTAGTGTGCAGGAATACGGTCTCATGAAACATGAAGAGGATGCATGCGTTTATTTTGAACATCGACTGCAAGGGAAGTAACACGGTAAGGGAGTTGTTGAATAGAAAACGGTAGTAGTTTTTGGATGAAGCCTGATTTCCTAGGTATTTTCAATACATATCAGTGCCAATAAAGTACCAATAAATGCTAGTGGAAAAATGCGATACGCCTCTATGACTTGCAAGCGTCGACTTATTTATCGTACGTCTGAATATCTCTCATCAAGAATCACCTTGTATATATCATTTCTGGAAATCGATACCGTAGCCAATAAAGAAAGTGCGTAAAAACAGTTAGTTCCACCCATAGAAGAACCCCTCGTATCTCAAGATAGCGGATCGCCATAAATCAGCAGTTAGAAAACACTTCGATAAAATAAATTTTTGTGTGACGTCAACAAACAACAATTCATTGCTGGGATGAGTCGAACAGAATGGCCGCCGATAAGGGAACAGATACAATGGCAGTCCGCCAACTCTCGTGGTTTGTAAAACAAATCAAAGGTTTTGCTACGCTGGCGTAGCCGTCAATCAATCACAACGGATCGCCCGAAACGTTATACGTACGTGGCGATCCCCTCAGGTTTTATTTTGACGTCGGAACTCCATGTGATCCTCTTTGGCCGGTTTCCATTTTTTTTTGAATGTATCGTTCGATCAACTGTATCATGCACAATTCGACTTCGAAATATTTTTGTAGTCGACTGTTATTTTAACAGAAGTTCATCATATCTCTAGTTTGATGTCCGTGAAACAGCTGTTTTTCAAGTTTAAAATAATATACACCTTCATTCCACGCTTTTGTGATGGTCACAAAAAGTACTGAGGGTTTAATTTAATTACATGCATACATGCATACATTAAGTGTTAACGGACAAAGGGAAAACTTAAATGTTCGGGGAATACTTCCAGGACGCTTTTCGGGCAGGTCCTGACTCAATACGCGTGCATGGGTCTTTTTTTCTTCGGATGCTGTACCTTCGCCAGCTACACCTCGGCCTCTCGAGCTTTTTGTGTTTTCCGTGTAGCTTCAGTCCCCTGTACAGGTTCTTCACCGGTTGACTGCTGTATTCTTCGGGAGTTACTCTAGGTTTCCCGAATATTGCCTGTCGCTTGCGGTCTAATGCCTCGCCTTCTAACAGTACATGTCTGGCTGTTTCTGTCCCTTTACAACATAGTCTGCAGGAAAGTTCTCCGTTGTACAGCCCCATTTTGTGCAGGTGCTTTCGAATTGGGCTGTGACCAGTGAGAAGGCCTGTTATTGTTCTAACTTGATTCCTGCTCAACTTGAGTAGTTCTTCAGTTCTGTACTCTGACGGTCCTTTAATGGATGTTTTCCCGTGGTGCATGAGAGGGGCTTCGTTCCATCTCTCCTTTTGTTTTCGCTTGACACAGTCCCGAATTCATCCTCGAATGTCGGATTTATTAATCCCGTTTGCTGGTTCTGGGCCAATGTATGGAGTTGATGAGCCCACTCTGGCTAGCTCATCAGCTTTTTCATTGCCCTCGATTCCACAATGTCCTGGAACCCACTTCAAAGTTAATTTGTTGTGTTCTGTGAGAACACTGAGTTCTTCTCGGCATTCCCATACCAGTCTTGCTGTCACTTCGGATTCATGAGGGCCTTCAGTGACGCCTGGCTGTCTGTGGATATATTGATTCGTGCATTTTCCTCATATTGATTTATCTCACGCATTGCAAGATGGCGTACATCTCTGCTAGGGATACGGAGTTGTTTGTTTCTAGTGAGACGCTTATTTGGAAGTTTCTCCCCCACTCCACCACCTGTTCCTTCCCTGCTTTTGGATCCGTTCGTGTACCAGATCCTGTCTCCAGGTTTGTCCCTGATGTTGTCATCATAATAACCTCGAAGTTAATGTTGAAAAAGTACTTGGGAGTCATGTGGTCCGTTGGTTTCATTTCGAGAATGTTGCCTCCCACTATCTCCTTTATCTTATTGTGATCCCATCTGTTGCTCGTGCTTTGTTGCCTTAGAAGTCCCATTCTCGCCTCTCCCATGATTGTTATGTAAATCGGTGGGAGGTACAACAGTACTTCCATGGCTGATGTTAGTGTTATTTTCATAGCTCCCGTTATGCTAAGGCGTGCAAGTCTTTGTACCTTGCTCAACTCAGCTGCGGCTATTTTTTGTGTTATCTTTGTCCACCATGTTATCTTTGTCCACCATACCAAAGATGCATATTTGATATTAGGGGACATCACAAGGGTGAACACAGTATATCACTCGTCAGTCATAGACCAACCACCGACAATTTTTTTTTCAAAACATTCTTTTTTTCTTGCTGTGGTTTCCACGATCTCCTAAGAACATAGTTCATGAAAACACTATTGTTATATCATATACTGTGAATTTTTCGTGTTACGATCACTCGTATCACCCTAGTATCCACATTATCATTCCAAAAGTCCCATTTACTTTCTGCCCGTTGAATTTTTGTCCACGAACGATATCATTTATTTTTTATTGGACACACGGAAACTAGGATTACGGCACATTCGGAACCCTTCTGAGTCGAACAACTAATAATTCTCCCATATCTGATTTTCGTTTGGATATGTGAGCCCCATTAATGTCCAGATTCATTTTTTAGCAGTAAAGTCACTGGGGCAGGTTTATTTATTGGACTTTCTCTACATGAAGGAGCACCATCAGTCACTAGGGTGGCGAAAATTATTTTATTATTTTTTAAAGTAAGTTGCGAATGTTCTTTAAATATTTTGTGAACTATGGAATTATTGATAAGAGGCCCTCAGAATCCTTGGACACCTAGTCAACAAGGTTACTTATTGACGTTATAATTTTAAGAAGCACTCAGAGTAGCACAGCATCAGTTTAATTGAAAGAACTCAAATCCCCACACAAATTCAACCACAAAAGCACCTCAAATAATGTTCATCGTACTTAAATGTTCATTCCGTATTTTATCCACCGAGACTATTTTCCACTGATTGCATTTTCCGACTATCAAATCCCTACGAAAACACCTAGAGAACGCTAAGTACACAAAAACATAATCGGGGTAAGACTGTTCACATTTTCTCTTGAGCTTGTTGTACTACACAAAACGACCCGGCTCGTAGGCTCGCGTTGTATCAGCATTTTAATTTGTTTATTATGATAAAACAGGCCATAATTCTGCGTCTATCGTCGCACAGAGGCTCTTGTATAGGGCACGCCAAAGTGTAGTGAAGTATTCGGTGAAGATCGCAATCTTCGTCTAGTTATTTCGAAAAATACCATCTCGCTGAGAGGTATCATGAATTTATGCAAGTGGGTCGTTTCATAATGATTTTCCTGGAAATTGTACAGTGTAAGGGAGAAGAAAGCAGTGATACATTTTCTCATTTGGCAACTTCGAGACATCGAAAACTTGATCATGAGAGCATATTTTGAAGTGTATCTCCTGTCGAAGCAGTGTGCCTCCGAACAGAGCAAGCACCTCCAGTCTCGGACAATGGAGAGAGCTTGTTTTGAAGTGTATCTTTTGTTGATGCAGTGTATTTGTTTCCGAACAGAGCAAGCACCTCCAGTTTCGGACAATGGAGAGAGCATGTTTTGAAGTGCATCTTTTGTTGAAGCAGTGTATTTGTCTCCGAACAGAGCAAGCATCTCCAGTCTCGGAAAATGGAGAGAGCATGTTTTGAAGTGTATCTCCTGTCGAAGCAGTGTGCCTCCGAACAGAGCAAGCACCTCCAGTCGCGGACAATGGAGAGAGCATGTTTTGAAGTGCATCTTTTGTTGAAGCAGTGTATTTGTCTCCGAACAGAGCAAGCATCTCCAGTCTCGGAAAATGGAGAGAGCATGTTTTGAAGTGTATCTCCTGTCGAAGCAGTGTGCCTCCGAACAGAGCAAGCACCTCCAGTCGCGGACAATGGAGAGAGCATGTTTTGAAGTGCATCTTTTGTTGAAGCAGTGTATTTGTCTCCGAACAGAGCAAGCATCTCCAGTCTCGGAAAATGGAGAGAGCATGTTTTGAAGTGTGTCTCCTGTCGAAGCAGTGTGCCTCCGAACAGAGCAAGCACCTCCAGTCGCGGACAATGGAGAGAGCATGTTTTGAAGTGCATCTTTTGTTGAAGCAGTGTATTTGTCTCCGAACAGAGCAAGCATCTCCAGTCTCGGAAAATGGAGAGAGCATGTTTTGAAGTGTATCTCCTGTCGAAGCAGTGTGCCTCCGAACAGAGCAAGCACCTCCAGTCGCGGACAATGGAGAGAGCATGTTTTGAAGTGCATCTTTTGTTGAAGCAGTGTATTTGTCTCCGAACAGAGCAAGCATCTCCAGTCTCGGAAAATGGAGAGAGCATGTTTTGAAGTATATCTCCTGTCGAAGCAGTGTGCCTCCGAACAGAGCAAGCACCTCCAGTCGCGGACAATGGAGAGAGAGCATGTTTTGAAGTGCATCTTTTGTTGAAGCAGTGTATTTGTCTCCGAACAGAGCAAGCATCTCCAGTCTCGGAAAATGGAGAGAGCATGTTTTGAAGTGTATCTCCTGTCGGAGCAGTGTATTTGTCTCCAATCAGGGCAAGCACCTCCAGTCTCGGAAAATGGAGGAGCATGTTTTGGAGTGTATCTCCTGTCAAAGCAGTGTATTTGTCTTCAAATAGAGCAAGCACCGCCAGTCTCAGAAAATGGAGGAGCATGTTTTGAAGTGTATCTCCTGTCGGAGCAGTGCATTTGTCTTCGATCAGAGCAAGCACCTCCAGTCTTGGAAATGGAGAGAGCATGTTTTGAAGTGTATCTTCTGTCGAAGCAGTGTATCTGTCTCCAAACAGAGCAAGCACCTCCAGTCTCAGAAAATGGAGAGAGCATGTTTTGAAGTGTATCAACTGTCGGAGCAGTGTATTTTTCTTCGAACAAAGCAAGCACCTCCAGTCTGGGAAATTGAGATAGCAAGTTTTGAAGTGTGTCTCCTGTCGAAGCAGTGTATATCTCTCCAATCAGGGCAAGCACCTCCAGTCTCGGAAAATGGAGAAACCATGTTTTGGAGTGTATCTCCTGTCAAAGCAGTTTATTTTAATATGTGAGTTGTTTGGTCCGTTTTAGAACTGATGCAATTCTCCTCTGAAACGATATGGAACGGAGTATCTTCCCCAAGCTTTTACCAGTATTCTTTGAATGTAAAGTATTTTTTAGTTGATCGGGAAACAATGCTATCATTACCAGAAATAGAAAGAAGACCGATAACATGATCACCGAAAGTTACCACCTCAACATTCTATTCCATTGTCACTTGGTGACTATGTTCACTACAAAACTTGGAGTTTTCCGTAGATTTAGTAGCAGTGCGTATGAATTTATGGACATCCCGTACACTAAATCGCAGTGGCTAGTGTCAATTAGCAATCAATCCCTCCATGCCCCAGTGCATTTCAATATCCGGCCGTTTGAACTCTGAATAAATAAACTTGTATGATGTGGGTATACAAGCCGTGTTTTAATTGGATGACGCGTACTGATGGAATAACCAAAAATAGATCTTGTTCGAAACAGGTCGACTGTTGCGGGATGGCGAAGTGGTTGGTATACAACAGGAAATTTCAAAACTTTACAATGATGCATTGTTGTGGGGCATTCTAGGAAATAATAGGATTCATGTGGAGTTGATGTTTAATTAAGGATATTGTTGGGATGCCATTTTAAATGAACACCTCTGTGTTTGATATGATAGTCATCTATCCACACTCTTTACTCCCATATTCACCTACAATATAGATTTATTGTGGCAAATAACTGTCAGAAAACAACGACTTTCCGTGCTAATACTGCGGAAGGTATTGAATTATATCTGACAGATACTTGTGCAATGTACCTTTCGAGGCTGTTGCTTCGTCATCAGTACAGGTTAGGTCACTACAGATATGCTTGAAGTAACCTGCTACCCATTCAAAAAATCGATTGGTAACGACTATCGTTATCAAACGATCTCACGAAAAACTTTAAGCTTCGTGTTCAGATATCTGATTCCTGTTTATTTGTTTCATAGTCGTTACCGTCGTGATTATTTCAATAACTGGTTTGTTTATTTTTCCAGTCCAGTTTTTATTTCTTTGAACGACTCGATTTTCAGATGTCGGTCCACATCCTATAAAACAGACCACAGAGATATTAGGTACTTAGCAGCCACCACCTTGACTTCTGACTTCAAGTCCTAAGCCTAGCTAGCTAAGAGATACCAGCAATGTATTCCCTTATAAGGCAATTGGTTTTTCTCTTCTATTTGACGAGTCTCTTTTCCAAAAAGACTGTCAATCTGATCATATTGTATTTCTAACAAGAAAGTTCTGAGGTAGAGGCCCGCGACTGAAATACGAGACAGGGAGAGCCTTGAGACTTAAAAAAAAATATAATATGGCTTTTCTACGCCTTCGTATGTATCGGCTACATCGTCAAAATCTCACTTTGACTCGGTTTGATGTTCCTATCGGGAAACAATGCTTATTCGGATAATTGCCTCGGTTCTATCATAACTCGCTTCCCTTCGCCTCATCGTCAGACGGCAGGAAGCGTCCTACCACCAGTTTAAATGTTAATGCAGTCGATATTGTTCGCTGTTTACACGAGAGAACACGGCAACGACGTCCTCAGATTAGCTCCGCAACCAAAGATGAGATTTTACACGGCAACGATTACACTGCATCCCATAACGGCTGAAAGGCTTACGGTCCCTTTGAATCTTCATAATGAACGGAATCTGCTTAAGCCCCACTGTACGAGTTTGCAACTTACATGTAACGATTATTTTCATTAGGATTGCGTCCTCGTTATGAGAGATTTTCGAGGAGTTGTTTAATGCCTCAGAAATCCTTATCAACTTGAGGCGGTCAGTAGTTCTGGACTTACTTCCAGTGATTTGTATTCTGCATGTATTCCGAGTTTGATCCTATTTAACAACTTCGGCATCCCCAACAACCTATTCACTTACATTCATTAGCAAACTGTATCTGAATATTTTTTTTTCTTTCTCTGCGATTTTTAGTCAATAGAGAAGAATCAATTTTTTGTCGAATTTCCACGTCCCAACAATCCGTTTAACAGCAAGCAGCACTGTTGAATGTCTGAAAAAATTCACCCACTCTGTATAAACAAAACTTTGTAACAGATATAACTTAAGCTGGTATAGTCGAACTTCTAGGAAATTCTGTGTTTGCTCATAACGCCCAAAACTTTATAATTACTATATCAAACAAAACTGTCTGGGATTCACTGAATCACCAGAAGCAAAGAAAAAGGATATTCATCACGACTGTCAACGAAACAGGTGCATAAAATATTCAGACTTTTTTCAAATCAAAGAATTCATACAGTGCTGGTCAAAAGTCCCCCCCCTCGTATCTTTCAAAATGGCGTCGGGCACTCTATAAATTCAAGTATCATCTGTCTACAGAAATGAAATAAATGCTAGTTAAAATTTTGGTTTATCCTCATTATCATCATCATCATACTTATTATGCACAATAAACTTTATTATCATTATCATGGCAGTGGCAGGTTGCTCACCTGAGGAAGAGAAGTTTTCAGCGAGTTTCAAGGTGTACCGAACTTTAGTTTCCATAATTATGCGCCAATTTATTAGAGGGATATTCCTTAAAATACTGAGAAATAATGACTTTAATTAAAAAGGTAGCTCATAATGTTTCGGAAAGCTCACGCTGCGGTTTAAATATTCTTAGCGGCAATCAAGCTGTTTTGAGAAAAGTGCCGTAATATGATAGCAAGAGATACCTTACTCATTAATGAAGTAATATTTTGAAATGTGTGGAATAGAGAGAGAATCGTATTCATTTCAACATTGGGGAAATGTTCATTGTAACGGATTCACTATTTGGTTACAATAAGCAATTGCAACTGGGTCTTCTTGGAAGAACGTTGCACAAATATCAGTCAGATATAATTCAATGTCCGTCGTGGTATTAGCCAGGGAAGTAGTTGTTTTCTACCTATGTCAATATCCACGAGGATGGATTTTGTTCCCTTTATTCTGGGACATAAATGGCGAAATAAACAAATAACTTTCCAAATCCACTACATAAAATATACACGCTGAAAATTTGAGGACTCAACTAACCTCCCCCCGCCTGCAGTAAAAACTTCCGTCGAAACCCTAACACTCACTTTATCAAATCACGTTTTTCGTCGGACGCTTTATCTCCATTTCACGTTCGTTATTTCGCATAATGACCGAAAAAGTAATTAAATTAATGAATAGGGGAAATGCGGTCGTAGTACAGATTTCCCCCCGTCGAAATGTCACACAACCCTCTTTCGCTGCTGTCCGCAGAGCCAAATGTTATTGGATCGACTTAGTTGTGAAATACTAAAAACACCGGAATAATGTGTTTTGCACTGCAGTCGTGTGAAGCACTGATAACACCGGCGGCGTAATTCTTATAAATGTAAATGATAACTTATGAGGCAACTCGGGAAAAATTATCGCATTGATTATTACTAGTAGTAGTAGTACTGGCCAATAATGGCTACATTAGAAATAAAACACACTTCAGAGGAAATATCATCCACTCTTGTATACTCTTGTGTCACGAGACATGACAGGTGGTGTGGCCAGATTTTTTAAACTACGAATGAGAATGACAAGCAAAACATGTGAAAACAAATTAGGTTTCTCTGGAAATAAAAAATTTGGTACCGACTTCTGGTACACCCCGTACAGCTGTAGGTCTGGATTTAAGGGTTGGAGCTAACCCCTCCGAGGAGCTTGAAGTGACAAAGTTGAGAATATGCCCAAAAGATGTCCTCCTTGCAATAAAAATCGACGGGTTCAAGCGTTTTTTTTTCTGCGAACGATAAATGTTTCGTTTTCGCTGGGCCACCCTGTACATGGTTACTTAATTAATGTCCATATGGAATTTTCCAAAACCACTCTTTCATCTAAAATAGCACTTAACAACAGCTTAAACAACTACAATACGCGTTTCTATATTTTTTGAACACGTTACTATTCGATTTTCTGAAATGAATATATTTTTCCATTCCCATAGACTATTTTAAGCTTTTCTACACTTTTTCACTTATATTATCTCATACTACGAAGTTAATTTCTGTCGAATCGATCAATTTCTACTTGAAACATAAATTTTTCTCCACGAACAAAGAACTGAAACGTTATATGGGTAATCCCTAACCTATCTATGAAGCCATTGGGAACATTCGATAAATTTCCTTGAGAAAAGGATCAGGAGTTAAATGCAGACCAGTGATTCAGAAACTCTTAAGTGGATTACACAATACCTCTTGGCAAGAATAATAGAAACCTGAAATAAAAGAAAAAAAACATAAACAGGGTGAAGCTCCACCTTGTTATTTCATTATGTTTATTGAAATATTTCAATTTGAATAATAATAGTCGTCCTCTCCCGCACGGAATATGCCTTTGGAGACACTCTAGGAGTGTTTATGAGGAAGTATTGTTATCATTATTCAAGAAGTATACAATAAACTTTTTTATTATTGATTTCCCAAAAAAAAATCGTCGTAAAACTTGGTGCTCATCGAGAAACTCACTTCACTCCATCACTTTTTTCGAAAAGTAATCAGACGGGAATATTTCATAGTCATCTACTGAACCAGTCAGATTTTGAATATCAAAGAGATTCTGTAAACTGATTAATCATTTTTTTTTTCAATTACATCCCTTTAGTACATCGTTTCATGCGAGCAGCTTTTGATATTTAGTGAGGACACTTGAAAACCTATAATAGCCATGCTTGAAAAATGGCATAAACTAATAAAACATTTCAAAAATGTGTCATTATTGGCTGGTCTATGATATTTGAGCTCTGATTTCTCCAATCGTGAATTATTTTGCAAAGTTTAATTTGTTCTAGATGTTAGCTATTTTTTACAATTTTAAACTGAACATAAAGGAAGATATTTCTGAAAATCCAATGGAGAATATAGGAGTGTTTTAATCTATATAAAAGCCAATTATTAAAATTAACAACACACACATTAACAAGAATAGTTTTCAAGGCGAATAGGTAATTATCTGATTACTTTTAAACGTACATGCATGGTTTCCCTCTATAAGGCTGTTACTGATAAATGAAATAGTAAAATCTACAAAGTCGAAGTACCCTTCTGTTCAAATATTTCCTGACAGAAAACAACTACTTTCCTGGCTAATACCACGACGGACATTGAATTACATCTGACAGATATTTGTGCAACATTTTTCCAAAAACACCAATTTGCAATTGGTTATTGTCTTTATAGCAGCAGATTATCCTTCATTTCGCTCGGGAAGGCCACCTGCAGACGAGTTTCGAGATTCTTGCCTCTCGTCAGTGACAGGGTAGGTCGGACAACAGTAAAAGTCAGTGGCAGCGCCACCCGCGGGGAAACCAACAAACAATCCTCGGTAGCAAAGACACCAAGAAGTGAACACAGTTCGAGAATTTTTGCCGGAGAGTATCGAATAAAATCGACAATATTTCCACATGTGGAAAATATGAGGCAAACATCTGAGAGAAAACAACTACTTTCCTGGCTAATACCACGACAGACATTGAATTACACCTGAAAGATATTTGTGCAGCGTTTTTGCTAAAAGATCAATTTGCAATTGGTTATTGTCTTTATAACAGCAGATTATCCTTCATTTGGCTGGGAAAGACCACCTACAGACGAGTTTCGAGATTCTTGCCTCTCGTCAGTGACAGGGTAGGTCGGACAACAGTAAAAGTCAGTCGCAGCGCCACCCGCGGGGAAACCAACAAACAATCCTCGGTAGCAAAGACACCAAGAAGTGAACACAGTTCGAGAATTTTTGCCGGAGAGTATCAAATAAAATCGACAATATTTCCACATGTGGGAAATATGAGGCAAACATCTGACAGAAAACAACTACTTTCCTGGCTAATACCACGACGGACATTGAATCACATCAGACAGACATCAGAAGACCCAGTTTCAATTGCTTAATTTTTTGTATATTCCCAGATTGTCCTTTTGACACTAGGTGTTATGATCTGAAAAACACCCCTATTAAAATGCAGCTGATTGCAGCTGACTTTTCAGGTGTGTTGTATTTTTCTATTTATCGAGTGTTCCATTACAAAATCTATTGTAAAATTCCCTCAAACACAACTGTGACTAATTGAATATTTCTTTCTATCTAAAACACGAGAACCCAAATTAATTTTCTCGCCTGGAAAACAGCGACAGGCGCGGTTGCATGCAATTAGTAAAATTACAAAAACTACAAAGAGTACACCAGTCCATTCATTTACTCCCCCATTTGCATGAAGCGACACGGAAAGAATTAAAACTAACTTCCTAGCGACATTAAAATACTAAAGAAAAATTGAGTCCTTCAAGAGACTTAAAATACTAAAGAAAAATTGAGTCCTTCAAGAGACTCCGAACTGCGATGAGATAGTAAAGTTTTACGAATACATAGAGCATTTATCTGAAAAATGCTTCAAGCGTTTGGTTTCATCGGGTTGTTTCCTGCTTGATCAAGCTGAAGGGAAAGTACATTCGGCTCCACTTTTATAACCAAATAAATACCGAAGTTGTAGTCTCTTTATTGGGAGTGCCTTCGGAAATTTTGCATCAAATTTCACTACCGTTCAGAAAAGATAACAATTTTATGATACATTCAATGAGACTAATACCTTATATATAGATAGTTGAGCAGTTGCCAAAGCACAAGTTTGTGTTTATTGAGGTTTGTAGACACAGTAGATATCGCATGTTCTTTCTTCTTCATTTGATTGGTCTATTCGACGGGTATTCAGTCAATCTGAATAGTTACTAGAATAAACAATATAGTATCTATAGGTACTCTTTTCATTAAATCATTGTGAGTTTTTAATATCTCCAGAACTATATACAGCAAATGGTTTTTATGGTTTTCAAAATCGTTATACATTTCCGTCTACCGGCTTCACCCTTACGAGCAATCATTACGAGCAACCCTCGGAAGTTCTCGAGAGACTTGTGCGAGCTAGGGCAGACGCAGCCCTTGCCTTTTAACGTGTGATGCCTTGCACTAGACCGGTGACGGCGCGCTGAATCGATCCCGCGTACTTTGGATTAGAAACCGAGCTCATTGGGTTTGAAAATAAACGTCAAAAATGAATTAAGTCAGTTCAAACAGGTCTCATACAGATTTTCTTGCACCAATATCATAAACATTGATATTCCTTGGTAAGATTATTACGTGGTCGTAGGAAAAATAGTGTGCATAACATAACAGGTGCGTGTACACAGGGTGGTAATGGGGGGTAATCACCCCCCCCACGATTCAAGAAAATTGTGCTTTAATTAAAATTAACATTATGATTCACAAATTGATCTCATTTCATTCAACGCGAATCTATCTGAATTGAATCTCTTTCTTCTTAAAAACTGAAAAAGGCCAAAATTGCCACGAGAGCTATAATTCTAATTCGTATCTCTATTTGACCTAAAATGTGTTTTGTCCCACTTCACATACCCCTTCTACGATATTTACGGAGGATCCGAAAGTCATGGATATTTTAGTTGACATGAAATAATTATACTGAAGCAGGAATCAGAGTACCCTCTTTGGACCATATGCAACGATTTTAGACTAGTGATACAAGTCTCACTTATACATGCTAAAGAAAAAACTGTGTTTTACTCCTGCCTCATTTTTTAACTCACCCATAATCCCGGCAATTTCTTCAGTAAATGTTGAAAATAATCGCTCATACACATCGTACATAAAAAATTAAGTATGTGATTTCAAGTTTGAGGTTTGCACTTCCCAACAGTTTCATTAAACATATACGCAGGATATGAATAAGCGATTATTTTCAACATTTACTGAAGAGAATGCCAATTTTATGGGTAAGCTGAATATGAGGCAAGTTTTTTTTTGCATGTATAAGTGTGACCTGGCACACTACTTTGAAATTGTTGCATATAGTCCAAAGAGGGTATGGGTTGCTGCTTCAGTATAATAATTCCATATAAATTATTCATGATTTTCGTATCATCTGCAAACATCTCCGTGAAGTGCGACAAAACACATTTTAGGTACTCAAATACTCGCATATTATATTTGCATGAGAAGATAGGAGTCTTCAGAAACGATATGAACTTTTCCTTTTCCTTCTCCGATCATTTTTAGTAGGGTTATGACCAATCAAACATTTGGCTCCGCCAGAACTTCCAGCGGCGGATAAGCGTGAACCTGAAATTTGATGTCGGAGTTCAAACACGTTTTCTGAGAAAACAAGGGCATTTCATAAGAAATTACTAGGAATAATTTTTGTGGAAAATTGAATTGTTTTTCACCTTGTTGATTTGTCTTTCCGATAAATCATATACTTTCTGAGATTACAGCAAAAAACTATTTATTAATTGTTAAACGAAAAAAAAATATTCCACCCCTGGAATTTCGGTAAACAATTTTTATCGTGTTCATCATGGTTCCAACTACTAGCGTACCAAGTTTGATGGTGCTACAATCGATCCTCGTCTCAAAACCCAATCGTACTGGATTAATATGGGAGTGTTTTAATTCATATAAAAGCCAATTAAAATTAACAACGCACACATTAACAAAGAAGGATTTCAAAGCAAAAACATGAGCTCATGAATTCTAAATACATAATAATTACCTAATTACCGTTGGACTCGAGAACACACATGCATGGTCTCTCTCTATATGGCCGCGTCTGAAAATTCAAAATAGTTGAAAGGGCATTCTGGATGTATACCAAACCCACTAATTGGCTCGGCCATATTATCATCGGCCATTATATTCTCTCATGTGAATTACTTGCACATTTCGAGATCAAATGCAACTGCAAGCAACGTTTTCAGTCGTGTTTGGCACGCTCGAGCATGAATGGATCACACTGGATTGGGCTTGCAATTTAACGAACGAATTCGTTCCGGAAAAATTGGAGAACTCCATTTTCTTGAGCGATAATTTGTTCGCAGTGCGGCCGAAGTTTAAACGAGGCGGGACCCGGCTTAATCTGACAGAAAGAGTTAATTCGAGAAATACAATATTCCGTATCAGGGAATATTGCATCTGTCAGCCGCCGTTTAATTCCAGAGGGATTCAAAGTTTCGGAATCAGAGAATTTGGGATGGAAATCATCTGGCGTTTGGGATGATGAGAGAGCAAAACCCTTTTACTGACATAATTATTGCAATTCTTTGAAATTGCCGGTCTACTTGATTATGATATGATACTTACATTCATATATTAATTGAACACGTATTTTGATGGGAGATTGGGGAATTTCACAGAGTAAAAAAAACATCTCTTGATACACCCTGATCCAACATAAACTGTACTAGAGCTGTCGTCGAATAAATGAAGTGAAGGTGTTCAGAAAATGAATGAAACTATTGAAACTATTGACTATGAAACTATTGAGTACATTTATTACGATTTGAAAAAACTTGAAGTTACAAATGATATAAAAAGTAGCTAGTATGTATAATTTTTCGCAGGCTTGATAAAATGACAAGGTTCCAATAATATTTCAAGGCAGAACGGCCTTATGTATGTACCAGGCGTTAGACGCATAGGTACATCCAGTTGTGATATTTTTCAAATACAAAAAATAAAAATTAAGAGGCACTCGTTGCTAAATTAACGTTTTAGACTAGAATCAACGAGTTTTATGATTTATCATTCTCAAATGTAAGGGTCCTCCTAAGAAATATAATACAGATAGGAGAGGACCATCGTTAGTCCTAGGCAAGTCCTGTCCTGGTTGTACTCTAGGATTGCACGAAATGAAATGGATTGTGATTTACTGCAATTACTCCAATTGAAACAGAGATGAAAACGAGAAATTGCGTTCATTAAAATTAATCCGGGGCATGCAAAATCTGTGGTCAAATTTGTAGAGGTTCCATTCTGCACGGTAGTGTTTCTACGACCGACAGAGCGAGGAATATTCATTCGGAGAGGCGCTTGGTCTGAAGATACAAGGTGTCCCAGAATAAAGGAGACAAATTCCGATGGTAGAGTCCTCGCTTCATTTTGAGGCTGATCGTTTCCATAAACGTATCCTCTATGATCAGAAATTTCCGCGAAATGGGATTATATACCTGAATGGAGCTTTCAATTATTTTTATTCCGTTTGAAAAAATAGTAATAGGGCAAATTTTTATTAAAATGATTTTTGTTTGAGTCGTATCGCGTTATGAGGCTCTGCACTCCCCATAATTCTAATCACCCACACCTCCATACTAATCATTCAATACACCCGGAATAATCGCCAACAAAGAGGTGCACTTAAATTTTATTCCTATCAATTTCCATGTCCCGCCAGTGAGCGAGGCATATAATTCATGACCCGTTTGCTCTCCTAACTACCTTTGTGCACGTCACGGGGCGGAAAATTTATCCTATTGTTCCTATGCGTACGCTCAACTACCCCTAATCACGCTCCGCAAAAACGGGGAGGTAATTAGAGCCGTTTGACGGAGTCTCTCAGGTGAGATATAACATTAGAGGGGTTCAAATCCGGAATAATGAGCTCTAATGAGCTATTTTCCGAGAATGCATGATTTTTCAACGATGTTGGGGATTTTCTTATACAGTGACCGCCAAAAAGTATGTACCATATGGGAAAAAAGTTTATTATTAGAGTATTGAAAAAAAGATTCTTGGGAAAAGTTTGTGCATGTCCGATAACCTAAAAATCGATTTTGACACATGTCACGTGATCGCTGGTATGGCGGCAAATTGAAAAAAATTACCATGAATAGTCAAAAAGTCGGATAAAATGGCAAGATATCGAAAAAAGTTATTTGAAAAAGTTGCTTAGAATTAAATTTTATACGCATATACAAAGTTTGAGAAAATTATGTGAGAATATTGAAAACAGCAATTTTTTTTAAATAGTTTTCTAGCTGTAGAAAAATATCAAATTATTTTCTTATGAATTGCTTGACCATACTGAAATATTTGTATTCCGATGATAATAACAAAATTTTCTCATTTTCTCCACACCAGAAAGCACTAAATTGAATAAATTGAATTTTGTCAGAACCCTTGCTGTTACATTGGTTCGTATCTAATAGATATATCACAATTCCACTATTATTGCGATGATAGGGAGATCCAAAAATATCGTGTTTTTCAGATTGTAATCAATTTTTGATGATAATCGTGCACGAACGTTTCACTTCGCACATAATCTTAAAAATAGTGCGTCAAATTAAAGAGGCTTGAGTTTTCAACATTGCATGCGAAGTGAAACGCTCTGGCACGATTATCATCGAAACTTGATTATAATCTGGAAAACATCATGTTTCTGGAGTGTCATGTCATCACAATGGTCGTGGAATTCTGATATAACTGGAGTATGTTTTTTTGCGATAATACTTTGAAACAGTGACTTCTTCTTCCCACTCTTTCCAATTTGTAATATTTTTTTAGCCGGATCTGTTTGGCTCCGACAAGATGCCTTCCACGCATCATTTCATAACAAATGGAAAGTCAAGCCTTTTAAAATATTTTCAAAACGGAACAATTTTCAGGAAACATTCGCATCTATGACGGATCCAGTAGATGGACTCCACGAAGAGAAAATGCAACGTGTTCAGGAGTTTACTGCCCTTCTTTATGGGATCAAGCTGACTGGTTGTTAGATGGCTATCCCACGTGGTTTGAAGGGGACCCAACACCCTTACAAGTCAACGACATAGAAATAGAAACAAAAAAATGAAGAAAACGATGGAAACTTTCGAGTCGAGTCAGAATCCGAATAAGTTTTTTACTTATTACTATTTTGTATTTCATCAATAAAAAAAATGTTCATATCATTACGTGACCTTTTATTTGACCTTATCAGTTTTCAGTACGCGCTAGAACGATCAGAAAAATCTCCTTTGAAAAACGTACATTTTACACGAAGTAGTTATTTACCTAACAAGTGCGGAAAGTAGTACTTTTCCGCACGCGACGGCAGTTGCAAGCCGTTAAGGGCGGAAAAGACATTTTCCGTAAGAGTTAGGTAAAATATTTTTCCTACGAGTTTTAATAAAAAAAAATTATAATAATGCTACAAAATGACTAATAAGACAGAATTGGTTCGGAATCCACTTTTCAAGCTGTAGGTCTCCCTTGCTCGCACTATTACAGAATAATAATAATAATACATTTTTATCATTTTGTCCTGTTCCATTCTGTCTTATAGTCGATCCTGTTATTTTCCGAATCCATTGAAGTGATTGCAAGAGAGCTCTCCAGATCTTCCCGACTCAAAAAGCCATTACGCTCCTGTTTGAATGAGTAATTCACTGCTGGAAGCCCCATGATCCCCGAAATCACATTCAAATCGTTCCTCATTTCACTTCCTTTGATAAACCTGCGAGCACCATTTGTCGAGACGTTCCTGGCTCTCGGGATTCCAAAGAAATTAATTATCTTCGGTCTCTCCGAAGATCCTGAATAATTTTAAGTTTAATCCTGTATGTAAATACGATTCCATTGGTCGGGCTGGGTTTCCGCTAACTTTGTAGAACTTTGCCGCTGTCTAGTGCAAATATTTTCCCAAGCATAAGGTAGGTTATAATAATATTAGAGGGCATTTCCAGGGGATCGTCTGTTTTATTCAACAATTCCAATTAAGTGCTGTGTGGTACCTACGGTGGACCAATTCGTGCATACTCTGAAATTGTGCCATGTTATTCGACGAATAATCGGTTGAGTGAGTTTTGTCAACAATTCGGATTGATGTGAAATATCGTTCCGAAGCGAACTGTTGCATAATTATTGTCGATAGATCCACATAATTTTTTTGAAAATCTTGAGAACTGTTGTGAATGAAAGGAAACAATTGTATATTCGAGTTCTGCGAGTCAAAATCCTCCTTTGGCGACGTTTTGAACTAGCTAAATTTTTCATTTAATAATGCAATTCTTCTTACAATTACCAAATTTGGTCTGGAGGATGCATTCACCACTGCGGAATACACCAGTAAAAAACGTTTTGATATTATAGGTAATTTGCCAAAGCTTTTGTTAACTCACACTGAAGAAAAGCCTTCGTTCACTCGCACTGAAGAAAGGCAGCTGTTTACTCGCGCTGAAGAGAAGCCTCTGGTTATTCGCGCTGAAGAAAAGCCTTTGGTTACTCGCGATGAAGAAAAGCCTTTGTTTACTCGCGCTGAAGAAAATACTCTGGTTACTCGCGCTGAAGAAAAATCTCTGGGTACTTGCGATGAAGGAAAGCCTCTGATTACTCGCGCTGACGAAAGGACGCTGTTTACTCGCGCTGAAGAAAGGCCTTTGGTTACTCCCGATGAAGAAAAGCCTTTGGTTACTCGCGATGAAGAAAAGCCTTTGTTTACTCGCGCTAAAGAAAGGCCGCTGTTTACTCGCGCTCAAGAAAATACTCTGGTTACTCGCGCTGAAGAAAAATCTATGGTTACTCGCGATGAAGAAAAGCCTCTGATTGCTCGCGCTGAAGAAAGGCCGCTGTTTACTCGCGCTGAAGAAAAGCCTCTGGTTACTCGCGATGAAGAGAAGCCTTTGTTTACTCGCGCTGAAGAAAGGCCGCTGTTTACTCGCGCTGAAGAAAAGCCTCTGGTTACTAGCGCTGAAGAAAATTCTCTGGGTACTCGCGATGAAGAAAAGCCTCTGATTACTCGCGCAGCAGAAAAGCCGCTGTTCACTCGCGCTGAAGAAAAACCTTTGATTACTCGCGATAAAGAAGAGCCTTTGTTTACTCGCGCTGAAGAAATGCCGCTGTTTACTCGCGCTGAAGAAAAGCATCTGGTTACTCGCGCTGAAGAAAAATCTCTGGGTACTCGCGATGAAGAAAAGCCTCTGATTACTCGCGCTGCAGAAAAGCCGCTGTTCACTCGCGCTGAAGAAAAGCATTTGGTTACTCGCGATAAAGAAAAACCTTTGTTTACTCGCGCTGAAGAAAAGCCTCTGGTTACTCGCGCTGAAGAAAATCTCTGGGTACTCGCGCTGAAGAAGAGTCTTTGGTTACTCGCGATAAAGAAAAGCCTTTGTTTACTCGCGCTGAAGAAAAATCTCTGGGTACTCGCGATGAAGAAAAGCCTCTGATTACTCGCGCTGCAGAAAAGCCGCTGTTCACTCGCGCTGAAGAAAAGCATTTGGTTACTCGCGATAAAGAAAAACCTTTGTTTACTCGCGCTGAAGAAAAGCCTCTGGTTACTCGCGCTGAAGAAAATCTCTGGGTACTCGCGCTGAAGAAGAGTCTTTGGTTACTCGCGATAAAGAAAAGCCTTTGTTTACTCGCGCTGAAGAAAAATCTCTGGGTACTCGCGATGAAGAAAAGCCTCTGATTACTCGCGCTGCAGAAAAGTCGCTGTTCACTCGCGCTGAAGAAAAGCATTTGGTTACTCGCGATAAAGAAAAACCTTTGTTTACTCGCGCTGAAGAAAAGCCTCTGGTTACTCGCGCTGAAGAAAATCTCTGGGTACTCGCGCTGAAGAAGAGTCTTTGGCTACTCGCGATAAAGAAAAGCCTTTGTTTACTCGCGCTAAAGAAAAGCATTTGTTTGCTCGCGCTGAAGAGAGGTCGCTGTTTACTCACGCTGAAGAGAAGCCTCTGGTTACTCGCGTTGAAGAAAAGCCTCTGATTACTCGCCCTGAAGAAAAGGCTTTGGTTACTCGCGATGAAGAAAAGCCTCTGGTTACTCGCGCTGAAGAAAATCTCTGGGTACTCGCGCTGAAGAAGAGCCTTTGGTTACTCGCGATAAAGAAAAGCCTTTGTTTACTCGCGCTAAAGAAAAGTATTTGTTTGCTCGCGCTGAAGAGAGGTCGCTGTTTACTCACGCTGAAGAGAAGCCTCTGGTTACTCGCGTTGAAGAAAAGCCTCTGATTACTCGCTCTGAAGAAAAGGCTTTGGTTACTCGCGATGAAGAAAAGCCTTTGTTTACTCGCGCTGAAGAAAGGCCGCTGTTTAATCGCACTGAAGAAAAGCCTCTGCACACTCGCAATGAAGAAAAGCCTTTGTTTACTCGCGCTGAAGAAAAGCATTTGCTCACCTACACGGAAGAAACGCTTTTTAAATGTGAATAATGAAAAAAAATCAGTCGGATGAACATTTTGCGTGAGCAGCAATCTTTTGGACATGTTTAATAGAACATTTCTACATCCAACATTTTTTTATTCATAATTCAAACTTATATTATTTGAAATATTGAGAAATGAACGCATTTATTATTAGATATCGGTGTTTATTGCAATCAATTCTGATTCGTCAAAACGCCGTAGGCGACTTGATGAATAATACATTTCTCAGAATCAGTTTGGAAAATGGAAATGTGCATTTTACTTGAAAACTTGAAGAGTTAGGTATAGGAATGCAAAATAGTATTCGTATAGATCAAAAGCTGGATTAAGCGTTGGAATACTTTAGAAGCTTCTCAATTTTTGAAAGAGACAGTAATTGGATCCAGATTCGTATGAGAGAATTTCATGAGATTATCACCAACAATATTTCAATATTTCTTTCAATTCTTGAAGTAAAGTGTCGAAAGCAGTTGCACTAATCTCGATAAAAAATAGCGGTTTAGATCGTTTGCATTTTGAATCAATGTTAATCATCAAAGGATACATAAAATTATTTTATGAAATGAAACATAATATCATGTATCATGTATTTCGAATATTTATTGAAAATGCCTCGTGATTATTATTTATAAAAATGGGTCCACCAGAACAATACATCACAACGTATTCATGTACACAGGCCAATATTCTCGAAATTCGGAATTCATTAGTTAAAAACTTGTACGCTCCAATTAAATTCGTTTGCGACCTGTACATTTTTGTTTCAATTTTGTAGCCTAATAAACTGTAATTGCATTCTCGTTGAATGCCATGTAATGGGGTATGCATGCATGGAAATAAAGTAATAGGATTAGGTACATGATTATACATACATACATATTTTTCATGGAATACACTAATGCACTTGCTGTTAGTGGAATTTTACATTTATGTTTTCATTTCATTTAGATTAGATTTTTTATAGTTTCCTGAATATCAAAGAGAAATACTCGTATCGGAGGAAATTCATCGAACCAATCAACAGGTTTTGATCTGTTGATTTTACTATTGGTGATTTATTTGAGATAGGTCGGAGATATTTCATCTTCTAGTTAACTCGACAAGGAAAATAATGTTTAGTAAGGTTATTCTGGACTTCCATTGTCTTTACGGACAAAGAAAAGAAAGAAAATTCAATTCTCTGCAATTATCATTCACGACGTTTAAACTGTTATCTACAGTCGTTTTCAAATGATTAAATGCGACATTTCCAAGGATACTGCTTATATATGGCTGGTTTTCATTTGTGGTACAGCATTGTAAATTCTTATTTCAATCGATCCATACCATCAATTTAGTGTTTCTACACGTCACGGATTTCTATGCCCGCTTGAATGAAGACATTATTGTTCATAATATATGCACTCTTTTTAATTTTCCTTCTATACCAGTTCTCCACTGATGTTGTGTTGGGTCGTCCAAACATGATCCGCTATCCCTGATTTTGTTGTTTCTCCTCGTTGAGTGTTACCACCATTCGCAGCCACCTCACAAAGACAAAACCACGTAACGTTGACGTTGACTCCAAAAACTGCATCTACCGCGTGCCCTGCGAATGCGGCGGAGCGTATCTTGGAGAAACCAAGAGACCACTGAGCGTAAGACTCGCTGAACTCAAAAGAAACACTCAACGAGGAGAAACAACGAAATCAGGGATAGCGGATCATGTTTGGACGACTCAACACAACATCAAATAGTCGGAAGCCCAAGTCATCCACAAAATGGAGAGCTGGTATAGAAGGAAATTTAAAGAGAGTGCATATATTATGAACAATAATGTCTTCGGAAAACAGTGATATTAAAAACTTTGACCGCGAAAATCTTATCCATTCAATCTTATCTCGCTTGTTCGTGTTCCGTTTACAATCTCTTGATATTCTTAAAATCATACCACTTACAACCATTACAGCGGCTGATAACTTTCAACACCGAATCCTTTCCTGTAATGACTGAAAATCGAAACGAAATAGAACATTCAGACCGTTACATTCCTGTTCCCCATATAATCACTAACCGCGCGAAACTTTCAAGCAACAGCCTCCCTTACGATTGCCAGCATGGAACGACTCTAATCTTATTTGATTAAAATTACGGGAATATCTCGACGTCAGTGCAATTAAGCAATAAGCACCCGGCCAAGTAATATGTTCTACTCGATGGAAATTCATCGATACTAATTCTGTTTATTGGATTACACTGGGGCGGATCGAGGCGAACAGGTGATAGATTGTTTCAATTGGGTTACCTTTGAGCTATCGACTGTATTCTCGTCTCTCGCTTTTCATATATTCGTCGAAGTGTGCATTTGAACCGCTCATTCGAAGGCTAATTTGCAGAGGGGATGCGAGATAAAATTAGAGGATTTTCGACCGAATTGGAAAATGCATCATGGTAGAAATCGATACTCACACATTGATTCGTTGATTATGAGTGGAGACTTTGTGTTTGAAGTAATGTACTCTCCTCATTAACGTTGGCATACCATGTCATTCGATCTTGGCTCCAGTAGCGACTAAGTTTCACTTCCAGAACTGATACTTCCTAGGGATACTATTTCGTTGAGTCCATTTAACCAAAAAACTGTCTCCATATTCAGCTTTCCATGATATGATTACTTTAGTGAAATTGGTGTACAATCAACCGATTTTAGAGTCAACAAGTATGAAGAGATGGCACTCAAAATTACATTTGGCTTGATAATATTCAGAAACGAATGAAATGTGAGGGACTACATCGTACATGGCGCACACGAATCATTGCAACTGTTAGGACCTTCAGTGCATCATATGGATTGAAGTTGAATTCAGAGTCTATGATCACCCTGTTTGACGATCATCATATCTTTTGAAATGTGGAGAAAAAGGTTTGGTTAATAAAGAGGTGTGGATGAGCAATACTGTGACAGATCGAATAGAATCAGGTGAAGTGATAAGGCAGTCAATAATAAGATTTGGAAAGAGTAACATGGTTGGAAGTCGTGCTTTGAATAAATAAGTTTGTGGAACATCAGTGCCTAGTTATTCCTACCTTACGCAAAGAATGCGATTATGATATTTTTATTCGTTTTGTGAACAGTTCTTACGAAGTCAGATGTGCAGTGTGAACTAAACTGAAAATATGTGCTTTGATTCTCAAGTGATACAAGGGAAAACGAAACAGAAAATCAGAAATACGTTTATAACACTAAGGTGAATAAGAAACACAGTAACTTTCTCAAGCGCTGACTACACTAAATTATTTTTCGGTGGATACTAACTTATACACCCTTTCTAGCCATTAAGGTAATTTTGAGTTTTTGCGGATAACTTTTGGGTTAATAAATGCTCCTTCAGCATTTCAGCGTTCAATTAATATATTCTTCAGACCACCAAATGAATTGGTGGCCTTTCCTTGCGATAAATATATTACTAAATCGTCTTTTCGTTCGTCCGAAAACTTACGACGAGTTGATTAAAAACCTGAGATTCTCAAGACATATTTCTCGCATCTCAAATTAGAGCTTTTGTAATTTCAAATCAATCTAGTCCAAACAAAAAATCGTCAATCGAAAACCCAAGCAAACTCTTTGTGAATCATTTTCCCACGATAACTTTGTTGATAAATAAATATTATAGAAAAATTGCAAAACTCTTGCATTAGACTTATCATTTAAAAATTATAGGAAAGTTAAATATGTAGACCAAGAAAGCATTCAACAGGAAAGAATATAAAGCGCATTACACAACATACAATTTTGGAATTGTTGATTTCAGAAATATCCCAATGCCGTGATATTTATTCATCATTTATTCAATCTATTGATCATTATAGTCGGCAAAATCTATAGTGAAATATTGAACAGAATACCCAAAGAAAAAATAGAAGCTTGTTGCATCTATCCGACAATTCCATTGCGTCATTTCAAACGAACAATTTGAATGGTTCTCTGGCAGAAATTCTCGCATTCGATTCCTTTGTTCCATTAGTACGAGTTATCCTCTAAAATGGAACATATCAGCGAAATGCATTCAGTTCCACTATCGAGTCGTGTTTTTTTCAGCATTTAAGCCCTGTCGGGCGGATGTGCAATGATTTGGTTACAGTAATTCGAAACGAGCCCTGAATCAGACCGGCGAATCCGGCAAATAATGCAACACCCGCTGTGATCGATAATCCCACTGACGCTTTGTGGCTAGACACGACTATGCTCGCACAGAAATTATTAGAAAAGGCATATCACACAGTATAAGTGTATCGTGACATGGAAATGGATTTGAAATAATCACAGCCTTGAAATAACCCTTGTTGCAGACAAGAGTGAGATAATGAAGAGTGGGTTCAAAATAACTCAATTAAAAAAAAAATATCAACAATTTGAGTATATTTCGAAGTTGGAAAGTTAGTTTGACCTAACGAAGGACCTTACAAAATGATTCTAATAAAAAAAGAGAAGTGGAGGAAAGAAGAAGAATGAACTATACCCAAATATTGAAGAACGTAATACAAGTAAATATGGTAGCATTACTTACTCAGGTAAACTTTCAGAAAGCATCCAAAATTATTTCTCTAAATTCAAAATAACAACAGCTTTTATAAGTAATAATAATTTAGGCAGAATTCTATTCAATGCAAAACCTAAACGAGAAAGAATGAAAAAATCAGGGATATATAGATTAGAATGCGGGGAATGCTCTGCAGTATATACAGGCCAAACCGGTAGAAATTTTGACGTAAGGTTCCGTGAACACGTCGGATTAGACAAAAAATCAACAATGTACGAACATCTACAAGAATCCAAACACAAGATAAGTGAAGATAACCTCAAAATTCTACACACATGATATAAAGGGAAGACAATGAATCTGTTGGAAGCCATGGAAATTAATAAATCAATTAAAAACCCGAAATTTAGAACCCTCAACGAGCAACTCGATTTGTGTAGGTCTCCACTTTTGAATTTATAAATTTGACAACCCCGGTAATTTCCACCACCTCTAGGGTCTAAATTTATATTGTTTCACCCTTGTTCTCTTAATTACCTCTCCATCCAGCCTACCTGCAAACTCCCTATATAACTAGGCTTAGAGTTCAATTGTATTAGTTAGTTTTTATACTTGATAATGGGATAAAACCCGAAACTGGTCGTAACAATAAAAATCTAGTGGAAATAAGACAAAAGAGTGTTCTTTCGTTTCATCAAAAAAATTCATTCATAGCTGACTCTGTCGATTTTCCTGACCGAAATCCATGTTGACAGCCTTTTAATAATTTATTAATTTCCAAGAACTTTTTTAGACGGAAATTGAAGCAATAACAGATTATTTTTGCTAGTTGACTTTGTAAGCACACATTTCTGTTCTGTTGTTGATGTCTTCCCTGGAACCTTTCTTCTTATATATCGGTATATCGAGTGTTGGGTAATAGCCCTGTATTCTTCGAATACCATTTTTCCTGCGAATAAATTCGTCACTGTCATCGGAGAACAATAGCTGAATCCATCCACCTTCCGGTTGGAATTAAAACGAAAAAAGTGCGCCATTAGAGCACTTGAGTGTTCGTGAGTGCCTGTCTTCCAGCTCGTTACCGAACAATCTTTCGTGAAGTATTTCTCCCGGAGTCCATTTTTCACCATTGCCGGGAATATTAGTTACATATTTAGAATATAATACGCTTTCGCTTCGGTTATCGCGCAACTTTTGACAAACGAGCCAAGTTAACGTCCATGTAGAAGTCAGCTGAGATGAATGACATCTGTGTCGAGGCGCATTTCAAATGTAGATGGGAGCGGAAAGGAAACGGTTTCCTAGAGCGTTATGAGTGGATTTGGGGGCGGACGCCGTTGATAGGCATACGCTTTTTTTTTTCGGGGCGACTGACGAGGATGAATGGCCGGTGTTTCTGCGGAATATTGCTCTCGAGTTTTAGTATGCGAGAGCTGTTTCACTTTGTGGATAATGATTGTTACAGCTGACAAGTCGGAATGTGATTTGTTTTAGCGGATGTGGTATAATCCAGTACGATTGGGTTTTGAGACGAGTTGGAACCATGATAAACACGAAAAAATATTGCTTACCAAAATTCCAAGGGTGGAACATATTTTTTTTCTCGTTTAAAAATATATAAATAGATTTTTGCTATAATCTTGGAAAGTATATGATTTATCGGAAAAACAACGCAACAGGGTGAAAAACCATTCAATTTTCCACAAAAATTATTCCCAGTAATTTCTTATGGAATGCGCTCGTTTTCACAGAAAACGCGATTGAACGCCGACATCAAATTTCACGTTCACCCTTACCCGCCGCTGAAAGTTCTGGCGGAGCCGAATATTTGATTGGTCATAACTAATAATGATCGGAGGAGGGAAAGGAAAAGTTCATATCGTTTCTGAAAACTCCTACTTTCTCATGCAAATATAATATGCGAGTATTTGAGTACCTAAAATGTGTTTTATCGCACTTCACGAAGATGTTTGCGGATGATCCGAAAATCATGGCTAATTTAGTAAATATGGAATTATTATACTGAAGCAGCAACCTTTACCCTCTTTGGTCTCTATGCAACCATTTTAAAGTAGTGTGATCGGTCCCACTTATACATGAAAAAAAAACTTTGTTTTACTCCTACCTCATTTTCAACTTACCCATAAAATCGGCATTCTCTTCACTAAATGTTGAAATTAATCGCTTATTCATATCCTGCATATATTTATTTAGTTTTTTCTTTGGCATGTATAAGTAAGACTTGTCTCATTAGTTTTAAATCTTTGCATAGTCCAAAGAGGGTACTGATTCCTGCTTCAGTATAAGTATTTCATATCAACTAAAATATCCATGACTTTCGGATCCTCCGTAAATATCGTAGAAGGGTTATGTGAAGTGGGACAAAACACATTTTAGGTACTCAGATACTCACATGTTATATTTGCATGAGGAAGTAGAAGTATTCAGGAACGATATGCACTTTTTCTATTCCTTCTAGTATAATTTTTAGCAAAGTTATGACATATCTAATTTTCGGCCCTGCCTGAACTTGCAGTGGCGGGTTAGCGCGAGCATGAAATGTGACGTCGGCGTTAAACCACGTTTTCTGAGAAAACGAGCGTATTTCATGAGGTATTACTGAAAATCATTCTCTCAACCTATCAAAATCGTTTTTCGATAAATCTTATATTTTCTGAAATAACAACAAAAAAAATTATATTTTTTTTAAATGAAAAATTTTTTAGGTTCCATCCCTGATTTGTTGGTAAACCATTTTTTTTCCAATAATACATGATATCGAGATGCAATGTGCCGAGTTTCAGAGTGCTATAATTCATTCTTCACTTTTTGCTCGAGTTTGTCTGTCGTTACTGGATTAGTAGTAGGCTACAGTTTTGGCAATATTCGCAATCACCACGGAGTGTTCGACATCTACATTTTGAAATTCGTACTGAAAACTCCGGGAAAACAAACATTCTGCCATAAGATCTCTTGTTAATAAATTGTTGATTATTTTTTTGTTGAAGTATATTTAGTTTGATTTTTTTTATACAATGCAGAAAGCATATCTTTGAAGTGACGAGTGAATGGTCAAGCTATTCATAAGAAAATAATTTGATATTTTTACACAGCTTGGAAAATATTCAAAAACAATGGCTATTTTCAATTTTTCAACATTATTTTTTCAAACTTTGTATATGTGTATAAAATTGAATTTTTAGCAACTTTTTCATATAACTTTTTTCAACATCTTGCCATTTTACCCCACATATTGCTTATTCATAGTAATTTTTTTTCAATTTGTCGACATACCAGTGATCACCTGACATGTGTGAAATTCCTCATTGAACAACGGAAAGCGAGTGGTTTACAATTTAGCTTCTTCCTGCTTCATATTGTTGTTCTTTGATCTTTCGAAAGCTTCAATTCAATCAATACTAATATTACAATTAATAAACTAAGTGAATTGGGCTTTCGCGGTAAATTTCTATCATGGCTGGCTTCGTACCTTGAAGTCAGGAAAATAGTAGTAAGAATTGACGACCAGAGATCCCTCCCACATGACGTGGATACTGGGGTTCCCCAAGGATCAATTCTCGGTCCGCTGATTTTCTTACTGTATGTAAATGATCTCCCCAAGTACATGAGCACAAAACACTTGATTTTATATGCCGATGATACCACCTTGGCAACTGACGCAGAAACGCCGGAAGACCTCATTGCGAAAATGAATATACTATCAAAAGAATTCACCACGTGGTGTGGGAGGAATTCTCTGATGGTCAATTCTACTAAAACCGTCTGTATGCAGTTCTTCACCAGAAATGAAATATCAAATAATAGTAGAGTCTCAGTAAACGATATTGAAGTCCCTTTCTCAAAATCTACCAAATTTCTAGGAGTATTTGTAGACAATGATGTGGGTTGGAATTCTAATATTAATCACATTTGCAAGAAATTGAATAGTAGCTACTTTGCTATATTACAACTAAAAAATATTTTTGTGTCTAGTCAGTTGATCAGCGTCTACTATGCTATCGTTTATTCCCACATTTCGTACAATATTATTCTATGGGGTGGTGCAGGAGGCGCATCCAGAGTTTTCATTTCTCAAAAGAGAATTGTAAGATTAATGTTCAATCTAGACCATAGAGAAACATGTCGTAATCATTTCAAAGAACATAGAATTCTCACATTTTACTCTATATACATCTACAAATGCATTATCTATGCTAAAAGCAATTATCAAAAATTTTCTACCAATTCTGATTACCATGATTAGGCCTCCCAAACATGTAACTGCACTGTACGAAAAAACCCAATGTATAAAGGAATCCAATTTCTGAATCATTTGCCTTCCTGTCTGAGATTGCAAAATAACTTTAACGTATTTAAACGAAAACTAAAAATATTTTTAGGTAATGAATGTTACTATGACATATCAGAATTTTTTAACAAAAAATTTACGTAATTTTATCAAATGTGACAGATTAGTGACTTGCTGTAACTATACATTACAGCTATGCACTTCCTCCCTACGACTTATCCTATATCATAGAAACTGTGATCATAAAGGACTAATAAAGTATTATTATTATAATTATTATTAATATTATATTATTATCATTCTTTGACAAGTTAATGCACATTTTCAAGCTAAAATCTCTTCGTTTTTCCACCACTTACTTACCAATACTTCAAAAAATGTTGCAAGTTCGCAACATCACCCTGTAGTCCACGATGACTACCCGCCATCGTCCGCAAAAGCTGATGGCGCACGAAGAGCCATGACACTAAAATATTACGAACGTTAGATCGGGTCTGAGTCTGCATCAGCAACTGCACATTCGGATGCAGATTAGCGACATTGTGCTCAGCACTTACTCTCTCTGTTAAATTGCATTTCAAGAGATAACTGAAAGAGCCCTCGGAATCTATAGTGCCATAATTTTGATGAGTGCAGCGTCGGCTGCAATGGCGCTCTGGGATAATCTTTCCGTGAGAATGATTCCGGCGCGGAGACGGGTTTGTACGGGGTGTGAATAGACTTTTAGGACTTTGCTCGACATTAGTATTGAATAAAACTCCGCGGAATGGAATCACCTCTTCGTCATTAAAGGTTCTCCTGTATTCTCTATGACATCTTTTCAATTACATACCACGATATGTCGTCGTATTCTAGCAACTTCCATTTCAGTCTACTTTTGAACCTAACTTTCATTCTCATCATGTTCAACGGGCACCTAGACTCCCCCTCTTGTCTTTCTTCAATTTCTTCTGTTCCTGTCTCTTCAGTCTGACCGTTGCATTCTTCCAAATCCGAAGACTCATGTTTGCTCGTTACTTTCTTCTTCTTTTCATTCATCTTTCTATTTTAGCCTGCCTCCTTGTCTCTGTTTCCTTATACTTTAACCTCCTATTTTCCTCTATATGTTTTCAAAATACTGTTTCCACTGTTCAGAAGATGCTGCAGCAGGAACTTTTTGTCTCGGTTTTCTCCTAGTTGCTTAATTTTTGCTTTTATGTATCGGCAAGAATTCGCGAATGTCTCTCTTTAATGGTATTGGAAGGAAACCATTAAACTGACGATGTTCATCAGAGATAGAAGCCCTACAAAAGTATAAGAGATCGAAGTCATAGGATCATCTGCCCTTTTCAAAATATATATAAAAAACTATGTAATGATAGCTATTATCCGAAAAAAAAGGCATATTTCAATTACAAGCCCCATGAAACACGGATATTTTGAAAGACACACAACACCTAACTAATAAAGAAAAAAGAACCGAATAACGTTAATGAAATGATTGATTTTTCAATAGATTCCATTCCCGCAATGTCTCCTCCAGAAAATCTTCTAAGCTTCTACAAGAATCACCGTATCAATTCCCTATTAATTTTCAAAGAAATGAATGATCTATTTGTTTATAATTTTATTTGTGAACTCAAGCGTGCAACTTGTGTTGATGGGCAGACCACAAAATTAATCAAGATACGCTGTCCAGCGCAGGACAGGAGAATGTTTTTCCATCATTATGGAAAGAGGCAGTTGTTAGAGTACTTCCCAAAAAAAGCATTGCCTGTACCTACTATCGGAAGCACCAAACTCTTGCGAAAGTTCGAGCACCTTAATCTAGCGGACCACTATTATAATCTGTATGCAGTCATTGTGTAGTGTAGGTGTAGTGTAGGTGTCGTGTCGGTGTCGTATCGGTATCGTATCGGTGTCGTATCGGTATCGCATCGGTGTCGTATCGGTATCGCATCGGTGTCGTATCGGTATCGCATCGGTGTCGTATCGGTATCGTATCGGTGTCGTATCGGTATCGTATCGGTGTCGTATCGGTATCGTGTCGGTGTCGGATCGGTCTCGTATCGGTGTCGTATCGGTGTCGTGTCGGTGTAGGACCTACTAGGGATTTTTGTGATTTTCTTACACTAACTGGAATCGAATCAGAAACTTGTTGGTATCCATTCCCAAATATTAAAATCGTATCACTGATGCTCCTGACCGCTCTGAATTGAATGATTCCGTACAATGTATCTCGTCTTGTGTTTGTGGATCTTTTGCTGGAGAAATCCTCACTAGTTTACGTTGTAGTTCATGTTCAAGAGTTAGCAAAAACGTATGTGACTTTCTGGAGCTTCAATGGGCATTCTCTTATATGACTGATAACCAGTCCGTGCAAAGCTTACTGTATCATCATCTGGAAATAGAACTTTTAACTGGTGATTATCGGCTGCATTGCCGAATATGCGCGAAACTGACCGACAATCATACGATAATAAGTATAGCACTGGCACCAGTCAATCTAATAATAACACTGATGCTCTTCAAACACGACTCGACCGGCGGAAGCACCAAACTCTTGCGAAAGTTCGAAATAGATGAACACCTTAATCTAGCGGACCACTATTATAATCTGATCAACAATCAACAATGAACCCAATTCATTCATTAAAGCTTCAGCTGATCATTGTCGCATCATTGACTCTGATAAATCTAATGTAACTTTTTGTCCCAAATAGATGAGAAACCAAAATGTTTAATATCGATATCGATATTAATGTGATGGGTTCTGGCCTTAATACGGTAGATGGCGTGAATCTAGGTTATAATTTGCGGTTTGCGCATCATATAAGGAAACTTATTCAAAGAGCATTCGCTTTTATAAAGCTGATATATGGAAACAGGCATTATCTATCCTCAAAATTGAAAATGTCACTGTGTGAAACATTAATTTTATCACACTTAAATTATGCTGATTCTCTGTATGGGCCACATTTTTCAACAGACATATACAAGCGTAAAATTCAGACGGTATTGTCTGCGTCTGATATTTGGAATCAGATAAACACAAAGAATATGAACGCATTGAAAAAGTCTGGTTGGCTCAATATGAATAATAGGAGAACTCTACACGCTAACGTTCTCTATCACGAAATCATTACAAAAGTAAAATGCCATCATACTCACATAGGGAAATAACATATCATACCTCCTGATATTCATAATATAAATATAAGATTCAAGAATGTTTTGACGCAACCCATATTCAAAACCGAGTTTTTCAAGAGATCATTCACATATATATCACATTGTAAAAACTATAACTCCATTTAATTTCATTCGTAGTGCCATCTCAATTTAAAATAATTTCTTACTATCGATTTGAAATCACCCAAACTTTCGGTTTATACCGTAAAACCTGAATCAAACTGTCCCACTTGGAAAAATCACGAGTCCGCAATATTTTCACAATCCTACAGCCGCACAAGCCATTAAGAGGAATTATGAGCGGGACATTACAGTAACAGACCTTTATATTTCATTGCTCGAAAATTCGCTTTTTTAATACGAGCACGGAAGCTAAAATGTTCCCATTCTCGGTGAATCACTGAGCACTTAACAGCATACACCCCGTGTTTATGAATATTACACGAGATTTGCAGCTATTATTTCGGCGATTCCAAATTAAAGTATGGAGGGTATTCATTATCATTATTATGCATTACATCCAACACATGTGTCACAGGGATCTGATAGCGGTGAAGACTGAAATGGTCGACGATACAAAGGAAATAGTCTCTGCTTGATTCGATGGACCTCCTCGAAACCCTGAATTCTAATAACCTCTGGAAATCTTCAGTGGAGGATCGGTGTCCATTTATTTCATGCCCCTGTTTTGAACAAACGTCGATCTCACCTTAACTCGCGTTAACCTGCCACTGCCATTTGCAGCAGGGCCAAAAATTAGATTTGTTATAACTTTGCTAAAAATTATAGTAGAAGAAGAAAAAGTGTAATCGTTCCTGAAGACTTTTACTTCCTCATGCATATATAATATGTGAGTATCTGAGTACCCAAAATGTGTTTTATCCCACTTCACATAACCCTTCTACGATATTTACGGAGGATCCGAGAGTAATGGATATTTCAGTTGATATGAAATAATTATACTGAAGCAGGAATCAGTACCCTCCTTGGACCGTATGCAACGATTTTAGACTAGTGAGACAAGTCTCACTTATACATGCCAAAGAAAAAACTGGGTTTTACTCCTGCCTCAGTTTTAAACTCACCCATAATCCCGGCAATTTCTTCAGTAAATGTTGAAAATAATCGCTCATAATTATACTGAAGCAGGAATCAGTACCCTTTTTTGACAATATGCAACGATTTTAGACTAGTGAGACAAGTCTCACTTATACATGCCAAAGAAAAATCTGGGTTTTACTCCTGCCTCAGTTTTCAACTTACCCATAATCCCGGCAATTTCTTCAGTAAATGTTGAAAATAATCGCTCATAATTATACTGAAGCAGGAATCAGTATCCTTTGTGGACGATATGCAACGATTTTAGACTAGTGAGACAAGTCTCATTTATACGTGCCAAAGAAAAAACTGGGTTTTACTCCTGCCTCAGTTTTAAACTCACCCATAATCCCGGCAATTTCTTCAGTAAATGTTGAAAATAAT
Organism: Chrysolina haemoptera; assembly: GCA_958298965.1. NCBI lineage: Eukaryota > Metazoa > Arthropoda > Insecta > Coleoptera > Chrysomelidae > Chrysolina > Chrysolina haemoptera. Next base: position 2,029,284 of record OY282603.1, on the reverse strand, counting down.
CGCTCATAATTATACTGAAGCAGGAATCAGTACCCTTTTTGGACAATATGCAACGATTTTAGACTAGTGAGACAAGTCTCACTTATACATGCCAAAGAAAAAACTGGGTTTTACTCCTGCCTCAGATTTAAACTCACCCATAATCCCGGCAATTTCTTCAGTAAATGTTGAAAATAATCGCTCATATTTATACTGAATCAGGAATCAGTACCCTTTTTGGACCATATGCAACGATTTTAGACTGGTGAGACAAGTCTCACTTATACGTGCCAAAGATAAAACTGGGTTTTACTCCTGCCTCAGTTTTAAACTCACCCATAATCCCGGCAATTTCTTCAGAAAATGTTGAAAATAATCGCTCATAATTATACTGAATCAGGAATCAGTACCCTTTTTGGACCATATGCAACGATTTTAGACTAGTGAGACAAGTCTCACTTATACGTGCCAAAGAAAAAACTGGGTTTTACTCCTGCCTCAGTTTTAAACTCACCCATAATCCCGGCAATTTCTTCAGTAAATGTTGAAAATAATCGCTCATACACATCCTACATAAAAAATGAAGTATGCGATTTCAAGCTTGAGGTTTGCGCTTTACAATAGTGTTATAAAACATATATGCAGGATATGAATAAGCGATTATTTACAACATTTAGAATGCCGATTTTATGGGTAAGTTGAAAATGAGGATAATAATTCCATATTTACTAAATCATTCATGATTTTCGGATAATCCGCAAACATGTCCGCGAAGTGCGACAAAATACATTCTAGGTACTCAAATACTCGCATATTATATTTGCATGAGAAGGTAGGATTCCTCAGAAACGATATAAACTTTTCCTTTTCCTTCTCCGATCATTTTGAGCAGAGTTATGACCTCAACTATTCGTCTCCGCCAGAACTTCCAGGGGCAGGTAACACCGTGTTTATCATGGTTCCATCCAACAGCATACCAAGTTTGATGGTGCTACAATCGATCCTCGTCTCAAAACCCAATCGTACTGGATTTCCAACAATTCTGGGTATTCAAACCTTGTGTTATCTGAAATCCACTCCCGTCCCACTATCATCGTCCCGGAATGCATTCTATTAGGTTGAAATCCCTAGTGCGATATATTCGAATGTCTGCGAAATGACATTCATGAAAAACTTCCATATTTTATAGTGCTAGATGTGAACGCATCACATTTGAATTCCCACATCAGGAATGTGAACGGCGAATTCGAGAAATTGGAATTTTCTCATACTCCGAAATCAATTTATGTTAATGCGATTATATATTTCTTTGTCAGTTTGAGAAACGCTTTGGGTTTAAAATAGGCAAGATGAAGGATTTCGAGACGCTCAAAAAACCTGCTTCAACTCAAGGTGAAATATTCGTAGATTATAGAGCTTTGTCTAAACTGAGTCGATAAAAAAAAGTTTTCTACAGGGATCATAATTTGATTAAATTTCCTTTACAGTAAAAATCCGAAACGTTCAAATGAATAAATAATTCTAATTCATAAATTGAAACATTGAATATATTTATATGATAATTATTATTATAGACGATAATTTTTATTTCATATGTCGAAATGTGATGTTTTTGGTATTTCAACCAATAGCAGCGTGTTATTCTGGCTAATCATTCGGTTTTATACTGATGAATCAACTCCTGTAGAAAGAAACCCATTCAAATATGACGCCTGAGTTATTTTGGCAGCAATAAAAAAGAATGCACCTTTTTTATGTCAGTTTTGCAAGCAATGAAATAATTTATATTTAAACATTATAATTGTTTCATTTGGCACTTCATAATGATCAGTAATTGCGTCGATGGCTAAATAATCCAATAAAATAACTGTCCTGATGATGAATAATTGATTCAAACCATTAATAATGCACCATGAATCAATATTTGAAATGTTCGATAACATTTTATATGGTATATAGAAATCCCACGGATAAAGATTATATATTGAATATACATTAACTCTGTATATCTAATGTACGGTAATGAACGGTCAAATATCCAATTTATTTCAACAACTACAATTGTCCAATTGTCTGTTTTCGAAGTACCGAGAGGGATGATATCATGCAATATTAACAAGACAAGCAAACAGGCTTAGTAGACAGGACCGGCCCCAGCTCGTTAAATTGTCTACTTCTTTCGAAAAGTCATCTCAACCTCCGGAGGTCTGAGAATGCGGACCTCACGTTGCAAGGAGCCAATAAACCGATTTTTTTTTATAACAAAATTTTCTGGTTTTATTGTCGCGAGTTCTCGCAACTTTTTTTTAAGGAGAGGGAAAGGAGTGTATAATTTCTTTATTTATTAGCTGGTCCCATTTTTACACTACTTTTACGGATTTTGACGATGCCATTGTCGCGAATTTTCGCAATTTTTTCAGAGAAGGGCTGGGTTTTTGTTCTAACTTTCAACATCCGAAACTGTAAAAAAAATGGAATTCTTAAGGTAAAATAGTTCAAATTCACATTATTCAGTGTGAAAATCTTTAAGAGTTTGGAAATCCATATATTTTTTTCTTCGTTTGCGTTAAATGGGCATTTCAACGTATATTGAACGATTTTTTATGCTCAACTTCGCGATTTTGATAAAGATCTTCAGCAGGAACAACAAAGAACTCCTTTAATAGACTGAAAACGTATTCGAGACCTTTTTCCAATCCGAAACTGTCTCTAAATTCCCCGAGTCATGAATCAAAGTGACAGGGACATGTTTTGTAACGGCCCAACGTTGTTTCTGAAACAGTGTAAATAGGCTGGTATAATTGAAATATCTTGTTGAAACCCAGACTGTGTAGGACTCCGGTTATAAAAGCCTGAAAAAAGAAACGTACACAAAGTAATCAATATTGTTGTCACCTAGGAATGTTATTAGTCTGTTGGTAATATATCCGTGTGGCATTTCCACTTCTGTCCAACGTTGAAACAGATGGAAAGAATGCAGAAGAGACAGAACCGCAGTTGAATTACTACATATTTCAGTGAAAATGCATGAAGGAAATACGTTTTATTTCCTTTTGAGTAACAGTGGGAAAAGATAAACTTCATTTGAATGATATATTCAGTGGTTGAATGAATATACCCTGCTAATTTGAAAATTAAGTCACCTCAGTTTGCCTTGTTGTTCTCTTATACAGTATGCGTGAAGAATAGCTTGCTATAATGTTGAGAGAGCATTACAGTTTCTTCTCTACTCGCTCGAGGAAGGGATATCGACGTGAGGTGTTAATTCGTCGGGTGGGGTAACAGGATAGGCGCACAGTAGTGCGTCTCATATATATCATACACATTTTTTTATACAACAGTTATGCTAGTAAGAGAAAACAAAAAAAAAATATAAGACCGATGGGGATTCGAACACACGATCTTTGGATTACAAAGAGGCTGCAACTATAATAAACCCCAACGCACTTTATTCATGAATGTCATTATTTGTTAGTGATGAAGGACCTTCTACAGTTGAACTGAATACTACTTTGTTTGTAACTTCAAAAGGAATTATAATTACCAATTGCACTAACGGCCAAATACATGTGTCAACTTTTATAAAAACGTCATTTTTAATGACAGTTGTACAAAAAATAAAATAATCGTACAAAATATTTTTAATAACTAGGTTTCATTTATGAACTATTGAACTATAAAGTAAAAAATTAAATATTTGAATAGTTTCTGGAAAGTTCGAGGCGTGAAATACCATTACATTTGAAATGAAGCCTTTAGCGTTTAAGAAAGTATTTGAATTCTAAGAGTTTTTTGTTTTCATACAGTAAATGTTGGTTTTTCTTTTTCAATTCAATAGTTTATATATATGAGCTGGTTTTTGAAAATATTTTTTACGTTCATTTTATATTATTTATCATTACAATCTATTATATTTCATTAGATTAACTGAATGTTTCAGAAGAAAATATAAATACAAACAATCTTTGTCCTGACAGAGAATAACTCGAGAAACCTCCTTATAAACCTTAAACTTATTCCAATTCAAACCGATACCCTAGAAAAATATGCAAAAGCCGCAGGATATATGGCTCTCGACCTCAACCGGATCAAAACCGATCATTTCCACAGAAACCAGCACTGCTTTTCGACACAAAGTGGAGCTGAATAGGCCTTTCGGCCAAATCGAACTTATACATCGGGCCTGAATGCCAGGAAGTTATAGTCCATTGTTATGGAGTACAAGAAAACTTTTAATGGACCATCAATTATCCGGGTTGAATTGTTCGCCGGGATCAGACTGTTGTAAGCATACGCGATAATCATTTTAATATGTTATAATATGATAAAGTGAGCTTGTGCAGTGGCGGAGGAAGTTATTTCTGGAAAGGGATATCGATTAAGTCTTGTGCTATGTAGATAAAGTTCTATAAATCATTTGAAGAATCAATAGCTTTCAACAGAGAACTCAGGTTTTAATTAAAAACGATAACATCATCTTGTAGGAAATTTTCTTAGCTTTCTTTCTAAGTACATATGTATTTAACGAATGTGTCTCGTTATGGTCGCAAAATGCAAAAAATGTAAAAGGTGCGCTAGGATCCGCCATCCTAGCACACATTACCACCTATAACACATACACGCGAGCTTTTAGGCAAACAAACAATAACATCCTCCTATAGAAAATTTTCTTAGCTTTCTTTCTATACACATATGTATTTAACGAATGTGTCTCGTTATGGTCGCAAAATGCGAAAAATGTAAAAGGTGCGCTAGGATCCGGCATCCTAGCACATGAAACTGCCAACGAAAAATACTTCCAGTAGTTTTAGAATTTTTTCAATATTTTTGCCGTATTTTACGACATCAATTTAACATGATACAGTATTCAAAAAATGAAAAATAATAAATTTAAAAATCGGTCCAACTCAAAGTACACACATTCGTAAAAAACTCTTACTAAATCTATGTTTGACTAGCAATCGATTTCAAATTCGGTCAGCGTATAGAAAAAAGATTGAATTTCACGAATATAATATAGAAAAAAATTAGAAAAATTTTTTGGGGGAAAGCGGCAGCTACAACCTCTAGATAACATTTTCAACCGACGACCGGATCGAGATAGAGCAATTCTGCGAACACCAATCGATTTAGCATGCAAAAATTAGTATACACTGTGATTTTCGAGTCGATCGGCACAAAATGAATTTTTAGCTGAAAAAACAAAAAATCGACAAAAATCCAAAGTCTTCAGATTCACTCGAAATTACCACCGATATGCTCAAATTTTTATGCTGATTCCGAAAATGTATGATTTGAATATGTTCGGATACACGGTGTACCATAAAACAAGTTTGGACACGTACTTACATAACACCCTGCCAATGCTAGTTCAATAATCATTCTTTTTTTCAGAAATCAATCAGATTTAATAACTATCGATAGGAGAAAAATAGAAGAAATGAAGAAAACATTAAATTTCGATAGCAACTTACTGTCGAGAGAAAAAAGGAATTGAGTTACCTTCTAATTTTCACTAAACTTCAACCAATGCCTCAAAGTTACTTTAGTCATCAATCATCTCGAAATATTCCAACTTCGAAACAAATGTTCCATGGTTCCTACACCAATTATCAACGGTACAATACATAACCCGAAAACTTCCCAGGTAAGCTCTCCAAGGCGACCCTGATGATGGATATTATGGATATTATGGGAAGCGGAACATCCAAATTGCCGATCCATGATCTTCGGAGAGGAGGAGCGCTATTATCACGTTATTAACACACGTTCAGGAATGTGATTAAAAACGAGCTCTGGAACGTGCAATTACTATTATTAATATCTGTCGCAGTTAGTCACTTAGCTGCCATCAATATCGTCCTGATGAGTGTCTCTCGCTCGATACTCTTTAATTAATTTTACCAAAGTATTTTGCGAACGAGGATCCAGACAGAATAAAGAGTGGGAGGCGTATAATCTTTAGGTAGAATGATATATGAATCTACAAATCTTTCGGTAGGGTACGTGGAAGATGTCTGACACAATTTTCAACTATTGCAAATCCAATATCACATAAATAACTAGCAGCCATGTTCTCGCATTTCATCTGTTTCATCTGCTGCCCAACGCCCTGCTTTCTTCGCTTTCCCTTGGATTCGACAGATAGATTTACGTTTGCCTTCTTTCTCAGTGTCTGGCCTTGCCCAACATAAACACAGTTTAATGATAATTTCAATTAAAACTCTTTATCTGGTCATGATTGAATTAATATTAATATACTACCAGTTCACAAAAATTGGTTGACTTGATTATTAATCTATTCAACACTGGAAAATGTCCTACAACACTAAAAGTACATAGTGTTTGTCCCTCTTTCAAAGCCGGAAATTTTTCCCGCTTTTTTAGGACGATATTCGTTCGAAAACTCCATGTCGAAAGTCATTCTACTTTGGAGGTCGGAGAGGACTACATCAGTCTAAATGGCATGTATTTGCTCGAGGATGGGTATAAGTTGTTCCAATACTCTCGGAACTTCTCATTATCCACAACGGACCCAATATTCCGTCCCGTCTATACCGTACTAGTGTTGTAGATGGTAGTATAACACTTGTAGCGCCGTGTTATCGCTGCGGATATGGGCTGTATAAGCGGATAGACCGCATAAGCTAGAGAAATTGACAGCAAATGCCTACTTGACCATAGTAATGCAGAGGTAATGTTTATAGAAATGCTAGTAGAAATAATAAACTGGATCGAATTTTGCATTAAAATATTACCTATTATAACGATATAACCTTAGGGTTTATATACTTTTACCCTTTACGATGATAAAACACAACAAATTAGGAAAATGATGGAAATGAGGAAAATAGGAGGAAGAAAATAAAGAAACTACTAATAAAATGCATGCCATTTATAGAAGTACAACTTGGCAAATCTAGCTGTGCCTCTGAGATGCGCGACCGATAAACAGAGAGGGTAACTGTCCACTACCAACATTTAATGGGAATGACAAGGACGCCGATGCACACCCAATATTCGGAAGCATAGCCAGATTTGTCAAGCTGTGAAAAACAAAGTATTATATAGTTCGTAAATTCCTATACTAGTTCTATCGCGCAAGGAAATGTGTGAAAATCCAGTTGGAAGATTTGATTTTCCCAAAAAGATACGTATATTAAAATACATACAAGTGAAGTAATATCTGTCACTTGTAATATAGGACACCCTGTAATATTTCGAACGGAAAAGAAGCACTTTCCATGTCAGTCAATCACGTTGATGAAACGAACCGCTTTAGCGAGGCACATAACTGTCAACGATGCTTGGAAGATGGATGACGTTTAAAAACTTGATTTCAAAGGAACGAAGCTCCTCGCGCGAAATTTCATCGGCCCTTTTCGATGTAGCGATTTTGATGAGAAATGTGTCGAGCATCATTGTCTGTGTAGCAAAGTCGATAATATCGAAACGGCGACATTTCCGGTTTTCAATTTCGAAGCTTTCGAGCTGTATCGTGAAATTTGGTAAGTATTATCGAAATGAAAATGATTTCTGGAAACGTTGTTCGATATAGCATATGTTCGGTTGATGCAAGTACTCATATTATGTGAACGTGTTGCATAAAAAAATCATATAATAGATATTTATGATATAAGGATCATGATGACGATCATTATGGTACTAGCTGTGAAGATTATCAGACGAGGATGAAAACACAGCTGGCTACATTTTCTGTTTTGATAGTTGACAAAACACCCTGCTGGTCTTTATATTGGGAGGGGTTTTCTTTTTGTTACATTGACACTTCAAATGCTTATTGTGAAAAAATATATTAACGAAATTAAAAAAAAATTAGATGGTCGAAAAGAGAATCAAATTATCTTTTCAACGATGTGTCACTCGACCCCCCATGCCATTTAAAAAAATTAGGTTTTTGTGCCCCTCGCGCCATCTATCGAGCAATCACAATGCGTTATATTTCAAAAAGTAGTATCGGTGAAACCCTCGAAACGGTTTTTTTTTATCTCTCTACGGCAAACCGTTCAAAAGTTAACAGGGAGGGGGGGGGCTATAAAAAGCCGCACTGTATAGTTTTCTTCTTGTATAAATCCAGTTCGAAAAACTCGACTGATCGATTGTTTGTCCTCATTTCAGTAAGGATACTGTAGCGAATGGTGGAGTGCAACTGAATGCAAAGACTATTATTTTATCATTTCATCGCTAAATCCGGATCTGCAATATTTGTCAACAGCGTAATTCAATGCGCCTGGGGACTTGAACGTTGAAAAGGTAAATAAGGAAATGTCATATCCATTTATCCATTCCATTACTTCTTTCCTCCCTTTAATATACGTACGAACTGGGAATTCAACATTTATAAACATAGTAGCCCGGGAATATGAAACGAATCGAACAATGAGAGAAAATGGTTGGAAATGCAAGAGATCTCTCAGAATCCCAAGTATCGATATGAGACATATATTTTTCAGTATTAGCTTGAAGTGAAGTGTGCCCCAGTTCCGTGAAATTCGAACGAGCGATTTGAAACAATACTTGTGACAGATTGATTTCAACATGATGTTTGAATTTTCCTCGAAAAATGTAGTAGGTGCCTTCAGGATAGAATGAAACTTTTCTATTGGATGTTTTTTCATATGTTTCTTCGAGAATTTTTGCCGGAGAGTATCAATGTCGATGTACCCTTGTCTCCAAATATTTCCACCATGTGAAAAATATGAGGCAGATGAGAATGTGGAAGTATCTATCACCGAAACACCTGGGATCCTGATTTTGTTTTATCTTGTTGATTTTTAGATAGTGTCTAATGTTTTTTGATGATTAAATGTCACTGTAATTTCAATAACTTGTATCCCATTTATTCTTTTCACTTTGTCGATTTTTCCAATTCTACTACAATCTCAGTGCCGTACCCCATTTTGCTAGGCTATATGAAAAACATGTTTTGACGAATCGACTCAACAAACTAAAGTCGGCCTCTCCCAACACAACTTCTCTAAAGAAACATCTCAGCAAAGTTGTAGTGTGGCTCGAAGCCATTTCACGGGCCATTTGGTGATCGAGGAAGCAGCATATTCGATTCGGAATTGAAATAGATATCCATTCAGTGTGGCCAATTATTCGTAACACGGTTATTTCGCTACTATAAAACATGCAACGGCCTGATCGGACTTCAATTGACTTTCCCATTAATATGCTGAATGTAATTACGAGCCCAGTCTGCAGCGAGGGACCCAATTCGGATATGGGAACAATAATGCTCCCCGGGGACTATAAATATATTCGATGCGGACGCCATCAGCCTCTTTCGTCCTATTTGATGGCGAATTGATGAGCTTGTGGCAGCGTTTTGTGATTTGCGACCCGAGCGTCTGCTCGACCCGACTAGGGGGGCGATTAAGGGAGATGAGTTGCACTGTGGAGAACATACAAGGCCAGTCCAAGAGGCAAAACCGGAAATGAAAGTCACATTATCATCCATTAGTGGAAACAACTTTACCCAAACGAAGGATATGAATATCCATTGTGCCACCGATAGGATGCATTACGAAGTTTTGACTCGCCAATATATCAGGAACTGTTTGAACTGCACAGTTTGGAATTTTTGATATGGAAAGTAATTCTCTATTTTTACTCCAAATCAAATTATCCTGTTCTCATTCCAGGTGGGATTTACATATGCTTCCACGAAAGGTGCAACAGATAAAATAGACGTCTTCGTTTCCCGGAAGCTCCTGATATGTGACTGATTGCTTTCGAATGGATAGAGATTACAGCAGAATCAATACTGATCCTACCATATGTAACCATACAAATATTACCATTTCAACGCTAACTCTAAACAGGGACCATTAGCCCAAAGAGAATATGCATCTATATTTTACCAATTCCAATAACTCTACACAAAAATCTCCACCAAGTTTTTCAACAGATCTCTAGTTGTCAACGATTGTTCCAGAAGGGATAGAATGTCAAGAGTTCTAGTGTGGACGTGAAGCTTCAAATCGAAACATCCAAGGGTTTTCCAGATAGTGATAATACCCGAGCTTATTGCTTCATTGTGCACGACAGTGTGGTCGAACACCTCAAGGAAATAAAAATGAAACGGAGCATGTGATTCTACTATTATCAACCGAAGTCATCACAAGAATAGCTGTTGTATGATATTTAGGGCTTCGCTTTCGAAGAACAATTCCATCCTAAGGAGATAGCCATCAGGGTTGGAATTCAATGCAGAAACTTATTTTCCTTCAGAGGTAGAGAGGATCGACGCACCGTCTGTTATTTGGAGAAAATCATTCATGGTTTACGGTATTCCTCTGGCTTTGTGGAACACCATCAATACTCGTGTCTTATCCAGTGCGTGATAGACTACGTAGCCAATTGGCCTTTCATGCCCGCGGTGCGGTAAATTGCGGCAGAATCAAGACGAGCTCACTACACATTTCAAGGCGTGATGTGTATCATCAAACAGCACTGTCTCAGTTGGATACGAATACTGGTGGCAGCACAAAAGTCACTTGTGAGGCTGACAAACACGTTATGGGCATATTGAACTTCAACTGACTTTTCCATTAATATGTCAAATGTGATTATGAGTCCAGTCTGCAGCGAAGTACCCGATTCGGTTATGGGAACCACAATGCATCAGCCTCTTTGATTGTATTCAGAATATCATATGGAGACAAAAAAGGGATGAAAATATATATACCCGGTGTCTCATTGAAAAATCAAAAGTTTCTATCACTTCCAGTGAGACCGAAAGTTCCACGAAAGTCACTCAAAATGCAGTTTTATGTCTCATACAGATCCTTTGCATCCCCAGCATCAGTATCTCAGAAATTGTCTCGGCGCATTGTGTTTGATCTCTAAGGAAGAAACACTTTCTTGCCCATGGAAATGGCGAGGAAAACATGTGAAGACCATACAAATAAGGGCTTTTATCGATAAAAAATTATGTATGTATATGTATAGTATTTCTGAAGTATTTCAATTTCAAATTAGCATCGCTCTCAACCTCCGATGAATTCAATACGTTCGAACACAGAAGAATCGTTATTTCCGGAAAAAAATAGGTTAATATTCGCCGAGTATCATCTCGTCGAGGATACTCCTGTCTGTGCACGCGGCGCTCTCCAACGTCTCGAAACTCATCTGAAGTGTACACTTTTGTTCGTTTATCCAGACTCGTTTCCTGGCGAGTTACACGAATGGAACTGTCAGAAGTAAGCGACATCCCGTCCTCGGCAACGATCTCCTCAAAAATGGAATTGCGAATGGAAAACTTAGATATACTTTATACTTCTTAATTAAACTGGATTGCATTGCGGTCGCAGAATCGTCGTGAATTCAGGGACGTATCTGTGTTAGGGAAACGAAGAAAGGGGGCTAAGGATGGAAAATACAACTGGATGAATTTCCATTAATTTTTTCGTAACAGGAAAAATATAAATCCAAATAGCAACTGTGCAAATGCAATGAATGTTATAGAAGGTATGAATAGTCTTATTAGCATATTTCTCACCTTCTTCGACAGCCAACACAGGGAACATTTTGATTCAATACAAGTTGTGATTTTGTGATACAATTCCTGTGAGGACAAAAAACTTCATTTGCAGGCAAACTCTTTCAGTTCTTTCCTACGTAACAACTAATTGTCCCAAATAATTCCTGAACTTTTAATATCCATAACCAGCAAGAAAAAAAAATTCTAGGTCAAGTTTTTTTAATTTAATTTTTTTGATTTTTGAATGATGTGGAACATCCAGGAATTTTGGGAAAATCCTGTATTGTTCAAAGACCATCGAGAGAGCCGAGGGAAAGTAGGTAGAAATTGGTGTTCTTCTCGAATTTCTGAAAGCTCAGGGAACACCTCCCGAGGCAGCGAGGTCCAAAGCTTTGCCGTTCTGTGGAAAAACAAACCCTAGGAAGCATCGTCCATGAAAATATCTATGAAACAGAGACATATCGCCAACCTTTCTGCGATGTTCCAGAGAAGTAAGCGAGCTTGTGAACGAAGTATATCCGACGAGACGAATGGCTCTCTTTTGGATCGAATCTGACAGTTTCAAAGTGTGTTTGGGTGCTGCACTCCATATATGGGAACGGTGTTCCAAAACAGGTCGAATCTGTGCTTTATGAATCATAATCAGCTGACGAGAAGTAAAATACTTGTTGGCGCGAAACATAAAACCGAGTTTTTGAGAGGCACTCTTGGCAATAGACCTCACATGGTTCTCCCATGAGAGGGTACTGCTGATGGTAATACAAGCATTGGAATGGAAGATTTCATTGGTATGGATACTCTATAGTTACGCTGGCTACTGTGAGATCGGCCCTTCTAGAGAAAAGACATGCTTGGGTTTTATTCACATTAAATTCCACCAAAATGTTGGATCCCCATTCTAGAATTTTGGCCAAGTCCGTATTTATTTCTTCCCCGTTCATTTGCTGAGTTTTCACCCCTACTCGCATTTGTTTTTAGTTTAACCCTTTACAGAATGTACTATTCCAAACCATCGGGAGAAATTTTCACAATTGATAATAATTCACCGAATCATATTACTATAATAATTGTGATGTTGCCCCAACATGCATGAAAAGTAGGCCTCCAAAGAAAGTGGGGGTTTTTGCTGGTAGAATCGAATAAAAAAAAACCGCTGGCAATGGACCTGCTCGATCGAAAAAGTCTCTTTCGAAGTGTCTTCTGTCTAGTGGATTCTCGGATTCTTGGTTTCTCGGGAAGTTGATGAAAGAAGTTTGAACTGAACGGAAGTGAAAAGTTTCAGATACACTAAATTTACTAGGGGACTGCCGAGAATGTTTGTCTGCCGTTTGGTTTTATTAGCAGAACCGTTGTCGGTGGTTTGCTGCATAAACAGATAAAGCGGACACGAATGTTCTGCGGAGTTCAACGTTTGGAAAATCGCCTGACAGCTTGTCAGAGCAAGCACTTTTCTCCTGCGACGAATAAGGAAATAGAAGCATCATTTTGAATGCTGCCCACTCGTTCAACGGTGTTTCTCGGGAGAATTCTGTTTCAATCAAATACCATATTCATGGTGAAATATTAATTGTGATTCGTGGAGAGAGAATAATGAACATGAAACTGCACAAGGAAAATATTCTCTCGGGTGAGCTGTTTGTTTCATTGGAATTTATTGGAAAGAAAGAAGGCTACACCTTTTCATTTACTGATTTGAAAAAAAAATTATGTCATGTTCACCAAGACATGTATTGATGACTTTTTCATTAATTTAAAAGGCACTTTGAAGTAACAGTGAAGGACTTGCAATCGTCTGCAAAATTTTTAGATATAATAAGAAATCTTTGTGATGAACACATCTCGAGATCTCGTTCCCACTTAAAACATAAAAATTGGCCGAAAATGTCGAAAATACAACGAAAATATTTTTGGCGCCAGTATACACTTAGAATATGAAAGAAAAAAATCGACGGACAAAAAAGTCCAGTTTACCATGATAGATAATTTTATGGACTCTTTTAAATTTTATTTTTCGAATTTCAAATCTTTGTCCTCGTACGTATTTTGACGTGCTGATTTCGAATCTTTGAACGAAAATGTCGATTACTCATCAGAACTATTTTTAGCAAAAAAAAAAACCATTTGAAAACTGATTCAGAGCTGACCAACTCGAGAACGGTTAGAGATAGACAAATTCTGCGAACGCCAATCGATTTAGAATGACCGAATTAGAATATACTGAGAATTTGAACAAAAAAAATTGACGGACAAAAAAGTCGAGTATATCATGATATTAGATAATTTTTTGAACTTTTTTATTTTTTATTTTTCAAATTTTAAGTTTTTGTCCTTAAACGTATTTCGACGTGCTGATTTCAAATCTTTTACCGAATATGTCGATAAATCATCAGAAGTATTTTTGGCGCCAAAAAAACCATTTGAAAACTGATTCAAAGCTGACCAACTCGAGAACGGTTAGAGATAGACGAATTCTGCGAACGCCAATCGATTTAGAATGACCGAATTAGGATATACTGAGAATTTGAACAAAAAAAATTGACGGACAAAAAAGTCGAGTATATCATGATATATATGGATGACTTTTTGAACTTTTTTATTTTTCATTTTTCAAATTTTAAGTTTTTGTCCTCAAACGTATTTCGACGTGCTGATTTCAAATCTTTTAACGAAAATGTCGATAACTCATCAGAAGTATTTTTGGCGCCAAAAAAACCATTTGAAAACTGATTCAAAGCTGACCAACTCGAGAACGGTTAGAGATAGACAAATTCTGCGAACGCCAATCGATTTAGAATGACCGAATTAGGATATACTGAGAATTTGAACAAAAAAAATTGACGGACAAAAAAGTCGAGTATATCATGATATTAGATAATTTTTTGAACTTTTTTATTTTTCATTTTTCAAATTTTAAGTTTTTGTCCTCAAACGTATTTCGACGTGCTGATTTCAAATCTTTTACCGAAAATGTCGATAACTCATCAGAAGTATTTTTGGCGCCAAAAAAACCATTTGAAAACTGATTCAAAGCTGACCAACTCGAGAACGGTTAGAGATAGACAAATTCTGCGAACGCCAATCGATTTAGAATGACCGAATTAGGATATACTGAGAATTTGAACAAAAAAAATTGACAGACAAAAAAGTCGAGTATATCATGATATTAGATAATTTTTTGAACTTTTTTATTTTTCATTTTTCAAATTTTAAGTTTTTGTCCTCAAACGTATTTCGACGTGCTGATTTCAAATCTTTTACCGAAAATGTCGATAACTCATCAGAAGTATTTTTGGCGCCAAAAAAACCATTTGAAAACTGATTCAAAGCTGACCAACTCGAGAACGGTTAGAGATAGACAAATTCTGCGAACGCCAATCGATTTAGAATGACCGAATTAGGATATACTGAGAATTTGAACAAAAAAAATTGACGGACAAAAAAGTCGAGTATATCATGATATTAGATAATTTTTTGAACTTTTTTATTTTTCATTTTTCAAATTTTAAGTTTTTGTCCTCAAACGTATTTCGACGTGCTGATTTCAAATCTTTTAACGAAAATGTCGATAACTCATCAGAAGTATTTTTGGCGCCAAAAAAACCATTTGAAAACTGATTCAAAGCTGACCAACTCGAGAACGGTTAGAGATAGACAAATTCTGCGAACGCCAATCGATTTAGAATGACCGAATTAGGATATACTGAGAATTTGAACAAAAAAAATTGACGGACAAAAAAGTCGAGTATATCATGATATTAGATAATTTTTTGAACTTTTTTATTTTTCATTTTTCAAATTTTAAGTTTTTGTCCTTAAACGTATTTCGACGTGCTGATTTCAAATCTTTTACCGAAAATGTCGATAACTCATCAGAAGTATTTTTGGCGCCAAAAAAACCATTTGAAAACTGATTCAAAGCTGACCAACTCGAGAACGGTTAGAGATAGACAAATTCTGCGAACGCCAATCGATTTAGAATGACCGAATTAGGATATACTGAGAATTTGAACAAAAAAAATTGACGGACAAAAAAGTCGAGTATATCATGATATTAGATAATTTTTTGAACTTTTTTATTTTTCATTTTTCAAATTTTAAGTTTTTGTCCTCAAACGTATTTCGACGTGCTGATTTCAAATCTTTTAACGAAAATGTCGATAACTCATCAGAAGTATTTTTGGCGCCAAAAAAACCATTTGAAAACTGATTCAAAGCTGACCAACTCGAGAACGGTTAGAGATAGACAAATTCTGCGAACGCCAATCGATTTAGAATGACCGAATTAGGATATACTGAGAATTTGAACAAAAAAAATTGACGGACAAAAAAGTCGAGTATATCATGATATTAGATAATTTTTTGAACTTTTTTATTTTTCATTTTTCAAATTTTAAGTTTTTGTCCTTAAACGTATTTCGACGTGCTGATTTCAAATCTTTTACCGAAAATGTCGATAACTCATCAGAAGTATTTTTGGCGCCAAAAAAACCATTTGAAAACTGATTCAAAGCTGACCAACTCGAGAACGGTTAGAGATAGACAAATTCTGCGAACGCCAATCGATTTAGAATGACCGAATTAGGATATACTGAGAATTTGAACAAAAAAAATTGACGGACAAAAAAGTCGAGTATATCATGATATTAGATCATTTTTTGAACTTTTTTATTTTTCATTTTTCAAATTTTAAGTTTTTGTCCTTAAACGTATTTCGACGTGCTGATTTCAAATCTTTTACCGAAAATGTCGATAACTCATCAGAAGTATTTTTGGCGCCAAAAAAACCATTTGAAAACTGATTCAGAGCTGACCAACTCGAGAACGGTTAGAGATAGACAAATTATGCGAACGCCAATCGATTTAGAATATCCGAATTAGTATATACTGAGAATTTGAACATAGAGAATCGACGGACAAAAAAGTCGACTATATCATGATTTTAGATAATTTTTTGAACTTTTTTATTTTTCATTTTTCGAATTTCAAGTTTTTGTCCTCAAACGTATTATGACGTCCTAATTTCGAATCTTTGAACGAAAATGTCGAAAACTCATCAGAAGTATTTTTGGCGCCAAAAAAACCATTTGAAAACTGATTCAGAGCTGACCAACTCGAGAACGGTTAGAGATAGACAAATTCTGCGAACGCCAATCGATTTAGAATGACCGAATTAGGATATACTGAGAATTTTAACAAAAAAAATTGACGGACAAAAAAGTCGAGTATACCATGATATTAGATAATTTTTTAAACTTTTTTATTTTTCATTTTTCAAATTTTAAGATTTTGTCCTCAAACGTATTTCGACGTGCTGTTTTCAAATCTTTTATCGAAAATGTCGATAACTCATCAGAAGTATTTTTGGCGCCAAAAAAACCATTTGAAAACTGATTCAGAGCTGACCAACTCGAGAACGGTTAGAGATAGACAAATTATGCGAACGCCAATCGATTTAGAATGACCGAATTAGGATACACTGAGAATTTGAACGGAGAAAATCGACGGACTAAAGAGTCGACTATATCATGATATTAGATAATTTTTTGAACTTTTCATTTTTCAAATTTTAAGTTTTTGTCCTCAAACGTAGTTCGACGTGCTGATTTCAAATCTTTTACCGAAAATGTCGATAACTCATCAGAAATATTTTTGGCGCCAAAAAAACCATTTGAAAACTGATTCAGAGTTGACCAACTCGAGAACGGTTAGAGATAGACGAATTCTGCGGATGCCAATCGATTTAAAATGTCCTAATTAGTATATACTGAGAATTTGAACGTAGAGAATCGACGGACAAAAAAGTCGACTATATCATGATATTAGATAATTTTTTGAACTTTTTATTTTTCATTTTTCAAATTTTAAGTTTTTGTCCTCAAACGTAGTTCGACGTGCTGATTTCAAATCTTTTACCGAAAATGTCGATAACTCATCAGAAATATTTTTGGCGCCAAAAAAACCATTTGAAAACTGATTCAGAGTTGACCAACTCGAGAACGGTTAGAGATAGACGAATTCTGCGGATGCCAATCGATTTAAAATGTCCTAATTAGTATATACTGAGAATTTGAACGTAGAGAATCGACGGACAAAAAAGTCGACTATATCATGATATTAGATAATTTTTTGAACTTTTTATTTTTCATTTTTCAAATTTTAAGTTTTTGTCCTCAAACGTAGTTCGACGTGCTGATTTCAAATCTTCTACCGAAAATGTCGATAACTCATCAGAAATATTTTTGGCGCCAAAAAAACCATTTGAAAACTGATTCAGAGCTGACCAACTCGAGAACGGTTAGAGATAGACGAATTCTGCGAATGCCAATCGATTTAAAATGTCCGATTTAGTATATACTGAGAATTTGAACGTAGAGAATCGACGGACAAAAAAGTCGACTATATCATGATATTAGATAATTTTTTGAACTTTTTTATTTTTCATTTTTCGAATTTCAAGTTTTTGTCCTCAAACGTATTTCGACGTCCTAATTTCGAATCTTTGAACGAAAATGTCGAAAACTCATCAGAAGTATTTTTGGCGCCAAAAAAACCATTTGAAAACTGATTCAGAGCTAACCAACTCGAGAACGTTTAGAGATAGACGAATTCTGCGAATGCCATCGATTCAGAATGCCTGAATTAGTATATACTGAGAATTTGAACGGAGAAAATCGACGGACAAAAGTCGACTATATCATGATATTAGATAATATTAGAAAAAATGTTCCACCCCTAGAATTTTGGTAAACAATTTTTTCTCGTGTTTATCATTGTTCCAACTACTAGCATACCAAGTTTGGTGGTGCTACAATCGATCCTCGTCTCAAAACCCAATCGTACTGGATTATGAAACGTTTCTTTTCCCTCGACAATTACTCAGTCGTTCCGTTTCTCCATTGAATGGAAAATCCTCACCCTGTACACTCAGTAAAACATTGCCAATTCAAACAAGCCCATTCCGAAAACTATAGAAGACAGCCATTTCCGATATTGAATTGTAAACCGAGATGACTGTCGGAAACCATTAAGAAATGTGATATAAAATCTGGTCAACATATCGAACATTCCAGGGAAGATAAAATGAAAGTTTCAATGTTTTACGACTGTGACTTCTGCTTTGCCGTTGTAACATGAAAACCTTCCAGATGTTCTCTACGGGTGTAATGTTTGAGGTGATGCCGGAAAACGCCGTTATCTTGTCGCAGGAAATGTTGATCGTAACTTCGCACGGCGTGGATTATTCGAGAATGTTAATAGAGTTCATGCTCAACCACTTGATTTGAGGTATCAGCAGCTGGAGCTGATTATTTCTCTATGTGCATAATGTTAATCCATCTCGCAGAATAGCAATATTTTTTTTTTGAAAAAATCAAATGAATGCTGTGAAATCTTATTTATACGTTATCATCAATTTTCAATCTGCATGACCTCATAGAAACATGTAGCATACATTCTAGGAATCGCTGATAGAAACAAATAACAGTTATGTTTAAAACACATTCAAATATCATAAATTCACGTTAGGAAATGCCATTAAAAATATATGAAATATGTATCTGTAATGTCTTTTAAATACTGATGAATATCGAATATGGCTCTATAGGGATTTACGGTTTCACTATCCAACTTGGATCTCATAAATTCTCCTATAAATTTTTATATCAGTCTCTATGAGACATTTTTGTAGGGTTAGCCATTTTATGAAGAAATAATCGATACATATCTGTTGTGTTCTTGAAACCTATTTTCATGACCCCTCTGGTTTGACCAACAAACTTTCTGTCACAATCCTTGCAACGTATTTCATAATTAATCAAATTTTCGATTTTGTCTTTGGGATAACCCAAGATCTCTGGGAATTAAGGTGGTGTTAGCTTTACAACTTTCATATGCATAGTTTCAAAACAACTTTCATGACTCTCTGTAACTCAGGTTTTTTTTTAAATATAATCTTATCAATCCAGTAACAACAGACAAACTCGAGCTAAAAGTGAAGAATGAATTGTATCAATCTGAAACTCGGCACATGACATCTCGACATCATGTATTATTAGAAAAAAAATTGTGGACCAAAAAATCAGGGGTGGAACCTAAAACATATATAAAAAATATAAAATTTTTTTTGTTATTTCAGAAAATATAACATTTATCAAAAACCGATTTCGATAGGTTCAGAGATAATTCAATTCTCCACAAGAATAATTTTTAGTAATACCGTATGAAATACGCTCGTTTTCTCAGAAAACGTAGTTTAACGCCGACATCACATATCAGGATCGTGCTAACCCGCCACTGCAAATTCAGGCAGTGCCGAAAATAAGATTTGTCATAACTTTGCTAAAAATTATAGCAGAAGGAAATAAAAAACTGTATATTGTTCCTGATGAAGTCTTCAGAAACGACATGAACTTTTCCTTCTCCGATCATTTTTAGCAGAGTTATGACCGATCAAATATTCGGCTCCGCCAGAACTTTCAGCGGCGGATGAACATGAACCTGAAATTTATAGCGGCGTTCCAACACGTTTTCTGAGAAAACGAGCGCATTTCATAAGAAATCACTAGAAACAATTTTTGTGGAAAATTGAATTGTCTTTCAACTTGTAGAGTTGTTTTTCCGATAAATCATATACTTTCCAAGATTACAGCAAAAATCTATTTATTTATTTTCAAACGAAAAAAAAATAATATGTTCCACCCCTGGAATTTTGGTGAACAATTTTTTTTGTATACTAGCGTACCAAGTTTGATGGTGCTATAATCGATCCTCGTCTCAAAACCCAATCGTACCGGATTATATTTGGTTAATCTTAAACGTAGATTTGCTAACAAAAGTCACGTGACAATAGTCATGAAAACCTCTTCATGAACACCCTGTACATCGCTCCGCCGGCTCTAAAGAATATTTCACCGTTTTTAATTAGCATTAAGCGCAGCATTTGAGGTGAGGGTGTCGGGCTGGAAGTAGAGCAGCGAGCTGGGTAAAGATAATGAAAAGTGCCCACAAAAATAAATGGCTCACGATTGTCTAAATTGCCGCGTTCATGCAAATTGAAACCAGCGGCAATTCAGCGAGGTGTTTTTCTCCAAACATTGTACGAACTGGCTGTTGCGAATGTGTGGTACAAGTTCGTATTATTCTGCCAGAAATCAGGCGGTCTCCTGTGAGTATATGCTCGAACATTGTGCGGGAGACTGAATCCGGTTGTGGAATTTTCACTTTGATCATCGATACGCTTACAACGAGCTATACGCCTACTACGAGCTATACGCTTACTACGAGCTATACGCCTAGTACGAGCTATACGCCTAGTACGAGCTATACGCTTACTACGAGCTATACGCTTACTACGAGCTATACGCTTACTACGAGCTATACGCCTAGTACGAGCTATACGCCTAGTACGAGCTATACGCCTAGTATGAGCTATACGCCTAGTACGAGCTATACGCCTAGTACGAGCTATACGCTTACTACGAGCTATACGCTCACTACGAGCTATACGCCTAGTACGAGCTATACGCCTAGTACGAGCTATACGCCTAGTACGAGCTATACGCTTTCTACGAGCTATACGCCTACTACGAGCTATACGCCTACTACGAGCTATACGCCTATTACGAGCTATACGCTTACTACGAGCTATACGCTTACTACGAGCTATACGCTTACTACGAGCTATACGCCCAGTACGAGCTATACGCTTACTACGAACTATACGCTTACTACGAGCTATACGCCTAGTACGAGCTATACGCCTAGCACGAGCTATACGCCTACTACGAGCTATACGCCTAGTACGAGCTATACGCCTAGCACGAGCTATACGGTTACTACGAGCTATACGCCTACTACGAGCTATACGCCTACTACGAGCTATACGCCTATTACGAGCTATACGCTTACTACGAACTATACGCCTACTTCGAGCTATACGCTTACTACGTGCTATACGCCTACTACGTGCTATACGCTTACTACGAGCTATACGCTTACTACGAGTAAGCGTATAGCTCTTGAGAATGCTAACTTTGTTAGTGAAACGCGCGTCGAGTGAAAGTGACGTAGTTTTGGTGCTTTGGGTAGCTTCTATTTCTTGAATAATAAGTTTGTTCTTCAATTTCTTTGCTGCTTCCTTCACATCTTTCTGAGAATAATTTTGAATGGTTCCAAACTATTTAAATGAAATTTTAGAGCAAGACTTTTTTTTTTTCAAAAAGTAATTCCGAAAGAGCAGCTAATTATTGAATATGTTAGTTGAAAGTTATTGGCAATACAATTCACAACAAAACGTAGCTGTTAATGATTGTTATTTTTTTCTCAATTTTGTGGTATAATTCACAATTACCTTAATTTCGAGTTACAATTCGGAATTAGTGGCTCATTTTCGAGTAACACTTATAACTCTCTCAGTATCAAAACGAGCTTGGATCTTTGAGTCTTATGGGTCATATGGATAATATGCCTACTTTTTATATCAACCCAAATATAAAATATTACCAACTCTGATAATGCAGACCCGCATAAACCATCCTATCCCTCTGAATACAAAGGGATGAAAATATCTCCCCCTGAGCCGCATCTAAGACATGCTTTGTTCATAACAAAACAGGTTGTTGGGCTTCACTTCCTTCCCTTTGGAAAACACGGGAATGGAACAAGAAGGTTGGAGATCCCTTTCTGAAGACTGACCGTATCGATTTTCCTAATAGCCAACTAGTTCATTTCTTACGACGCACTTCTTCAGAGTCATCTTGTTTGCATTCGATCCAAGACTGGATGTAGAACATCATTATCGGCTAGGCCTCTTACTGAGGCTGAAAAAAAAAGATCAATTGGGGAGGGGTATAGCGATTTTTCTATCAGCAGTTTCGGAAGTTTATCATTATTGTCAACAAGTAGAAAATAGATTGGATATAACTGTCAAACTTTGTTTTGGCATGGTAGCGTAGTTAAAAATACCGAAGGTAATATTTCAATCAAAATTAAAAGCCACATGGTGTTTTTGTGATACTACAAGTTGTCTTTGGTTTGCGATTGAAAAGATTATATGAGAATTCAAAAATGAACGAAATATTCACAGAAATTGCGGACGTTTAGTTAGTCTTGTTTGGGAAATCCTAAAATCATCGACCCCTCATCATGAGACATGCTCATACACTTCCATAGCCGCTCAGGATGGGAAATTTCGTAGATCCCACTGTACTTTCCAGTTCCAGCATCCCATCTCCGCATTCGAGTGGCATTCGATTTCTAATTCGAACCCCGCAGCGCACACCGCAACTGCTCCTCAGTTATTTAGTATTCAACGAGTGATCCTGTTATTACCTGGATGCTGACCGTAGCGGAAAATTGCAGTCCGATCATCAGGTCAGGCTCACGGAGTCCAACCCCACACGGAATCATAACCGGAGAGAAATATTGCTTCGTTTCATGCCAAACTAGTCCGTCTCGCTTGGCCTACAAGAACGACGGCGAGAATATTAAGGATGGGAGAGATTTCCAGCGATGTGTCATTTTTTAGGAGACTTCATCCGGCCTGGGTGGCTTTCTGGATCATGCGAGTCTCCAATGTTTCCGAGGAGAAATAGCACGGGAAAATCCATATCAGTTGTGGTTCGTTGTGGAGTGTTGCTTTCTACTTTCTTTCGATGTTCTCAGTACACTGATTCCAGGTTAGCTTGTGAGTTTGTTCCAACGACAAGGTACTTGACCTTTCCCTGATATCATTCGCTCTTCAACTTGTAGTTCAAGAGAGGTATCTTTTTTTGGGGCTGTGGCTGTTTCCTGACGACTAATACCGAGTCTCTTCCTTCCTAGTTTGAAAATTTTCCCTTTACTATCGTAACTGAATACTAGATTGGATTAATAAGGAGCCTACGTGCTTCTAGGAGCCTGTCCACTGCTAGCTCTGTAGATCTATTGTGTGTACCCTCATGTTATGTTCGAGTTCGTTGTCTAGACCCGTCTTTATGACTAGATTTCATAGGCCAGCTCTAAGGTCCTCCATGTATTGGGAGGTTGCGGTTTTTCCTCCTCTATCGTCGAACACCTAAGCCTAATCAGAACTTCGCAGTAGTAAACCTGCACATTATTGTGTCTGCCAATCTGAAATTGTTCATGTGTTTGTGGAGTCTGCAGTGCCATGTTAGGAACCCAACCAGGATGCTGATTTTGCGCAGGTTCTAGTTCAGTAGGTACCTCATGAATTTTGGCGATGGTTCTTCAATGAACTCTTCGTCCTGTCTCAATTCAGGAACTTCGCGACTGCTTTTCTACCCACAGAAAGTTTTTGGACCAATACTAGCACGTCGTTCTTCTTCTCGGGTTAATGCATCAGCCTCTTCATTGCCCTTGTATCCTGTGTGGCTTGGTACCCAAGCTGAGGACAGTCTGTTTTGACTGCCCAACTCTCGTAGTGTTTCCAAGCGATCTAAGGCGAAGATTGCTTTTATAACCGCTTGGCTGTGAGAGTATATGGCGATGGTAATTTGCTCAGGCGATGGCAATTTGCTCAAACTCTTGCCTTGATAACTCTCCTGAACGATGATGTATTGCTGCAATTCTGCCTGGACTACCTATCGCCAAGTGTTTATTTTATCAGAGCAGAGTGAAACTCATGTCTTGGGCTTGGCTACACTACGCCTCCTTGATACTAACCTGCCATAACAAACTAGGTAGACACCTGTCACTAATGGGTATAAAAGACAACCCCACTTGCCATATGTGCGAAGAAGACGAAGAAACTTCGTCTCACTTCCTTGGCGAGTGTGAGGCGTACGGGAGGCTAAGATTCGAAATCTTCGGAGTCGAAAAACTCCAACAAGAGGAACTCATCGAACTAGAGTGGACGGACA
Organism: Chrysolina haemoptera; assembly: GCA_958298965.1. Lineage (NCBI taxonomy): Eukaryota > Metazoa > Arthropoda > Insecta > Coleoptera > Chrysomelidae > Chrysolina > Chrysolina haemoptera. The sequence goes on along the minus strand of OY282603.1, from coordinate 2,004,939 downwards.
TACTGACCTTCGCTAGAAGGTCACAAAGGTTCGGAAAGGAAGACTAGAAGAGGCGATGTAGTTATGTGGAGAGCAGGGGATGGCAAAATGGGCTCATTGGGGCCTACTTGCCTGGCTGCGGCAGCGGCCTTCCCATGATTACTACTACTACTGGGCTTGGCTATATATATTCCTGCTCCTACTTCTTGCTCGGTTTTTGAGCCGTGCGTGGAGCAGTCCATGCCTGCATCAATTGGAGGTGCATTTTTTCCTGCAGCTCGTACATCTCAACGTGCCGTCTGCTTATGGACGCTTGCCCTCTGGTCAATCTATTGTTGACTGACCTGGCTCTGCCTTGTATGTAGATATAAAGAATCCAAGACAAGACCTCCAATGCGGCTGTTGGGGTTGTCCTCATAGCTTCCGTGGCTGCCAGACAGGCTTGTGCTCTTTTCCAAAATGTGTATTATGAGATGTGCAAGCGAGTCTTGTTTTTTATCTAGTTGTCTGTTGGACTTTTATCAACATTTGTTTAGCAATCGGCTTATCTTTGAGAAGTGAATAAAAAATTGTGGATACGTTTTGAAACACGAATTTCAACGAATTAGTCGTCGCTAATTAATAATTCATTCGATAATCAGCAAAATCGAACAGTCCACTGAATTAGTAGTCAATTTGATACCGGATATAACGATAATTGATTCCACTCATATGTACTTGTATTTAATGAAACTTCGTGCCGATGAAAATATGGACAAACATTAGTGGGGACAATGGCATTAATGATGTGGAACAAATGGAATATGTTAATGAATTGCAGCTATTTTCACATCGATAAGTAACAGCTGTCAAATTCAGTGGGAGGAGTGGGGGGTATTTTCATACTGTCAGCTGATCATTAGAAGAATTTGGACTGGACCTTTTTCAGCGTAATGATCACGAGATATTTATACATACCTGAAGATTTTCCTCTGAATATCACCTCTGTTGATAGTCTTACGTCTGATAAACAAAATTCTTTGTCAAAGCACATCCAGTAAGTATTGATTGAAAGTTTGATTATGTGGAGAAAATTCGATTCTTGACATGATTTTTTTGGTTTGCAACCTTCCACAATCTGAAAATGGAAAAATGTTAATCCAAATAAATCTGTACAAGTGTAGAAGGGCAAATCAATTAATTTGTCCGAAAAATTGCTGCGTTCATAAGACTGCTGTCTTGAATAAAATTAATGTTTGTCTGAAACGTATCCTACACTGAATTTGCCTATCTGAAAAATACTTCTCTTTTTCGAAAAATAATGACGTTTCAGAGACTGTATCTGTCTCCGTTTTCAAAACTTGATGAAAAGACGCCGAAAACTGTATTTGAATTGGTTTGGAAATAATAAGATCTTTCTTTGACTCTTTCAAAGATATATTTTTGTTATTGTGACCTTCCTGGAAGCTTCTGGGATGTTGTAGAAAATTATAAATAATAATAATAAATAAAACATTCTGCAATGACATACAAGTGATGTTCTCAAAAATTCGGCCACCAGAGAGGTGCCGTGGAACATTCTAGGATATGAAATGGGAATTTGGGACAACCGTAGAATGAACCAGAACAGAAGCCCCAGAAAATTCTAGACCATTCTGAAAAGACATTCATGTGAAGTTCCCAAAAAGATCGGGTGCCGAAACAGAGATATGGCAGTGAAAATTGATGGAAACTTCTAGAATATGAAAAAGAAAACTTTAGAATGTGAGTGGGGTTCTCGAAAATTCGGCCAGCAAGAAAGTGGCGTGGAAATTTTTGCAATAAAAATAAAAGATAGGAAACTTGTGAAATGTTCTGTAAAATCCGAGAAATCCGTGAGATAAACCATAACAGAGCATCCGGAAGGTTCTAGAACTTTTTTTAAATAAATTGAAATTATCCAATATCATTTATTTTTGCCCGAGCAACCTCGGTGGAGGAGGGCTTTATTGATAAATAAACCACTTCCGATTTCAATGGAATTTTGTAAATAGGTATGTATTATTTGGTCCAACTTGAGATATAGGATACTTTTCAACTCGATGAATGACCCTCAACAAGTAGTAATTTCTCCAAATGAGTATCTTGACTTACAAAATATTTCTAGTATGTACATATTCGTTCTATGTTATGGTCAATAAATGAGAATTGAACGTTTTTTTGAAAAACAAAGTATATTACGTCTTTTGATCTTTCCTATAATGACCGAAGTGACTTTTCCTTGGACGGATTAAGAATTTGTTGCAGAAAGTGTGAGTAGGACAGAACGTGCTCTGCTTTGAAAACGAAGATTATCAAAACTTTATCGAGACATAGTTCTGTACGTGACATTGGAAATAATTCCAAGCTGCTGAACGTGTATTAAGTTTTACTTTGACGACACGCAATTTCCTCGAGAGAGATTGTGTGGAGGAATACTTTCGCTTGTTGTGTTTTCATTTATCTTGATGGAATACGAGACGAAGTTTGAGTTTTTTTTTTCTTTGGAATTCACTCATCTTCCGTGTTCGTTATCTAACTGCTTGAAGCGTAGTTTTGGTTTTAACCGAGGGGGAAACTACTCTTTCATTAGGTGTACATCATAACATTTTCAATAATTCATTATTGATTTTACATAAATTCATTATTCGATTCGAAATGTCGAAAACTCGAAAAAAATCTACGGACAAAAAAGTCGAGTAAGTCATGATAGCTAATTTTTGGAACTTCTTTATTTTTCACTTTTCGAATTTCAAATTATTGTCCCCGAACGTATTATGACGTGCTGATTCCGAATCTTTGAACAAAAATGTCGAAAACTCATCAGAAATATTTTTGGCGGGAAAAAACCATCAAAAAACTGATTTAGAGCTGACCAACTCGAGAACGGTTAGAGATAGACAAATTCTGCGAACGCCAGTCGATTCAAAATGGCCGAATTAGTATGTATTGTTATTTTCGAGTCAATCAAAAAAATTAAAAATTACCCTAAAAATCATTAAAAGTACCAAGTTGTCACATCGACTTGAAATTCGCACTGTTTACGTAAAATTTCATGCTCATTCCAAAAATATATGATTTTCTATGCTCAGATATAAGATTTAGCCGGAAAAGGTGTTTAAGATAAAACATTAAATTTTCTGAGATTTTTTATTTTTCATTTTTTGAATTTAAAATTTTTGTCCTCGGACGTATTTTGACGTGCTGATTCCGAATCTCTAAACGAAAATGTCGAAAACTCATCAGAAATATTTTTGGCTGGAAAAAAAACATCAAAAAACTGATTTAGAGCTGACCAACTCGAGAACGGTTAGAGATAGACAAATTCTGCGAACGCCAGTCGATTCAAAATGGCCGAATTAGTATTTAATGTTATTTTCGAGCCAATCAAAAGAAATTAAAAATTACTCGAAAAAGTTGCAAGGGGTTCACCCCTAAAAATCATTAAAAGTACCAAGTTGTCACATCGACTTGAAATTCGCACTGTTTACGTAAAATTTCATGCTCATCCCAAAAATATATGATTTTCTATGCTCAGATATAAGATTTAGCCGGAAAAAGGTGTTTTAGATATAACATTAAATTTTCTGAGATTTTTTATTTTTCATTTTTCGAATTTAAAATTTTTGTCCTCGGACGTATTTTTGAAGTGCTGAATCCGAATCTTTAAACGAAAATGTCGAAAACTCATCAGAACTATTTTTGGCGGGAAAAAAAAACCATCAAAAAACTGATTTAGAGCTGACCAACTCGAGAACGGTTAGAGATAGACAAATTCTGCGAACGCCAGTCGATTCAAAATGGCCGAATTAGTACCTTTGAGTGTAAAATACGTTCCATAAACCAACTTTAAAGCCTCCTTTATCTTAAAGGCGGGATAACGGCACTTTACCTGCAAAAAGGGCCCTCTAAAGGTTAGGTTAGGACATATGTTTATATGAAGTTTTCTTCCTGAAAACTTTCAAAGAATCACCTCCCGGAATTTGTCAACGTACTCAATTAACACACTGTATATTCCTGAGAGTTGTTACCACAGAAATCTCCTAAATAGAGGCAGAAGTAGAACATGATTTCTAGTGGACAAAAGTGGCATTTTCAAAGCATCATACGAAGAGTAATTCCTCATTCAAAATCTACATAATTGATGTTTTATCACATCTTCAAAATTAGGGTAGTTTAGTCTGTACCCATTTCAGTTACATATTAGCACTTAGAGATTATGCCGGTTACAGGGAGAGTCTTGAAAGTAAGTTAATTCTTTATGCAGGATTCGTCAGATACCGCCAAGAAGTTATCGACTGTAATCAGTCACAGAAACGCCTTGCTGCACCCTGTACAGAAAGGAAGGAAGTGGAGGGAAATAGAGGAGTCGTTTACATTAGTAATTAGACCCTGTTCGTAATAAGACGTAGCTGATGCCAGATGACGCTGACATGGAGTGAAGTCAGCAGGAGCCAATCTGTTAGATGAATACGCTTCTGGTAGTTGTGTTTGCATGGGGCATGCACCCTAATTTGATAGACAATGCCGTGCCATCCACAAAACCTGCTCCAGGCGGGAAAATATAGGGATGATACCGTATCGATGAGGGAATGTAGTTACATGTACCCTTTGTGTGCATGAAGTATTTGGCGATGATCAACAGAAGGCCATGTAACAAAAAACAATTTTTAATGAATGAAAGATGGATTTGGAAATTTATTTGAGAATATCAACTTCTGATACATCCTTTACCATAGGATATTTGTCGGAAAGCATCCAACACACCAGTGTAAAGGAAAATTCTCTTATAAAATAATATACACCGATTTCAACAGAGAGAAGTTGTGGGTTTTCTTCCTGTAGACAAATGTTTCAATGGAGTCACCAACTCTCTCGATTCTGGCGTCTAGGAACGGAAGGAAACCTTTGTCCGCCTTTGCCATGGTGAATCCAATGGTCTCTCTGATTTTATAGATGTCTTTCAGGAAGTTTTCGAGGTGTTAGTCTCCATGATCACGTATGAACGTATCATTAATAAGCCAGAAGTTTAGATTTGTGTTTGTCTTCCTCAATTGCCAGCCTTTCGAGCCATTCCCTGTATGCGTTGGCGACTATCAGTAATAATGAAAAGCCCATTGTGAGTCTGTCTACCGGAACCTAGAGGTAGTCTTTTTGTGAAGAAGTGGGGAATCCGACTACCTGAACGTACTTGAGATTTTTTTTCTAAAAGTAGGAATTGCGTAAAGAAAGATCGAGAATAAGTACAATGTCAGAAGCTGTTCCAGATCAGGAAACACTTCGGTGAGACCAAAATACCGCTCAGCTACAGAAAAAACGAACACAAACGCTGTACCCAACGGGAAGAGACGTTGAAGTCTAGTAGACAGCGGTCAATGTCTAAGACAAGGACACATCCAAGAAAACAACGCTTTCAGTCAACGAAGCGAAGAAATTAGGAATGTGTGAAAAAAAATAATTAAAAACAGGTCATTTTTAGAAGACTCCAAGCGATAAGGAAGCAGGTAGTCCTGTTAAGTCCCTCTCATTTCTCTGGCGGACAGTACACCATTGATCTGAGATCCTGAACGGATTGAAACGTCGCGTCGTGCTCATCGTAATAATCCAGACAATAGAAGTCCCCAATAAAAGTAATCAATTTACATCATTATCTACTTTCAAGCATGAGTTGAGTATATTTCCATAAGAATTTCATCGCAACATCGACAATATTCCCCGCAGACCGTTTTCCTTTCGTTGAATCTCCGAAATCTTCGACAAACATCTCCCGATCTCACTGTACTTTCCGGAAATCCATCCCAGCTCAATTCTCTGGTCAAAGCCGGGATAGAAACTTAGCAAAGGGTGGAAATCTGGCCCGTTAAGCCGGCCGTTTCATAATGACCGGCTGCAGGATTTCATTCCTGATGGTGAATGGCAGGAGATAGGCTTCTAAACCCTGTTGCTGGGGTCATCAAAAGGGCACTTGAGCGCGCGACACAAGAGGATTAATCGAGGGGCAAGCTATACAAAGCAATGCGACATTTTCAAAACTCGACTTGAGTTGGATTTGGTGTCGCAGGATTTAGAAAACGGCAGCAGGAGCTGGTAATGCGTGAGTATTATGGACGGCGGAGTCTGAATGTGAGAGGGATTACTACCGCTGGGTTGTGAAGGATGCTTTGAAGTATACAATGTGGGACTTTAGTGAACCGGTCGTTTTGATAGCTAGTAGTGAATGGGAATGTCGAAGGAAGATGATTAAGCTTTGTGCTTGACAAGAATAATTATCTATATAACCATTATCCGATAATTTCTTGGTTACCAGTAGAAATATAAATCCAACTGATAATTCTCATTCAATATCGTTCTTCAAGAAGCTTCTCCATCTCTGTACTATTTCAACTTTGATTATCTTCCTATGTGTAAGTGGGAAGATAATATAAAAAAGCTCTACAGCAATGAGGACCCAATTTTGTTGAATAAAAAAGAGCATAATTGAATGGAGGTATCAAAGATGAATTGATAAAATATAATATAATTATTAAAAAAGTGCCTCATTGGCAAATATAGCAAAGCAGAATAATTGCCAATTTTTTCGTAGAAAATTTCTAATATTCAGGTAGTTATCAAGTATGAGCCTAGGATACCTATTTGAATTTAACTCGAAAAGTTTTAATTACAGCGGATAATTCTTTCCTTACCTAGGGTCCGTTCAATTTTGATGATGTTTGATGAAGTTCTCCTCATTCGAAAGACTATTAATGGGTTCGGTGTCTTTTTGGATATTTTCGAATATGAAGTCGAGAGCTTTTCTTCCAAAGCTTACTACTTTTCAATAACAAATATTTTACGTTGTATCAATATTTTTCTTGAAAATTATCAAAACCAAAAATCACTGAAGCTTCTAAATTTACACCAGTGCGTTGAGTCACTTGCTAAAAAAAAATTGGTTGTCTGTAAAGTCGGTTCACGGACGATAATTTTTCGTGATAATATCAAAAGAAAACATTGATGAAAAATTGCATAAATTTTGAATTGAAATGAATTATTATCACTGAATTATCATTATTTCGTATAATACAAAGGAGTTCATTGAAAATTACAATATTTTCGATAAATTACGATGAAATTGAAATCATAAATCAAATCCATCCTTTTGAAAATCCCACCAAAAATATTCTTAAAATTCTGGTTAAAAACAATAATTTTTAATTTACAAATATAATTCAGTTTTTGCATATTTCATTTAAATAATTCGCTTGAATATAATCACGAATAAGTAGTTATAGAAATAAACTAAAAACAAATCAATGTCAATCAATTGTTAATTGGAAATGACGAAATTGGACAAATAGAACAAATTTCTATAATATTTCAAAAAACTGCTGCTTTAAGAATAAGTTTTGTAGTTGTCTTTCAAATCCCAATAATTTACATTTCGCGACATTCTGAGTACTTATTGACGATGTGTGTGTCTGTGAACACTGAGCTCTTGCCAATAACTACTGCAGAATCTTTTTTGCATCCACATTGCGAAGTCGAAAATCCCCACAGTAACTCCTTGAAAATTCTAATACCAATATTTTGTGTAATAAAATACATTCCATGCATTTTCCAATACTGATTCCAAAAATGACAAATTCTGCATGGTATGCATTATCTAAAAACTGAGAAAATTATGAGAACTGAACACTTACATCCAAGCAAACCACCTCTTTTGTTACGAACAATATCGTAAATGTTTTAAATGAGAAATTTTGTTGCCATGTTCAAAGCCCAATATCCCTCATTTCATGCTCTACGTATAATCTCTGCATTCAAATACATTCACCCACCATTCGGGACTTTCTCCTGAAAACAAATGAATACCCTCAGACGTTCACGTCAGTTGAATTCCCAACCCGGCACCTAACGGCAGCAATAACGACTGCCATCCTGCAGATGTCTTTGATCCCTATACGGGCGTTCGCTGGGAGGACTCTGTTATCTTCAGCTTAGCTGTTATAGTAACCCACATATACGTATTATTCGCGGACCAGCTGTCGCTTTGACTGGCACGTAGTTAACTTATCTTGTCTTGGCCATTTTTTCTATTAGTACAGGTAATGTTGGTGAAATTGTGAAAAACAACCGTGATTTAGATGAAACTGATGATACTCCGAGTGACAAAGCAGAAGAATTATATTAAGTAAAGAGGTGAAATTTGTTTAAGTATAGAGTGTTTTTCGATTTTTTTACATAATCTTCCACTGCGTTACTATGGATGCTTTCCACTCGATGTTCGATCTCGACGTCTCATTCTTGAAGTCTCCCAATCCAACGTGCTACTTGGCCCTCACAACAGCCAACAGCTCCCGTCTGATGGCATCACCACCCCGGTTTTTGAGCGGGCTTGTTGAAGTATCCAATAACCTTTTTCTACCCGTTTTGGATCTGAGACAAAATGACTCCAAGTCGCACGTTGCTAGCGTCCGTAACGAAAATGAGTTTTCCATTCGGTGGACGATACCTGAGAACAGGTGCGTTGATTAGACTTCTCTTCAACTCCCTGTACGAGTTTTGGCATTCCTCAGACCAGTAGAATTGAACTCTACTTTCAGGATCTAGTCAGAGATTAGGCGACGTTGACAAACCCAAGTACATAGCGGCAATATTAGGTGCATAAACCTGAGACACTCCGGTGTCTTGGAATGGGCCACTCTTTCACTGCTCTGATCTTCTGCTCACCTACTGCTACTCCTTTCTCAGGAACGAGATGTAGTTCTTCTTTTTCTACGACCACAGAGAAATATGCCCATTTTATGCGCTTTATCGACCAAGGAAGTAGGTCGATTGTATACACTTTTCCATTTCTACATCGCGAGCTGTACTGTAATGATAATTTCGGTACAGGATTTTTCATTTCTCACGACTTTCAACTACTAGACTCTCAATAAAGGTATTAACGAATGTTATGATCATAAATAATATAAGAACGAATCAAATCAGTTCATGTGCAATATACTATTCTCTGGAACACCTCCTCTATGCTTTCCACGTGGTCTTCTAACGAGTTGCCGACTGCAATTATGTCATCAAGATACACTAGACACCTGAACAGTCTCCATCAACCTTTCAAATTTGACTGGAGCATTACATGGCCCGAATGACATAACTGTGCACTGCCACAACCATGAGTCGATGGTGGAAGCTGTCTTTTCTCGATCTTCTGCAGCCAGCTCTTCCGCTCTCTAAGTCCAAGGTCGAGAATATCGTAGAGCTGGCTAACTTGTCTAGGGCGACGACAGTCCACGCAAAAACGTGTAGTCCTTTTTCTTTACCAGAACTGCTGGAGAGAATCATGGACTGTCGAATGGTTCGATGATTTCCTCTCTCTCTCCATATCGTTGACAATTGCGTCAGCTTCTTCCTCTTTGGCAAGAGAAAGTCTTCTAGATGACCACCGGAATGGTTTTGCATCGCAGTGTTTGAACTCAGTGTCTATCTTATTTTTCTACAATTTCTATGTGTGTGCAACTATTTTTGCGTCGAAGTTAGCTGTAAGTTTTCTACTTTCCAGTCCGGTTCGCACTTATCCAGAAAATCAAAGAATTCGACCACACTATAACCTCATAACCCACATATCCATACAACTCGCAAACCAACTGTCGCATATGAGTGGCACGTTCTTAGCTTATCTCATCTGGGCCGTTTTCACTAGCTGGGATCTTGGATCTAATAGATTCTCGTGGAAATTTGAACAAGCATGTGCGGTTCCCAGATGGATTTGCGGTCTGAATTCCAGAGTGCCGGCTTTGATGAAAGAATAATAGATATGCCGGCATTGTCGGGGTATTTAATAATGAAAGAAAGAACTTGGAATGTAGATAGAGCACTAATAATAGCCCCGGAAAATGATTGGTTGGTATGGAGACACTGTAATTAGAACGTGTCTGCGCTTATATAAGTCAGGAATTTCTTTATTTTTTTCTGACTACCAGTTTCTCTACAATAAAAAAAGCAGCAAGTAGTTTCGTGAGGTCACGTTCATCAACATTAGACTTGAAAACGTTGTAGAAATTACACAGACCTCATGAAACATCTATAACAAAATTTCATTACATTATTCAGAATGTGACCTCGGCTCTTCAGAAATGACCCCTCAAAGGAACACAAGAATAATAATTGTTTCTGTTTAGTTCTGATTCTTTAGCTGAAGAAGTGTTATTGTCACTGTTTCGAATGAAAGTGATTATTGATTGTCATAACGCGAAAACAAATCCATTGCATCGAGATACAGAGACAGAGTTCAAGAAAAATTCAAGAAAAAGAGGCTATTCAAAACTACGTCACTTACACTCGACGCGCGTTTCGCCAACAAAGTTAGCATCCTCATGAGCTATAAGCTATTCATTTTCGATTGAGACAGAGTTAAGTTAGAGTGATAAGGCATGAGTCCTTTTAACTTTCACTCATGGAGAAATTTCTTTCCAGCAGTAGCTGCATTCGACATTATTGTCACGGAAATATTTAGACCTGGCGCCATCTAGGTGGAGAAGAGCGAAATGATAACAGCGGCGTGAGTGGTCACGCCACCTATGGACGAAGAACGGTGGCTCAAGCCTAGAAACGCCCGGAATGATGGCAGAGTTCTCGAAAGATCTGGAACCTATGTTTCTAGTCTGGATCGACTGTTTGTACTTTGAAGATGAATATAATTAGTCCAGTGAACGTAGTACATATAAATTAGGTTTTGTAGTGTGTTTATTCTGTTTTAAATGTTGGAATAAAGTTTTTTTTTAAGTGAAATCGAGAAAGTTCCTTACAATATAATCCATTTTTCATTATTAGATTATTGAAGTTTCAAGTGTGGTCCAGAATATTTCTTTTCCTGAATTTTCAGAATTATATAAATAATATACTATTTCAGTGTCTCCATAACCGACATAACATCCAACAGAGGTTACCAGTTCTTCAAAACAAAATGAGCGGATATAAATAACACTCACTTGTATGACCGTAATATGGTATGAGAAGGGAATATTAATAACGAGGGAAAATTCAAGGGATTTCTAGTCCCTTAGCCGGAGGCGAATATTAAGTGCTGGCTGTGGTCGCTCCTCAATCTGACAAATGCGGTTTATTTCGCTCCGGTTGATTTGCATCGATCTATGATGTGGAAAAAATTCATTGAAAATGCCATTCTCGAGATTGACTATTCCTTCTATCATGAACATCTGAGAATCATTTACGAATGGTACATCAAAAGAGCAATAAATCTCAGTTTGAAACCTCTTTCGAAGTACGCAACATTGACTTGAATTTTGCTATATACTCGTTAGGAAAATTCCAAAAGTTTTGCAAACTTTCAGTAGAATTGAATATATTATTCCATATCACGAATCAAGTTTGCAACCAATTCAAGTGTACGGAACATTTTTTCATCGACTTATAATGTTTTTATTTGATAAAGGGTGAAGTGGGGTAAGTGTAATCAGAAAAACAATAGTTGGACTTTAAATGATAATATCAAGAGACCCAAAAGAGCTTCCTTTTAGATTTATCACAGTAGTACTACCTATCTAATAGACAACTAACTGAGGTAACTGATTTCGTTCTACTAGCAACAGTGAATTTGTTATAAACAATAGTAATAAGTATGTTCGCTGATTACACTTACCCCAGCATTCGGGGCAAATGTAATCACGGCTTGTAATTCTCATATGCATCGTATCCTAGAGTATTTGGGGCAAGGGTAATGAAGTATGAAAAATGTAGTTTCGACCAAAAAAAAATTAGCCCCCTACCTCAATTTATAAGGAAGTTATAAACTTTTTTTGGAATGAGTACACAATTGTCATATTTACGTTTAATGAAATAACTGAACAATAAGACAATGTACAATGCCAATCAGTGATTACATTTACCCCAGTCTTCGTGATTACATTTACCCCATATGTACCTTTTGGTGGGGTAAATGTAATCACCACTATTTTGGTTTTTGTGGACATCAAAATCAAAATCTGACAGCAGAATCGGATTCCCCGTTGAAAATAACCTAAGGAAGCAAATTATTAAAGCCGTAATGAATTATTTGCCATAGTAATAAAAACATCAAAATTACAATCGGCACTTGCATAACAAGTGAAAATGAAAAAAAGGGTTGCAATTTCAAATTATAGTTGGAAAAATATTAAAATCGGTAATACAAAAATTAGAGAGTGCCTGATTACACTTGCCCCATGATTACATTTATGATGATGATCCGCAATTTTTTTGCAAATTGCATGAAGTTCCGGATCGTCTACAAGGTTACAAATTTGTGAATGCATCAGAATACATGTTTTCAAAATTGGCAACAATGTTTCAAAACTTTTGTAATTATTTCGAGACCACCTTGATCAAAAAAATTACCACGAATTTGGAAGAATTCGCAGAACTTTTGGAATTTTTTCTTATGGTTCATCAAAGACACACAAAAACATCAGCAACCTAGCCGCACAGAACGAGGTGAAGCTTCCTGAGTACTAGGTCCTCGTGAGGAATCTCCAGGAGTTCTTCACAAGATCCAGGGTACTTACGAGACAGTCCTGACAGCGGGGAGGAGGAAAATTCTATACGAACTACTCCTCAATAATAATGATGATAATAGTAAACAATTTCAAACAAGAGTATTACCCTCTGGTGGAAGTTGTGTAAGTGGAGTAGTATAGATGAGTGAGAAAAATCCGAACCTAATTTCTTCATGGAAAGATGATTGTTTGTTTATTGTTTACCACTCTCACTCGATCTGATCCCTATCGACTTTTTCCCACGGTAATATTTCAGAAAAGTAGCCTATATACATGAGAAACAGAAAAATAAGTCAATTTGCACCGTGTGCTCATTTTTAGAATGTGGTGCTTATCCTACTGGTGAGATTGAAACTTTCTGCTGCAGAATCCATGATTGTCCCAAATGAAATATGGAAAATAAAAAAATCCGTCCCATTATAAGCGGTTTATTTTTAATTTCCTTTGACGTGTACTCAATCCAAAAACGGCGGTTTATTTTTAATTTCCTTTGACGTGTACTCAATTCAAAAACGAGCTCAAGTTTTTTTAATTTCCATCCTGCGGTAGCGTCCTTCCAAAGGACTCCTGCGAAGGAGGATCAATCGAGTAGTTCAAACGTTCCCAATTAAATTTGCGCTCCAATAATTCCGAAATAATGCTCAAGTATTCCGCCGCTACTCTAATTCGAATACGAGTGTTGTAATTTGTTCGGGAATGTCCTCCATGCCTGCCTTCTTCATAAGTCGCAAAAGTTTCATAATTACTGAGTAGAAGTATCGTCTTTGAAGCAGCTGACGTGCTAATTACAAGTTCTCGTTAAATCGCATATCTGCGCTCCTCTTTCTAGAGTGGAGTTATAGGAAAGCTTCACTTGATTTCCAGCTCAAATTGCGATGTCGGTATCATCGGTGTTTGCTATGTTTGAGCATCTACTGTATCAGTTATTTCTATACAACCAAATTCGCCAATTCTAAAATCATATTTTGATTCAAAAAGTGTAAGTAAATAACAATAGAACTAAAAATGATCTCAAAGGTGCGATTTGGTGCCTTCCTGCTCGTAGAAGAGAACATAGACTTCTCCGCTTACGAGCGATTTAGGTGAAGAAGGGGTCACTCGAGAATCATTGTACTCATGCCAGGTGCCTACATACGGGTGTCGACAGTAAGCCGTGTAGTGTCCGCTGTATGTAACCCCTCTAGAGGGAAATCGATGGTAACGTTTAATTTTCCTCTGAATCTTGGGGAATTTATGTATTGATAGGGATTTCGTGCATTTCCTCCTCTTTTTGCACGTTGCACAGGTCGGCTTCTCGTCACCATCAAGAGTTTCTTCCCTTGTGAACGAATCTAAACACTGTGATAATCTTAGTTTGCCTGTTCTCTGATTTATTGGTAGAGACAGGTCCCATAATGGGTAAAAGGTGACCAAACAGTGACCACAATAGGTACATTTCAACGTCGATTTCAATTGGCCAACGAAGTTATCAACTATTTTAGAATTGTCCATCCTTAAGAATCGTGACCAAGACTCTTGAGCCTTCTCACTGTCACTCGTCTATTTCTGTCAAAATGGGTTTCGGCTTTTCGGTTATTCTATTAACGTCTTCATAAAGACCCTCCAACAGGTACCGTAGGAACTCCTGAGCATCTTGCTGTGCATTACCAATGAAACGAGGTGCGAATCTTTGTATCTGACTTTTTAAGGAGAATGTATTTACCACTCGATCTGACGAATCTTCCGACCACAATTCTTTGATGATCTCTGCAAATGCATTTATCAATTCTAACATTGTTGTTACAATAATAATATTAGCATTGACTGGCATCATAGTTACAAGATGTGAATTGAAATGTCAAATTAATTTTTCGTTGGCTTTCCGTTTGATTATATGTAGAATTTCTGGTTGTGGAGAAAGTATAGTCTGTTACTCGGTTAGAATGAAACTTCGTTATGCTCGTGGTTCCTCGCGCTCGCTTTCAGCTCGTGCTCTATTCCTTCATCGCGAGAATTCAAGAAAAAGCTTGGGAAATTTAATTGCACTAGTTGAAAATAACTGGGTGAGGATGCCTCCTTTCTCTTCAGATTTTTTTATCGATATCTAACTACTAGCGTACAGAGATGAACGAAAAACGTCTACTGTCTTCTGTTTCAATAATAATTCTTATTACTATAATGCGAGTAGCATATTGAGTCCATAAGCAAGACTTTCTCCCAAAAATTTTCTCAACTTGTATCATGATGGAGGGGGTAATTTTCGACGGTTGAATTTGTCGAAAAATATTTCGAATTCTAAAGGGTTCACTTCTAGCTTTTCAGGTAAGCAAGAGAAAACGTTTTTAAAAATTACTGTATTGTCATCAGTTTCAATACGTGTGCAAAATTTTAGTTTACTGAGATGCCAAGAAGTGCTTGCTTGGTTTGCAAATTTTAACCGAAAATACAGACAGACATACGAACAAGGCAGGTTGAATGGAAATGAACAATCGCTTCAGTAGATTCTGAAAATGTGATAAATAAACCCGCAGTAAGTCAAAGGCAGAAAAGTACATCTTAATTTCTTTCATTTCAATGTCGGTTCATATTATAATTCAAATTTAGGACCTTCCCCATCCAATAACAGACGAAATGTTCCTTGAAAGAATGATAATTCACGTAACTATTAGTCCAGAAATTACTTTTTTTTCGGACGTTCAGACAAAATTCTAGAACGAGCCGTAGGCGAGTCCTAGAAATTCGCGTGTCCAAACAAAAACTGTTTTCGTACGTGTTGCGTACACTATTTTTTCGGAAACCGTTACCCACTTCCCGGACGCTTTTTCTTCGAGAAGGTAGCGTTTTTCCGGCCTAGCCCGGAAAGTAGGCCATAAAAAAGCTACTTTTTCAAAGAAAAAGCGTCCGGAAAGTGGGAGATTGGGAAGTCGCCATCGAAGTCGCTGAAGAGATCGGCCAGGTCAAAGTCCGCGAGGTACTGAAATGTGCAGAATCGAGGACCATAAGAACACAAGAGGTGAACTGTCCTAGCTCCATTACTCAATTATCATTGATATATAATTCATTTTGAAGAAAAAATTACCGATTACTTGACATTACACAATGCCTCCTAGTCTGAATAATATCAACCATCTGTAGTTTTACTATCCCACAGACGCCATTCATCCATTCAACCACCTAGAAACGGCTCTCGGTGTTGCCTCACGATGTTCAGTAAATATTCGCCTCGGTTGCTTATCACAACACAAACAAACCCACCAAAATTATTCCGCGCGCCACTGCCCTTTCGCATAATATACACCGTTCGCTCTCATCAAGCATTCAAGTATCATAACTCACCCTCAAACTCTTTGTAAGATTCAGAAGGTGGTCTCGCAACCGTAATTACTTCTCGCGCTCGCGATTATCCATCATATCTTCCCGGAACCCTTTGCGCCTCTCTCTGCCGACTGCCAAACAATTAGGAGCCGATTTCTGTAATCACTCGGTGTTTCCAGAGGCGTAATTTATCACGAAAACCGCCTAATTCGCTCTTGTCATCCATATAATTTAATGTATTCATTTTTGCGCCGCGCCCCGCCTGGCATAATTTTAAATTGGAAGTCAGTGAGGCGGTAGCGGCGTATCTGGAACAAGGGGAGGTGGGAGATGAACAAAGTTTTGATGATTCATGCTCCCGACTAATTGTCAGATTGGTTTGTCTTTGAATGAACCGAATATAATTCGATTGTCTTCAATTGTGGCTGAAATCTACTCTCGGAGACAGATGATTGATTTCATCTGCTACAGGTGGATGATCGAAAGCATCCAAGTAGGGCGAGAAATAAAAAACTTGTCCCCGAAATGTCATCCTTGGAGTGTGTCGATACCTGCACGACTCTCCATATTTGCACCGTGAAATTTGATGGAAGTAACACTCCACGGTCTTCCTGTTTGGTCGTGGAAGTTGACTACTAACCTTGCCCTCACAGGTGAAGCCTACATTTGGCTCAGCTTCAAACCAACCAACCAACCAACCAAGTAGCCAATATGTTTCTTATGACTCTTCAATCCAGTCCGTCGAACCCACGGGACAATTTCCAATTTTGGGATTGCCAGGTCCATGATATTTTGGTCTAGAACCTTATCTCCCAAACTGGTGAGGCTCTTCCAGACAACTCCATATGACGGTTTATCTCGAAAATCCAATTCTACTTGGTTACTAGATGAAAGCTGTTCGTCTGGACCTCTTTGAACTATGAAACCCCTTCAAGGATCTTCTGCCACACAGTGAGCTAGCTCGTAGTCATGGTGCCTTGTAAAGGTCTCGTCACTCCTCTCTTGTTACCACAAGTAAAATTTTGAGTCCATTGGAGTACAAGGACATGAAATTCTGGAGCATCATCTCATACAGCGATAGTCATGACTCCCAGCCAACCGATTATTATGTACTACCCAAGGTTTTCCTCATGGGGGTTTCTGGATTCGCTAAACGATGCCGCTTATGCTTTTGATGACCAATGCACGGGCCTTCCCATGGGTTGCGCAACTCTAGTGATAGTCCACGGCAATGTTCTGGGTTATACAGCTAAACCAGGACACCTGACTGAAATCCTCCAGCATCAGCCTTGATGTCATAGGTCTCCTTCATTTCATCGCAAGACGTCTGCCGGGTTTGCTAGTAATTTCATATTCTAGAGCTCTGAGAATGTGCGACGTATTTTCAAAACATTGGACTGTTGATAAATACTGTTTTTTTTTCACGACGATCGGTCCCCAACAATCTGTGCTGACGCTCGAAACTTCTTCACCATACAAAACGAATATTCGAGATGGACAACAGTAATAAGGACAAGCGTTTCTAGATGTTGCTATGAAATTCTTAGAAGTTTTCCAGATAATCGATGACGGTTGCAGAAAAAAATACGATGCTTTCACTGATAATTGTAATACAATACTACGAAGAATTCCATTCATAGTAACAATACTTTGGCTCCACATCTAAGACATCGATAAACTATTCATCTATCCAAAGTGGACACTTCCCGGAAAAAGAAACCCCTCTCGGCGATAGCGTACGTTTTACTCGATTTCAACAGCACCGCTCTCGAAGAATCCCATATAGGATACCATTCATTCCCTATTATCCTCCTCACATCCTTCGAACTTTCATTGAAACCGAAAAGGAATTCCTTGAGTGCGACTCTCCAGCCCATCATCATTTCTCACCTGCGTCGGCGTCGGCGTCGTACCATTCTCTCAAAGGGCCCTAATTAGGTCTCTAACCCTGCAGGGCGATATTCCGGTAGTTGAGCGAGCAAACAACAGCATAATTCACTGGTACGTGTGCATTGACGGACGTAAATGAGGCCGAATACAGGGTCGTTGTCTCTTAGGGCGCTATGCATCGGTGAGATCAGGAATTCGTATTGGCGTTTGGGCATCTCAATCGTGGGTGTTTCATCCGCACAGTGCATTCAAAGCAAAACACTAGCTAACATCTTGTAGTACAGTCCGTTTAGAAATTTCCTACACAATTATCTGGGATGGAAATTTTCTTTCACAAACTGTTAGTAGAGGTGCCATATATCATAAAACAACAATTACCCTTTTTGGTGCGAAATGGCTTCACCCTCAAAAACCACCCCTGCTGTTAAAAAAGCCTGTTTTAGCCTATTACTTTTACATCGTTGAAAACGTTAAAAAATATTCATAATAAAATAAAGCTTAGAAAAACCTCCTGGAATAAAATCGGTTACTCATTTTACTAAGTTATAGTTCTCGAGTTGGTCAGCTCAGAATCAGTTTTCAAAAAAGTATCTATCATGATATACTCGACTTTTTTGTCCGTCGATTTCTTCCGTTCAAATTCTCAGTATATACTAATTCGGACACTCTGAATCGATTGGCGTTCGCAGAATTCATCTATCTCTATCCGTTCTCGAGTTGGTCAGCTCTGAATCAGTTTTCAAATGGTTTTTTTGGCGCCAAAAATATTTCTGGTGAGTTTTCGACATTTTAGTTCAAAGATTCGAAATTAGCACGTCGAAATACGTTTGAGGACAAAAACTTGAAATTCGAAAAATGAAAAATAAAAAAGTTCAAAAAATTATTTATTATGATAAATAATCATGACATATTCGACTTTTTTGTCCGTCTATTTTTTTCGTTTAAATTCTCAGTTTATACTAATTCAGACATTCTGAATCGATTGGCGTTCGCAGAATTCGTCTATCTCTAACCGTTCTCGAGTTGGTCAGCTCTGAATCAGTTTTCAAATGGTTTTTTTGGCGCCAAAAATATTTCTGGAGAGTTTTCGACATTTTCGTTCAATGATTCGAAATTAGCACGTCGAAATACGTTTGAGGACAAAAACTTGAAATTCGAAAAATGAAAAATAAAAAAGTTCAAAAAATTATTTATTATCATAATAATCATGATATATTCGACTTTTTTGTCCGTCTATTTTTTTCGCTTAAATTCTCAGTATTTACTAAATCAGACATTCTGAATCGATTGGCGTTCGCAGAATTCATCTATCTCTATCCGTTCTCGAGTTGGTCAGCTCTGAATCAGTTTTCAAATGGTTTTTTTGGCGCCAAAAATATTTCTGGTGAGTTTTCGACATTTTCGTTCAAAGATTCGAAATTAGCACGTCGAAATACGTTTGAGGACAAAAACTTGAAATTCGAAAAATGAAAAATAAAAAAGTTCAAAAAATTATCTATTATCATAATAATCATGACATATTCGACTTTTTTGTCCGTCTATTTTTTTCGTTTAAATTCTCAGTTTATACTAATTCAGACATTCTGAATCGATTGGCGTTCGCAGAATTCGTCTATCTCTAACCGTTCTCGAGTTGGTCAGCTCTGAATCAGTTTTCAAATGGTTTTTTTGGCGCCAAAAATATTTCTGGAGAGTTTTCGACATTTTCGTTCAATGATTCGAAATTAGCACGTCGAAATACGTTTGAGGACAAAAACTTGAAATTCGAAAAATGAAAAATAAAAAAGTTCAAAAAATTATTTATTATCATAATAATCATGATATATTCGACTTTTTTGTCCGTCTATTTTTTTCGCTTAAATTCTCAGTATTTACTAATTCAGACATTCTGAATCGATTGGCGTTCGCAGAATTCATCTATCTCTATCCGTTCTCGAGTTGGTCAGCTCTGAATCAGTTTTCAAATGGTTTTTTTGGCGCCAAAAATATTTCTGGTGAGTTTTCGACATTTTCGTTCAAAGATTCGAAATTAGCACGTCGAAATACGTTTGAGGACAAAAACTTGAAATTCGAAAAATGAAAAATAAAAAAGTTCAAAAAATTATCTATTATCATAATAATCATGACATATTCGACTTTTTTGTCCGTCTATTTTTTTCGTTTAAATTCTCAGTTTATACTAATTCAGACATTCTGAATCGATTGGCGTTCGCAGAATTCGTCTATCTCTAACCGTTCTCGAGTTGGTCAGCTCTGAATCAGTTTTCAAATGGTTTTTTTGGCGCCAAAAATATTTCTGGAGAGTTTTCGACATTTTCGTTCAATGATTCGAAATTAGCACGTCGAAATACGTTTGAGGACAAAAACTTGAAATTCGAAAAATGAAAAATAAAAAAGTTCAAAAAATTATTTATTATCATAATATCATGATATATTCGACTTTTTTGTCCGTCTATTTTTTTCGTTTAAATTCTCAGTATTTACTAATTCAGACATTCTGAATCGATTGGCGTTCGCAGAATTCGTCTATCTCTAACCGTTCTCAAGTTGGTCGCTCTGAATCAGTTTTCAAATAGTTTTTTTGGCGCCAAAAATATTTCTGGTGAGTTTTCGACATTTTCGTTCAAAGATTCGAAATCAGCACGTCGAAATACGTTTGAGGACAAAAACTTGAAATTCGAAAAATGAAAAATAAAAAAGTTCAAAAAATTATTTATTATCATAATAATCATGAAATATTCGACTTTTTTGTCCGTCTATTTTTTTCGTTTAAATTCTCAGTATTTACTAATTCAGACATTCTGAATCGATTGGCGTTCGCAGAATTCATCTATCTCTATCCGTTCTCGAGTTGGTCAGCTCTGAATCAGTTTTCAAATGGTTTTTTTGGCGCCAAAAATATTTCTGGTGAGTTTTCGACATTTTCGTTCAAAGATTCGAAATTAGCACGTCGAAATACGTTCGAGGACCAAAACTTGAAATTCGAAAAATGAGTTGGTCAGCTCTGAATCAGTTTTCAAATGGTTTTTTTGGCGCCAAAAATATTTCTGGTGAGTTTTCGACATTTTCGTTCAAAGATTCGAAATTAGCACGTCGAAATACGTTTGAGGACAAAAACTTGAAATTCGAAAAATGAAAAATAAAAAAGTTCAAAAAATTATCTATTATCATAATAATCATGATATATTCGACTTTTTTGTCCGTCTATTTTTTTCGTTTAAATTCTCAGTATATACTAATTCAGACATTCTGAATCGATTCGCGTTCGCAGAATTCGTCTATCTCTAACCGTTCTCGAGTTGGTCAGCTCTGAATCAGTTTTCAAATGGTTTTTTTGGCGCCAAAAATATTTCTGGTGAGTTTTCGACATTTTCGTTCAAAGATTCGAAATTAGCACGTCGAAATACGTTTGAGGACAAAAACTTGAAATTCGAAAAATGAAAAATAAAAAAGTTCAAAAAATTATCTATTATCATAATAATCATGATATATTCGACTTTTTTGTCCGTCTATTTTTTTCGTTTAAATTCTCAGTACATACTAATTCAGACATTCTGAATCGATTGGCGTTCGCAGAATTCGTCTATCTCTAACCGTTCTCGAGTTGGTCAGCTCTGAATCAGTTTTCAAATGTTTTTTTTTGGCGCCAAAAATATTTCTGGTGAGTTTTCGACATTTTCGTTCAAAGATTCGAAATTAGAACGTCGAAATACGTTTGAGGACAAAAACCTGGAATTCGAAAAATGAAAAATAAAAAAGTTCAAAAAATTATCTATTATGATAATAATCATGATATATTCGACTTTTTTGTCCGTCTATTTTTTTCGTTTAAATTCTCAGTATATACTAATTCAGACATTCTGAATCGATTGGCGTTCGCAGAATTCGTCTATCTCTAACCGTTCTCGAGTTGGTCAGCTCTGAATCAGTTTTCAAATAGTTTTTTTGGCGCCAAAAATATTTCTGGTGAGTTTTCGACATTTTCGTTCAAAGATTCGAAATCAGCACGTCGAAATACGTTTGAGGACAAAAACTTGAAATTCGAAAAATGAAAAATAAAAAAGTTCAAAAAATTATTTATTATCATAATAATCATGATATATTCGACTTTTTTGTCCGTCTATTTTTTTCGTTTAAATTCTCAGTATTTACTAATTCAGACATTCTGAATCGATTGGCGTTCGCAGAATTCGTCTATCTCTAACCGTTCTCAAGTTGGTCGCTCTGAATCAGTTTTCAAATAGTTTTTTTGGCGCCAAAAATATTTCTGGTGAGTTTTCGACATTTTCGTTCAAAGATTCGAAATTAGCACGTCGAAATACGTTCGAGGACCAAAACTTGAAATTCGAAAAATGAAAAATAAAAAAGTTCAAAAAATTATCTATTATCATAATAATCATGATATATTCGACTTTTTTGTCCGTCTATTTTTTTCGTTTAAATTCTCAGTATATACTAATTCAGACATTCTGAATCGATTGGCGTTCGCAGAATTCGTCTATCTCTAACCGTTCTCGAGTTGGTCAGCTCTGAATCAGTTTTCAAATGGTTTTTTTGGCGCCAAAAATATTTCTGGTGAGTTTTCGACATTTTCGTTCAAAGATTCGAAATTAGCACGTCGAAATACGTTCGAGGACCAAAATTTAAAATTCGAAAAATAAAATATAGAAAATTTCAGAAAATTGTATTTATTACCTTAAACACCCTTTTCCGTCTAAATCTTATATCAGAGCACATAAAAATCATACATTTTCGGAATGAGCATGAAATTTTACGTATACAGTGTAAATTTCAAGTCGACGTGACGGCTTACCATTATTCATGATTTTTAGGGGTGAACCCCCTTACAACTTTTATCGAGTTATTTTCAATTTTTTTTGATTTACTCGAAATTAACAATGCATACTAATTCGACCATTCTGAATCGATTGGCGCTCGCAGAATTTGTCTATCTCTAACCGTTCTCGAGTTGGTCAGCTCTGTATCAGTTTTCAAATGGTTTTTTTGGCGCCAAAAATATTTCTGGTGAGTTTTCGACATTTTCGTTCAAAGATTCGAAATTAGCACGTCGAAATACGTTTGAGGACAAAAACTTGAAATTCGAAAAATGAAAAATAAAAAAGTTCAAAAAATTATCTATTATCATAATAATCATGATATATTCGACTTTTTTGTCCGTCTATTTTTTTCGTTTAAATTCTCAGTATATACTAATTCAGATATTCTGAATCGATTGGCGTTCGCAGAATTCGTCTATCTCTAACCGTTCTCGAGTTGGTCAGCTCTGAATCAGTTTTAAATGTTTTTTTTGGCGCCAAAAATATTTCTGGTGAGTTTTCGACATTTTCGTTCAAAGATTCGAAATTAGCACGTCGAAATACGTTCGAAGACCAAAATTTAAAATTCGAAAAATAAAATATAGATAATTTCAGAAAATTGTATTTATTACCTTAAACACCCTTTTCCGTCTAAATCTTATATCTGAGCACATAAAAATCATACATTTTCGGAATGAGCATGAAATTTTACGTATACAGTGCAAATTTCAAGTCGACGTGACGGCTTACCATTATTCATGATTTTTTTTTTTCGAGTTATTTTCAATTTTTTTTTATTTACTCGAAATTTACAATGCATACTAATTCGACCATTCTGAATCGATTGGCGTTAGCAGAATTTGTCTATCTCTAACCGTTCTCGAGTTGGTCAGCTCTGAATCAGTTTTCAAATGGTTTTTTTGGCGCCAAAAATATTTCTGGTGAGTTTTCGACATTTTCGTTCAAAGATTCGAAATTAGCACGTCGAAATACGTTTGAGGACAAAAACTTGAAATTCGAAAAATGAAAAATAAAAAAGTTCAAAAAATTATCTATTATCATAATAATCATGATAGGTATATTCGATTTTTTTTCCGTCTATTTTTTTCATTCAAATTCTCAGTATATACTAATTCAGACATTCTGAATCGATTGGCGTTCGCAGAATTTGTCTATCTCTGACCGTTCTCGAGTTGGTCAGCTCTGAATCAGTTTTCAAATGGTTTTTTTGGCGCCAAAAATAGTTCTGATGAGTTATCGACATTTTCGGTAAAAGATTTGAAATCAGCACGTCGAAATACGTTTGAGGACAAAAACTTGAAATCCGAAAAATGAAAAATAAAAAAGTTAAAAAAATTATCTATTATCATAATAATCATGATATATTCGACTTTTTTGTCCGTCTATTTTTTTCGTTTAAATTCTCAGTATATACTAATTCAGACATTCTGAATCGATTGGCGTTCGCAGAATTCGTCTATCTCTAACCGTTCTCGAGTTGGTCAGCTCTGAATCAGTTTTCAAATGGTTTTTTTGGCGCCAAAAATACTTCAGATGAGTTTTCGACATTTTCGTTCAAAGATTCGAAATTAGCACGTCGAAATACGTTTGAGGACAAAAACTTGAAATTCTAAAAATGAAAAATAAAAAAGTTCAAAAAATTATCTAATTTTTTGTCCGTCGATTTTTTTCGTTCAAATCCTCAGTTTATACTAATTCAGACATTCTGAATCGATTGGCGTTCGCAGAATTTGTCTATCTCTGACCGTTCTCGAGTTGGTCAGCTCTGAATCAGTTTTCAAATGGTTTTTTTGGCGCCAAAAATACTTCTGATGAGTTTTCGACATTTTCGTTCAAAGATTCGAAATTAGGACGTCATAATACGTTTGAGGACGAAAACTTGAAATTCGAAAAATGAAAAATAAAAAAGTTCAAAAAATTATCTATTATCATAATAATCATGATATATTCGACTTTTTTGTCCGTCTATTTTTTTCGTTTAAATTCTCAGTATATACTAATTCAGACATTCTGAATCGATTGGCGTTCGCAGAATTCGTCTACCTCTGACCGCTCTCGAGTTGGTCAGCTCTGAATCAGTTTTCAAATGGTTTTTTTGGCGCCAAAAATATTTCTGGTGAGTTTTCGACATTTTAGTTCAAAGATTCGAAATCAGCACATCGAAATACGTTTGAGGACAAAAACTTGGAATTCGAAAATTGAAAAATAAAAAAGTTTAAAAAATTATCTATTATCATAATAATCATGATATATTCGACTTTTTTGTCCGTCTATTTTTTTCGTTTAAATTCTCAGTATATACTAATTCAGACATTCTGAATCGATTGGCGTTCGCAGAATTCGTCTACCTCTGACCGTTCTCGAGTTGGTCAGCTCTGAATCAGTTTTCAAATGGTTTTTTTGGCGCCAAAAATATTTCTGGTGAGTTTTCGACATTTTCGTTCAAAGATTCGAAATCAGCACATCGAAATACGTTTGAGGACAAAAACTTGGAATTCGAAAATTGAAAAATAAAAAAGTTCAAAAAATTATCTATTATCATAATAATCATGATATATTCGACTTTTTTGTCCGTCTATTTTTTTCGTTCAAATTCTCAGTATATACTAATTCAGACATTCTGAATCGATTGGCGTTCGCAGAATTCGTCTATCTCTAACCGTTCTCGAGTTGGTCAGCTCTGAATCAGTTTTCAAATGGTTTTTTTGGCGCCAAAACTATTTCTGGTGAGTTTTCGACATTTTCGTTCAATGATTCGAAATTAGCACGTCGAAATACGTTTGAGGACAAAAACTTTAAATTCAAAAAATGAAAAACAAAAAAGTTCAAAAAATTATCTATTATCATAATAATCATGATATATTTGACTTTTTTGTCCGTCTATTTTTTTCGTTCAAATTCTCAGTATATACTAATTCAGACAGTTTGAATCGATTGGCGTTCGCAGAATTCGTCTATCTCTAACCGTTCTCGAGTTGGTCAGCTCTGAATCAGTTTTCAAATGGTTTTTTTGGCGCCAAAAATATTTCTGGTGTTTTCGACATTTTCGTTCAAAGATTCGAAATTAGCACGTCGAAATACGTTTGAGGACAAAAACTTGAAATTCGAAAAATGAAAAATAAAAAAGTTCAAAAAATTTTCTATTATCATAATAATCATGATATATTCGACTTTTTTGTCCGTCTATTTTTTTCGTTTAAATTCTCAGTATATACTAATTCAGACATTCTGAATCGATTGGCGTTCGCAGAATTCGTCTTTCTCTAACCGTTCTCGAGTTGGTCAGCTCTGAATCAGTTTTCAAATGGTTTTTTTGGCGCCAAAAATATTTCTGGTGAGTTTTCGACATTTTCGTTCAAAGATTCGATATTAGCACGTCGAAATACGTTCGAGGACCAAAATTTAAAATTCGAGAAATAAAATATAGAAAATTTCAGAAAATTGTATTTATTACCTTAAACACCCTTTTCCGTCTAAATCTTATATCTGAGCACATAAAAATCATACATTTTCGGAATGAGCATGAAATTTTACGAATACAGTGCAAATTTCAAGTCGACGTGACGGCTTACCATTATTCATGATTTTTAGGGGTGAACCCCTTACAACTTTTTTCGAGTTATTTTCAATTTTTTTTGATTTACTCGAAATTCACAATGCATACTAATTCGACCATTCTGAATCGATTGGCGTTCGCAGAATTCGTCTATCTCTAACCGTTCTCGAGTTGGTCAGCTCTGAATCAGTTTTCAAATGGTTTTTTTGACGCCAAAAATATTTCTGGTGAGTTTTCGACATTTTCGTTCAAAGATTCGAAATTAGCACGTCGAAATACGTTTGAGGACAAAAACTTGAAATTCGAAAAATGAAAAATAAAAAAGTTCAAAAAATTATCTATTATCATAATAATCATGATATATTCGACTTTTTTGTCCGTCTATTTTTTTCGTTTAAATTCTCAGTATATACTAATTCAGACATTCTGAATCGATTGGCATTCGCAGAATTCGTCTATCTCTAACCGTTCTCGAGTTGGTCAGCTCTGAATCAGTTTTCAAATGGTTTTTTTGGCACCAAAAATATTTCTGGTGAATTTTCGACATTTTCGTTCAAAGATTCGAAATTAGCACGTCGAAATACGTTTGAGGACAAAAACTTGAAATTCGAAAAATGAAAAATAAAAAAGTTCAAAAAATTATCTATTATCATAATAATCATGATATATTCGACTTTTTTGTCCGTCTATTTTTTCCGTTTAAATTCTCAGTATATACTAATTCAGACATTCTGAATCGATTGGCATTCGCAGAATTCGTCTATCTCTAACCGTTCTCGAGTTGGTCAGCTCTGAATCAGTTTTCAAATGGTTTTTTTGGCGCCAAAAATATTTCTGGTGAGTTTTCGACATTTTCGTTCAAATATTCGAAATTAGCACGTCGAAATACGTTTGAGGACAAAAACTTGAAATTCGAAAAATGAAAAATAAAAAAGTTCAAAAAATTATCTATTATCATAATAATCATGATATATTCGACTTTTTTGTCCGTCTATTTTTTTCGTTTAAATTCTCAGTATATACTAATTCAGACATTCTGAATCGATTGGCGTTCGCAGAATTCGTCTATCTCTAACCGTTCTCGAGTTGGTCAGCTCTGAATCAGTTTTCAAATGGTTTTTTTGGCGCCAAAAATATTTCTGGTGAGTTTTCGACATTTTCGTTCAAAGATTCGAAATTAGCACGTCGAAATACGTTTGAGGACAATAACTTGAAATTCGAAAAATGAAAAATAAAAAAGTTCAAAAAATTATCTATTATCATAATAATCATGATATATTCGACTTTTTTGTCCGTCTATTTTTTTCGTTTAAATTCTCAGTATATACTAATTCAGACATTCTGAATCGATTGGCGTTCGCAGAATTCGTCTATCTCTAACCGTTCTCGAGTTGGTCAGCTCTGAATCAGTTTTCAAATGGTTTTTTTGGCGCCAAAAATATTTCTGGTGAGTTTTCGACATTTTCGTTCAAAGATTCGAAATTAGCACGTCGAAATACGTTTGAGGACAAAAACTTGAAATTCGAAAAATGAAAAATAAAAAAGTTCAAAAAATTATCTATTATCATAATAATCATGATATTTTCGACTTTTTTGTCCGTCTATTTTTTTCGTTTAAATTCTCAGTATATACTAATTCAGACATTCTGAATCGATTGGCATTCGCAGAATTCGTCTATCTCTAACCGTTCTCGAGTTGGTCAGCTCTGAATCAGTTTTCAAATGGTTTTTTTGGCGCCAAAAATATTTCTGGTGAGTTTTCGACATTTTCGTTCAAAGATTCGATATTAGCACGTCGAAATACGTTTGAGGACAAAAACTTGAAATTCGAAAAATGAAAAATAAAAAAGTTCAAAAAATTATCTATTATCATAATAATCATGATATATTCGACTTTTTTGTCCGTCTATTTTTTTCGTTTAAATTCTCAGTATATACTAATTCAGACATTCTGAATCGATTGGCGTTCGCAGAATTCGTCTATCTCTAACCGTTCTTGAGTTGGTCAGCTCTGAATCAGTTTTCAAATGGTTTTTTTGGCGCCAAAAATATTTCTGGTGAGTTTTCGACATTTTCGTTCAAAGATTCGAAATTAGCACGTCGAAATACGTTTGAGGACAAAAACTTGAAATTCGAAAAATGAAAAATAAAAAAGTTCAAAAAATTATCTATTATCATAATAATCATGATATATTCGACTTTTTTGTCCGTCTATTTTTTTCGTTTAAATTCTCAGTATATACTAATTCAGACATTCTGAATCGATTGGCGTTCGCAGAATTCGTCTATCTCTAACCGTTCTCGAGTTGGTCAGCTCTGAATCAGTTTTCAAATGTTTTTTTTGGCGCCAAAAATACTTCTGATGAGTTTTCGACATTTTCGTTCAAAGATTCGAAATTAGCACGTCGAAATACGTTTGAGGACAAAAACTTGAAATTCTAAAAATGAAAAATAAAAAAGTTCAAAAAATTATCTAATTTTTTGTCCGTCGATTTTTTTCGTTCAAATCCTCAGTTTATACTAATTCAGACATTCTGAATCGATTGGCTTTTGCAAAATTCGTCTATCTCTATCCGTTCTCGAGTCGAATGCAGCAAAAACTGTATCTACAAGGTCCCATGTGGATGCGGGATTCCTACATCGGACAGACCAAAAGGTCATTATCCGTAGGAATAACCGAACACAAAGGGTGAACTCAACGAGGAGAAACGTCTGAATCATAGAAACGGCCTATATTGAAGCCAATGGTGCCTTCAGCTTTCAGTTAAAAAACAGTTTATGATGGAAAATTTCCAGGCCGATATATTTCACTTCAGCGAATGTACTATTGTGTTAAATTAACGAAACAATACCACAGATTTCCTTTTTTAAATGAAGTGGCATTCCGTTCACGTGAAACGAGCAGAAGTGTGATTCGTTATAATTATTTTAATTGAGATGTGCAGCGAAAAAAGAAGCGGCATTCATTAATTTCAATTCGGAGTGGAATGGGAATAAAGGTCTGAGTCGGATTCATGAGAATGTAGGAGAGTAGCAGAAGCATGTAACTTTTCTTTAATTTGAAACTTGCTGATCTACAGCTTAGTTTATTTACTGGGAGGTTTGGGAATTGCTTACTTCCTTAGGCTGATGTGTTTTTGTTTGAAAACGGGGTTACATTATTGTGGAGAAGCGTTCAAAATGTGGATATTGCGAAGGCATTCACGTTACATGATTACAAATGGCAGTATTCGGTTTTATAATGAACATTAAAATATTGAAAACTTGATTTATTTATCATTTTTTCATGCTAGCCCACATCGACTAATTTTGGTATCCAATTATTCACTTATTTTTCTGCTATTTTCCAACAACAAAAGCCGCATTTCAGCGCTTAAACGGAAGTTGTGAAATCTTTCGCCGATCTAAGTTAAAACGGTTGGTGAAACAATACAACAAAAAATTGTTCGAAAGTTTATTGATGAAAACGTTAAAGCGTAAGGGGATCTGTTGAGGACACCGTTATTGGTGAACTTCGCTAATGAAACCCCAACATTTTGTATTATTAGTAAACTTTCTATTTTGGTCGGCAGGAATTTCGAAACAAACTTTATATCGAATCCTTTCAGTCTGTAATAGAATTCATTTTTTTGATCCTGTCAGAGAAATTTTTAGTCAAAGGAGAAGTTGGCGGTGTTTTGCTTGAATAATTCACTTCAATTAAGATGCCCCATTTTTTTTTCCAAAAGAGTGAACGACACGCTCTTTTCAATTCGGAAGAGTATAGATGGGGTTTCAATCAAACCAGTAAACCAGATTTTTTTTATGAATCACATTATTGAATAAACTCTTACCCTATTAGGTATTCAAATAAGTGATACACTTTTCTTGGATAACTGCCTTTTACTCTTTACTTAGTTTTTATAAAACACATTCGACACTCACTTGACATACCACTGCCAAATCTCAATCGAGAGTGAGTGCAAGAATTTTTTAGATGCGAGGTGGCGTCAAAGAAGTACAACTTTGATAAAGGAAGTTGTATTTTTGGGTATCCCACAGGAATCCGTGTTGGGTCCCATTTTTTTCATGTTATTCATTACTGATTCAGATTAATGAATGACGGTTTATGTTTTTGGAAACAGAAAACTATTCTCTTGCGCTGTAAATTATTATGGGTTTTATGTTAAAATTCATAAATCCAAGAGTGTGGACGAGTTTTGTAACTATGATCAGACTATAACTATGATTTGACCCTCCAAGGTAACATCATACAGCTGTCGGGGGAAGTCAAGTATCTCGGGGTTATTCTAGACTCGAAACTCACCTGGAACCAACAGCTGGCAAAAGTGAAGAAGAAAGCCGAAATGACGCTGATGACAGTCAGGCGGGCACACGGTAAAACATGGGGGCTAAATCCCAAAATGGTGTATTGGATATACAACATTGTGGTGAAACCCATGATCACGTACGCATCTTTGGTTTGGTGGACAAAGATAACACAAAAAATAGCCGCAGCTGAGTTGAGCAAGGTACAAAGACTTGCATGCCTTAGCATAACGGGAGCTATGAAAACAACACCAACAACAGCCATGGAAGTTCTGTTGGACCTCCCACCGATTGTCATAACAATCATGGGAGAGGCAAGAATGGGACTTCTAAGGCAACAAAATACGAGCAACAGATCGGATCACAACAAGATTAAGGAAATAGTGGGAGGCAACATTCTCGAAATGAAACCAACGGACCACATGGTTCCTAGGTACTTCTTTAACATTAACTTCGAGGTTATTATACAAGATCGAAGGGAATGGACAGATGACAACATCAGGGGCAAACCTGGAGAGAGGATCTGGTATACGGACGGATCCAAAACCAGGGAAGGAACTGGTGCTGGAATATACAGTGAGGGGAGAAACTCCCAAATCAGCGTCTCACTAGGAACAAACACCTCTGTATTCCAGGCAGAGATGTACGCTATCTTGCAATGTGCGAGAGAGATCAATCTGAGGGAAATGCGCAACGCACGGATCAACATATGCACTGACAGCCAGGCGTCACTGAAGGCTCTTATGAACCCGAAAGTGACATCAAGACTGGTATGGGAATGCCGCGAAGAACTCAGTGTTCTCTCAGAACACAACAAATTAATTTTGATGTGGGTTCCAGGACACTGTGGCATCGAGGGCAATGAAAAAGCTGATGAATTAGCCAGAAAGGGCTCATCAACTCCATATATTGGCCCAGAACCCGCACTCGGGATTAACAAATCCGACATTCGAGGATGCATTCGGGACTGGGTCAAACGAAAACAAAGAGAGAGATGGAACGAAGCCCCTCTCATGCACCACGGGAAAACATTTATCAAAGAACCGTCAAAACACAAAACTGAAGAACTGCTCAAGTTGAGCAGGAATCAAGTTAGAACAATAACGGGCCTTCTCACTGGTCACAGTCCAATGAGAAAACACCTGCACAATATGGGACTGTACAACGGAGAACTTTCCTGCAGACAATGTGGTAAAGGAACAGAAACAGCCAAACACGTACTGTCAGAATGCGAGGCACTAGACCGCAAGAGACAGGCAATATTCGGAAAGCCTAGGCTAACCTCCGAAGAATACAACACCCAACCGGTGAAGAACCTGCACAGACTTGTACAGGGGACTAGAGTTACGGAGTGGGTGATGTAAAACTAACACGGAAAGCACAAAAAGCCCAAGAGGCTGAGGTGCAGCTGGCGAAAGGACCAGCATCCAAGGGAAAAAAAAAACTATGATCAGATTCTCTTCAAATGACCACGTCATTGGTACATGTTGGGAGTGGGGGACTCTTCAGTCCTACCATCCGTTTGGTAGGACAAAAGTTTTTTCGAGTACTTTGGTGAATTATCTCGAGGTTCAACTAAAAAACTAACTGTTATTAAGGACTTTTTTGCATCACTCACTATCGAGAAATTTCGTAGAGGAAAAAGTTGGGCGTCTCGGCAAAATGGAAGATTCAGTCTGTTATTAATCATTTTTGAAAATAGGCGTGGGATCCTGGTCTACATACATTCTAAAAAGGTACGGGATCGGATAAAATTCGAATCGGTCTAACTGCTGCGTCTGCTGTAGTCCCTTTCTGACATTTTCGTGATACTCCCTCTGACTTGTAAAGAACTTCTCTATTAAACGTTTTCATCATTATCACTGTGTGCAGTCTGCATTTTAATATTACATTGTAATTTCTGATAGGCCCCAATCGCTATATTTACGGCAGAGACCGAGACTAATGACACTCGCTTCTGAAAGAAAACTTCGTTAGAGAAACTAAATGGCGAAATCCCAAAATCTCCACTCAATTTCTGCGTTCTCTTATCAGCTCACCGACGACGTGAACATAATCTATTTCTGTCATAACTGAACGAGAAACACGAAATCATCGCTCACTTGTGTCGCCGCCGGTGGAAAAACTGCAATGATTTATACTTTCAGGAAAATGCTCTCATAATCAACAGCCTTTCGGAGGAGCTTTCGCAGCGGAATGGAAATACATAGCGAAAATCGATACGGAGGAGATTCACTTTCTGACTGCTTGCTCATTTCGCTGATATCATCTCGGGATGTTCCTTGGGCAGAGTTGGAAAATCATAGTTTGTATTCTCGTAAGTGGATGATTGATGAGTAACTCTACAGTGTTGGGGTTGCTGGTGCGAAATTGATTGTGCACATATTCTACTACGAATTTTCTAGTGTCAATTATTCATGAAATAATATACGACTTCTTGAGAAAGAATCAGAGGCAGACTGGTTGATAATAGAAATATTTGGTAACAACGTCGCACGTCAGAGTGGAGGGCAATGAACAAGCAGACACCCTGACAAGGGAAGGCGCAGCAACGCCACTGATCGGTCCAGAACCATTCTGCGGACTTGGAAAATCTTACTTCCGAGAAGAACTCAATAAAGCTGAAGAAGCAATGATAGCAACATAAGACTTCCAGAGCTGAGACGGATCAAAGATCTCCTCGGCAATTTCAACCGAGCAAGATCGAATACACTGATTAACCTCAGCAAAACTAGTCTAAAGACATTCATTGCAGACTCAAAGAACACCTGAGGAAGCTAGGCTTAGAGGAGGACAGCACCTGCAGATTCTGTGGGGAACATCCAGAAACACCCCACCACATATTAATGGAGTGTTACGCTGTACATCGTAAAAGATTGAATATACTGGGATCATATCAGCTGACTGTGGGAGAAATACCACAAGAAGACCCCCTCAAAATCCTAAAATGCCTGAAGGAATTGAGGCTTGAAGGGCTGCTGTTAACAAGAACA
The DNA here is from genome assembly GCA_958298965.1 of Chrysolina haemoptera. NCBI lineage: Eukaryota > Metazoa > Arthropoda > Insecta > Coleoptera > Chrysomelidae > Chrysolina > Chrysolina haemoptera. Next base: position 1,971,551 of record OY282603.1, on the reverse strand, counting down.
CCTCTTGATAGATCTAATGAGGTCGCAGCGCATCAGTCACGATCCATACTTACCAATATCAATACCAACAACGTTAGAGTTTCAAGAAGACGACCTGATGTTTCTGCTGAAAGAAATGAAATGAATTGTTGAAAGTAATAGCCGATGATGTATCCAAGAAAATATCATATATAATTAATATTTGTTTATCTGGTATTTGCCCAAAACAATTCAAAAGAGCTCTTATCAAAGTGATACACGAATCAGGATCAAAAAACTCATCAAAAAACTATAGACTTATATCGATTATCTCTACTATCGCAAACATATCCGAGAAAGCTTTAAAATAAATCAACACAGGACGCAATTTCGTATGTAAATTCAAAAATAGACAACAAAAAAAAAACAATTGGAGTTTTTCTAGACCTCGCCAAAGCGTTTGATACGGTAAGTCACAAGCAGATCTTACATGTATCAGAGGATTTGGGTTGGCGAGGAGTGGTAAAAAAGTTAATAGAAAGCCTTGAGTGACCGAAAACAGCAAGTAATAGTAAATGGCCGTATCAGCGAGGAGAAAACTGTTAAATATGGTGCACCACAAGGCATCGTTCTCGGCCCACTACTATTTGTTCTTCACATAAACGATCACCTTCCTGTAGTCGTAAAAAGAGAAGTTGTTAGTTGACACGACATGAAAACAACACACATCGCGCATCTTGGTTTCTCCACCACTGAGCGTGAGACTTGCTAAACACTCAACGAGGAGAAACAACGAAATCAGGGATAGCGGAACATGTTTGGACGAAGCCGAAGTCATCTACAAAGAGTAGAGCTGGTATAGAAGAAAATTTAAAGAGAGTGCATATATTATGAACGATAATATTGTATTCAGTCAAGCTAGCATAGAAATCTGTAATGTGTGGAAACCCTTATCTTAATTTGCCCTTCTACACTTGTACAGATTTCTTTGGATTAACATTTTTCCGTATTCAGATTGTGGAGTTTACAAATCATGTCAAGATACACCAATTCCCACCCAACTTTTTTTTCCACTTTGTTTCATTAGCGCATGAAAAAGGACCCGTATAACTCGAAGGGGGAAAAATGGACCCGGTGACAAATTCGTCTGAAATATGTGAAAAATGCGAGGACGACAACCATCTTTTAGGCGGGCACGTGTCCGTGACTGCGACACGTTCGCCGTGTCGGGCCAGATTTATAATTCTGTGCAACGGTGCCCTAAATTAAAATCATTTCACACATTTCAAGACCCGTGCCGTGCACAATTACTGCTACGTTCACTGCGACGGAATGGATAATTCAGTTTCGATGGAATCGATGGAGGAACGCTCTCTTGAATCGGAATGTACTCCAACGAGTGATTGGAAAAAGAATTTCATCTTTGTTGTACAATTTTATGGAATTGATTATTTCCAGGGCTCTCTGGAATCGTGACTGGAGACACGGAAGTTTTATTGTGATCTTTCCGATATCTAATTCAATTTTCACTTACATACATACATGGATCTGTTATTAATTCAGTAAATTCAACGTTCGTCGTGGTATTAGCCAGGAAATTAGTTGTTTTCTGATGGATTTTCGACCCAATTATTCCTATTGTATAGGATTATGGCAATAAGCATGGTCCTGGTATTGCAGTACATCTTGTTTCTTTCTTGACAAGCTTATTGTGAACAATGCAATGCAGATTTCTTTAATTTGTATTAGTGGTTAGATTAATCACGCAAGTTCTGGGTATTGCGGTTGAGGCGCTGGAGTTCAGATGGCGCCCGTGGTTTAGTGAACGCTAGGCTGCGGGCGGTGTCTCAGCTTCTGTCTTTACATGGAGATTTTGTTGAATCGTTTGTTGCAGAGACCTACCCTATACTGATGAGGGCAAGAACCCATAAATCGATCTATAGGTGGTCCAAATGTTTCAATGAACATTTTCATGCAACTAGCAATTGCGGAGACATCCTTGTAGGACTCTGCACGGAAATTCATTAGATGTAATTCAACGGTCGTCGTGGTATTAGCCAGGAAAGTAGTTGTTTTCTGATGGATTTTCGACCCAATTATTCCTATTGTATAGGATTATGGCAATAAGCATGGTCCTGGTATTGCAGGACATCTTGTTTCTCTCTTGACAAGCTTCTCATGTCCCCGGTGGCTGGTCTTTGCAGTCCTCCGAGCCGTCGAACCATTCCTACCTGCTTGGTCTTTGGCCACCATACCACCAAACTATACGGTATCATGGGTCATCATTGAGGGTTCACTGCCAGCTGTACACCACCTGTCGATTATATCTAGGGCTGTGGAAGCTCCGAGACTGCCCTTTTGAAATAAAACTCAATGTTAATATTGACGTCGTCGTAGCATTGTGATTCTACAAAATATCTATCAATACAGACGAAAGTTTTTCCTGGTTCGATCAACAAGAACTAGAAGGTATTGTATATATTTTAGAAGAAAGTAGCCCCGGAACTGAACCTTGAGGCACATATAAGTTAGCCAATTTCAATTCCTACTGAAATAATATCGAATAGTAATGGAAAATTCAGTCAACAGCCTGTCTTATGTCGCAAGTGAAATATTTCACTACTGAAAGTCCTCGGGTGTATCATATTTGACTTCTCTCATATCCTACATCGTTCCGATGTAAATATTTATTCTTTGAACCAGTCGATGCAAAAAATAAACCTCCACGAACATGATAATATTTCGGGCCAAGAATGAAGTATATTCGGCGAGTGCAGAAATTCAATTCTGTCGGTCGCATATTGCAAATACCACATCGCCGTGACTGTGTGATATCGAGTTTGAAAAATGACTATTCATATAGACTCGGTTAGAATTCAGAGAGCGTAGAAAGCAAGAGTAAACCGAGGAAAAATAAAAATGACTCACCATAAAAATACAAACTGACATAGTAGCACACTGTGTCTACTGTGTCTGAGTCGAAGCTCGCATACGAATCAGGGAGTTTTCCGTGAAAATGCCTCGTCGGGACAGATAAAGAAAAGCAATAAAATAATAGTTTGTTTTTTCTCCGGCAAACAAAAGGGGCTCTCCAGAAACTAATCACGACTCGAACGAGCATCCTCGCGATTTACAAGAGCAACAATGCGAACCGTATTATTACTTTTTCCTTCTGGATGTCTCTGTAAGTTGTTAGCGGTTATGATGGCGACGTCAAAGAATATCTAGGAGAGACTCTTTCGTTTCCACTGATTGAATTGCCGTTGTCTTTTCGGAACGGAGAGGAAGTGAGAATTCAGAAGGAATCAATCGACAATCTCGCAGTCTGTCCGAGCGTTTGCTCTGTTCAGTGTTTCAAAGGCCAGCTCGTACCGAGTGAAGGTCCGAAATGTCGATTTCGTCGACAACTTTCGTATAGTTCAATTGATTGGATTCGTTCGAGATGGTACAACTGGGAACTAAGTGAGATAAAATTGAATTGCTGTTTGGTTGTTCACTGCGACGACGTAGAAAACATGTTGCATTGATTGAGAGCGATCCTACGATATTTCATATCGTATAAGTCAAACGTTAATAAAAACTTTTGTTTAGATCAGTGTCAAACCAATTTTAAATAACAGAATTCATGGAAAATACAATTCTCGTACCGACTTAGAAATAGATTATTGTTCAAGTGGGTTATTGAGTTATCGTAGGACTACCGGACAAATAGCGAATGGTATTCGATTTCAGATTGATGGATCAGATCAACTTTCCGTTCTGACCGGGTCTACACTGATAATCTGCAGAACCGGGAAACAAAAATACAGATAAGCACCTCCTTTTGACTAACATTTGCCAGTTGCCAGAAGAGGCATTGGAAAGTATGTTCTTGTAGAAACACTTCGCCAAGCGTTGAGCAGAGATGATTTCATAGTTGTATGGGGCTGTTGAGTTATTTTCTGTTCGATGCTTGCGACAAAACTCCTATGGGTATGGGAAATTTGTGAAAGGCTGGCTATGGTTTTTCGTCAAGTGCCGACTCCCAATTCCACATGTGAAATAGTCATTTATTTTATACCAAACGACCATCAAACCCATAATCGCCTATGGTTCTTTCTTATGGTGGCCAAAGATGCAATAAATTCTACCACAAGTCGACGTGCAGAAAGTGCAGCGGCTTATCTGGAATATTTCCTTCCCCCATTATTGCTACATTGAAAGTATTGTTAAAGCTTCCGACATTGCATTTGGGTGTTATAAAAGAAGCAACAATCAATGTCTCCAGACTTAGCCAGACAGTAACCTTCAAAGCGGATTGGATATCTGAAGATTTTGGAACATATTTTCCTGAAAGCCATGTCTAAGCCGATAGAAAACATGCCAGTTTGGTACGACTTCAAAATACAGCAGCGCTAAAAGCTCTGAAGACATACACTCGTCCTAAGCTGACTAGGACTATGAATCCCTGAGAAAACTGGGAACAAAAATCAAAATGCAAAGCTCATGACAGGTTTATGTTAAAATAAAACTTTCAAAGTGTTACCGCAGAAGTAATATTTGCATCATTTCCATCCTTGATGTGTATATTTGCTTCTGAAGAGCCTTCTTTCCAATACTTCCAATCTCCCTGATGAGCTTGGCAAAGCGAAATAGATTTTCGTCTACGAAAAGTATTGGGGATAAAATGCAATAGAAGCGAACTTTGCTTCAATGAAATGAACGATTTATGTGAGTGATATTTTCGAATTACATTCTCCCTATCTAATTTACTCAATGAATTTTCAATGAAAATTAGAGATGACGAAAAAATCATCTATATGAATGAAAATGTCAATTTTCACTTCCAGATTATTTTCTTTTCAGTAAGAATCTTTTCACAATATGAAATATTCTATATGTGTTCAAGAATTCCTTTAGCTCAACACTAGTTTTTTCCATTGATTTTCTTGTATATCGAAAATGTTACCACGACAAGAATTCCAGCTCAGAATAAGATGAAAATTTAATGATAGTTTGATCGCAATCGCATAAAATGGTGGATTCCATCCAAGTAATTTCCACGAAACCAGCAAAATTTCAGCAGGACTCTCAAATTTCCAAATAGACTATATCATTCATAGGAAAATGATTGATGAAACACTTGTGAAATCTTTTCTGCCATCTACCATTCTCGAATTTGTCAATTATTAGGTAGATTCGTGTAATCATATTCCAAAAAAAAAAGGATCAAAATTGCGACCGCTCAACATCAGTTGAATCGTCACTTGCTAGGCAATGGCTGTAGCATTGGAATCCCAATAGCTGCTTCAAGACCAGGAACTTGTTCTCTGTTATATAATTTTTCAATTATTACGGTCCAATTTTCATTAATTCGTTCATTACTCAAAGTGCGCCTCATTTATCTTTCCTCCATCTAATCTGCTGCGGCGTTCCTTGTTAGAAAATTACACGAAATACTTTGCAGTACATTTTCATCTCTTTCCGTCCGAGAAATTCACGAAGTAAATCATGTCTCATTGCTGAGAGAGAGTTAAACCTCAGATTAATTAAAACTTGCACTCTGGCGAGGAACAAGTCTCTAGAAGTACCCTGCTCATTCCACAGATTGCATTATTGTTCTCCCGAATTTGGACGAGTGCCGAATCAAGAATGGGCCAAATGGAATACAAACCTCCACATCGTGCGAGCGCTTCTTCCAATAAATTCTCGAAGTTCTGCGACGAGGCCAGAGAGCTAGCTCTACGCTAACTATATACGTCTGAACAAAAGCTGTCGGCTCAATTTTCCTGAATGTAGGTAGCGCCTACACAAGAGTGGAGTATTAATAATGACAAAGACTTCGGAACTTTTCTTTGGGGCCATTGTGTTCGAAGTTTTAACTAAATTATGAAGTTCGCCGTCATTTGGAACAATAGGAAAGATTTACGTCTCGTACAGTTTCGCTTGGAAAGGATTCGCTTTTTTCCTTTTATTGTTTAACTATGGTCGTTAAACGTTGGTGTTGGAAATTAGTCTATTTTTCGAGCTCTTTCTCTTTAATAATTGACTGTTCTCGCGATTAATTGGGTAGGCGGAGATTGCGGATGGAAAATTGAATCAAAGCTTTCGAAGTTTCTGGAATTGTTTGAGTGATTTAATGCAAACCCGACTGTTTCCAACAAAACGGAGAGCTTTGATAGTTTGGCCGGTATATTCAACAATTTCAGCATTTATGCAGTCTTCGGAACAATGTATATAGAAGCAAATTGCAATGATATGAATGCAATTACAAAAAACTTCCACAGTATCGTTGAATTAACTATAATACCCTCGAAAATGTAAAAGAATCAGTTATTGCAAAACCCTCAGCTCGAATGAGTTACATGTGTTCAAGAGATGGAAATCCCTATCTTGAGTTTTCACTTCTCAAATTTAGATGGAATTAATATATCACAAAAAGTTGATAGATTTCAGAAAATATTGGGTCTGCACGGTTATGAGATCAAAATGAACTTTACATTTTCGAAAAATAACTGGCAAAACTCCATTCAACAATAAGTGCCACTATTTTTGGAAAAATATCACATTTCAAAGTATATACCTCTGACGCCATTTACGGAGGATCCGAAAGTCATGGATATTTTAGTTGATATGAAATAATTATACTGGAGCAGGAATCAGTACCCTCTTTGAACCATATGCAACGATTTAAGGCTACTAAGACAAGTCTCACTTATACATGCCAAAGAAGAAACTGGGTTTTACTCCTGCCTCAACTCACGCATAATCCTGGCAATTTCTTCAGTTAATGTTGAAAATAATCGCTCAAACACATCCTACATAAAAAATTAAGTATGTGATTTCAAGCTTGAGGTTTGCACTTCACAATAGTGTTACTAAACATATATGCAGGATATGAATAAGCGATTATTTTCAACATTTACTGAAGAGAATGCTGGTTTTATAGGTAAATTGAAAATGAGGCAGGAGTAACACAAAGTTTTTTTTGCATGTATAAGTGGGACCTGTCACACTACTCTAAAATTGTTGCAAATAGTCAAAAGAGGGTATGGGTTGCTGCTTCAGTATAATAATTCCATATTTACTAAATTATTCATGATTTTCGGATCGTCCGCAAAAATCTTCGTGAAGTGCGACAAAACACGTTTTAGGTACTCAAATACTCGCATATTATATTTGCATGAGAAGGTAGGAGTCTTCAGAAACGATATAAACTTTTCTTTTTCCTTCTCCGATCATTTTCGTCAGAGTTATGACCAATGAAATATTGGGCTCCGCCAGATCTTTCAGCGCATTTCATAAAAAATTACTGGGGAACATTTTTGTGGAACATTTCATCTTATTGAGTTGTTTCACCCCTGGAATTTCGGTGAACAATTTTTTTTTAATGTTTATCACGGTTTCAACTACTAGCATAACAAGTTTGGTGGTGCCACAATCTCTCAAAACCCAGTCGTACTGGATTATATGTATTTGCTCAGTCTTCCAATGATCGATGACAATAATATTATCACTAATCTCTAACTGAAAACGACTTTGTTAATAGTGTCGCATCAATTGATGGCACCCCCCCGAACCGAAAACTATCACTCATCGCCTTAGTGCCTTGGAATAATCCCAGCAGTTGAAGTCCCGGTTGATCAATCAACACAAAGCCGAGCTGGGCCCTCTGAGAAATAATACCACCATCAATATTGATTTATCACCCCCGCATCTCCCGACGAAAGCTCTACGTGCTGTAGGGAGATAAGGCAAATCCAGGGTGGGGCGCAATCATTCATTCAGTTGATTAATTCATTTTTTTAATTAATTACATTTGGTCGAGTGCAGCGCGCGGAAAAATTTCCGATGGAGTATTGAAATGAACGCTCCCAGATGAACAGGAAAGAGCTGTTTGTTTTGCAATTACCAAAAAATTATTAATTTCGTGTAATGCTGTAGCACAGTTCAGGATATACAGTTGTCTCAATGAAAATGTTTGGTTTCCCAGTACTTCCAAATTTCGTCTCTCTCTGTCAGATGCATCTGTATATTTTCGATGCATATACTCGTGCCGGTTTCTTTTCAATACCGAGTCCGAAAATGTGTATGCCCACTAATGAGCAGGACATAGAGAGAGAAAAAGAGTATCGTCGCTCTATTAACTGTCTCAGCTTGTAAACAATGAAAATACAGTGAGTGAGTTATGTTTTTAATATACAGTATCGGACAGTTTTCATCTTGGGTATGGTGGTTTCATACGAGCGTAAAGAATAGCTTGCTAAACGTTGAGAGAGCGTTACATCGTCAGTATTCACCTGATGAAGACGATTGCAGATTTAGGCAATTGAAACGTAGTGAAAAATTGAAGGCAGTAGAAATATTTCAACCAATCAGACGATGGAAATCCGAAGTACAAGTAATCATACCCATCCGAAATCCAGGAGAAGCCAATTCATCTGAGACCTTCCACCTGGCAACAACTCAAACAGCAAGGAATCACAGGCCCGTAAGAATATGGAGCCAATATCCTGAAGTCATTCTTAATCTTCCATTAGTAGTAGTAGTAATCATGGGGAGGCCGCTGCCGCAGCCAGGCAAGTAGGCCCCAATGGGCTCTTTTTGTCATCCCCTGCTCTCCACATAACTACATCTTCTAGTCTTCCTTTCCGAACCTTTGTGACCTTCTAGTGAAGGTCAGTATGTCCGTCCACTCTAGTTCGATGAGTTCCTCTTGTTGGAGTTTTTCGACTCCGAAGATTTCGAATCTTAGCCTCCCGTACGCCTCACACTCGCCAAGGAAGTGAGACGAAGTTTCTTCGTCTTCTTCGCACATATGGCAAGTGGGATTGTCTTTTATACCCATTAGCGACAGGTGTCTACCTAGTTTGTTATGGCCTGTTAGTATTTTTACAAGGAGGCGTAGTGTTTGGCGATCTCTTCCTAAAAGCCACGTCATCCTTGACTTGCAATTATAAGATCCTAGATATTTCCCTGAATTAGAGTCTTAAGAATCAAACCGTTTTGAGCATCCTTAATTTCAAGTGAGATGATTGAAATAATAAAATATAATACCAGAAGTTTAATGTTCAACATTAATGGGTATGTCATGTCATGTTTCAAGAAGTTTCAATGGATGATATTTTGATTATTCCGCATTCAATTTCTCTTCAGCTGACAGAACTTTATATCCTAAAATAAACAAACAAACGACGTGAAAAACAATGTAATGAAGCGAAGGGGTTCTGGGGTGGGATTCCTTGTACCGTGGAATTCTACTTTTCATAGAACAAGTGGAATGATATCAGGGTTGAATACATGAAAAGACAGAGACAAAACTGTCGGACATGGAATCCTACGTTGTGAGGGGATCTCAGCCTTGACTTCCAAAGGCTGCATGCCAAAACTTAAAATGGGGGGGGGGCTTCTTTCATAACAGGCTGTGTGCCTACTTCAGTTAGAAATGTATGACTACAGGGTGTTGTAGATTGTAAGCACTTCGGCCTGTAAGTTCTTTTGTGCGTGACCCTTGATCTATTCGAGGCATGGGATTCCTTCCAGGAACTTAAGCCTCTTGCAGAAAACCGACGGGCATTCGTAAAGCAGATGTTCTGCAGTTTCCGCGAAGTTCTCGCAGTAGCGGCGGATATCACTCTCTGATTTACCCTTTTTGAGGTGGTACCCCAGAGGGCAGTGTCCAGTGAGGAGTCCCGTTACTATCGTCAAGTCTTTCTTGTCCAACTCGAGAAGATGTTTAGCTCTCTTCGGCAATAGGCACACTAGTCTTTTCGTTTGTCTTTGTCCTGGCACTTTATTCCAGTGAGATTTCATTTCATCAGATTCCCAGCGTCGGAACTCCTCTTTCAAGTGGGCTTTGGAGAGTCCACAAAGGGGTTCTGGGCCGGGAAATTGTGTGTTTGTCCCTTCTTTGGCAAGGCAATCTGCTTCTTCGTTACCTTTAATTCCTCTGTGACCTGGCACCCATATCAGGGTGATCTGACTGTTTGTTGCCAGTTGTCTCAGGGATTTTTTACAGTCCCAAGTCAGCTTAGACCCACAGGTGTATGACCTCAGAGCTTTTAGTGCTGTAGTTGATTTCTACCCTTCGAGTGCCTCTTTCAAGGCATTCCTGGGCACATAATTCTATTGCATGTCCTTCTGCTTGGAAGATGGTTGGGGTGTCACGAAGGAATATTGAGAGCCTGAAATTTGGTCCTGTAACACCCACTCCAACCCTTTCCTCCATCTTAAATCTATCTGTGTATGTCCCAGTTGAGGTCCGTTCTCTGTGCAAGTTTGGTGGCTGTTTATGACCACTTCAAACTGCATTTCGAAGTCGTACCTAACTGACATGAAATCTGTCGGTTTAGACATGGCTTCTAGCGAAATATGTTCCAAAATATGTTGAATCTGTTCGGATGTGACCAACCGAAATATAATACCACCATCAATGTGTATTACCCCACATCTCCCGACGAAAACATTACGTACTGTAGGGAGATGAGGCAAATCCAGGGCCGGGCGCTATAATTCATTTCGTTAATTAATCAATTTTTTTAATTGATTACATTTGGTTGAGTGCCGCCCGAGGAAAAATTTCTGATGGAGTATCGAAATGAACGCTTCCGGTTAGGTTCGGCTGTTTGTTTTTCAATTACCTGAAAATTATTCATTTCGTGAAATGCTGTAGCGTCGGGACGGGTTCATCTATGTTTCAAAGAGAAACGTCGTCGCCCGGTTTTATCGGTCTTTTATGGTGGTGGTGTTTCGAAATGGGCTATTTTATCGGGGAATTTCGCGAGCTTCAATAATTCATTTAGTATGGAAAGGCCATCTCCGCCGAAGAAAGAGTCGTAAACAGGGTAGAAACTATTTTACTAGTGCCTCAAAATCCATTATTGATCAAAAACGTCTCTGATGGAAGAGGTTGAAATAGGAATTGGTCATACAGGGTGGTCTGCTTAGGACGAATCACGATTTAGGAATATTTTGAAAACTTGGCGTGTTTCTCGATACCCATAAAAATAATAATAATAATAATGTTAATGCAGAACGAAATATGGAACATAAACTGCAATGCTGGAATAAACAAATGAACCACTAAGGCTTAGAAGCCAGCGCGTGGCTGTGTTTAAACATTATAAAATTTTGTAGAAATATGATACATAAAAGTGTCATATTCAATTTCAGATAATAATAACAAAAATGACAATAATGACAATGATGATAATAATGACAATAATGACAAAAATGACAATAATGACATAAATAATACAACAACAATATTTATATACATACTTATATAATATATAATTCCGAAAGCTTGACAGTTGTACTTGGGACATAACGCCAATGGTTTTAGTTCGAAAATATGAATAGGAAATTCATAAAATCTATTGTGGAATCATCTGCGACTGAAAAAACAAACTTTAGTCGCTATTTTCCATCGTTCAAAATAACCAATAGTTGTTCTGTAAATATTAGCACAGGAAATTTTATTCGGATCTATTAGATTGTGTATTATTTTTCTTTCTGTTTTATATATTTTTTGAATAGTACTATTGAGATTAAATCTTTGATATTAGGAATATTATTGAAAATTCTCGTGCTTAGATAATTATATCCCCTCTGACCAATGGTTTTAGATGAATACTCAGTGTGCGCTATGGTTTTCTTTTTGTGTCCTTGTGTTATAGTTGTGGTCAATATTTCTGTTTTTGTATTGATCTACATCTACACGTTGAAAGTAAACTTGTCCGAGGTCTAATGTTTTACTTTCGGAATAAAGCAAAATCGATGAATACGTTCGACATTTATTGAAACAAATTGTTTCTGTCCTATACAGGGTGACCCAGAGTTGAACCGCCAAACGTTCGGTAACAGTTATCCAGGATCAACGAGGTCTTACCTTCTAACGTGTGATTTCTAGCACGATCCGAGGAGAACAGAGTCACCATCCAAACCATAACCTCGCCATGCGTTGCTTGGCTTCAGATATCGATGACCCACGCACGAGCTATTCATCTATCATATTCTTGTACTTTCAGGTTTACATATGAAGAAGAAATTGGTAATGCTCATGAAGAAATGTATGTCTACGATGTATAGATTTCCCAGTTGATGAGTAATTAGAAACTTCTTATGGGTAGATGCTTCTACATTCCTCGTATTTTCAATCATATCTGCCCACTTTATATTCCACAAAAGACGAACGATTTCGAGAGATATATTTGAATCTTTGAACGCATCAGGAATCCATCCAGGTGTTTCATGGCAGTGTCCCACCTTTATTTTCTCCCTTTATGGGTTCTGGAGGCCCGCTGAATTCATAAAAGGTATGAATTATGCGGCAATGTTTCACATCTTCGGCTGTATCGTGCGGAAAGTCACGTTCGCTGAATTTTTGGTGCTAAATTTATGATTGGTATTATTCTCTCCAGACAGAGAGCTGTTACTATCAGTCCGAGCGATGTAGCAAAATTGTTGCTAATACCTGAAAAATAGAAATGAATTAGAGTATATCATGATAAAGATAATTTTTTGAACTTTTTTATTTTTCATTCTTCGAATTTCAAGTTTTTGTCTTCGGAATGTATTTTGACCTGCTAACTCCGAATTTTTGAACAAAAATGTCGAAAACTCATCAGAAATATTTTTGGGGCCAAAAAAACCATTTGAAAACTGATTCAGAGCTGACCAACTCGAGCACTGCCAGAGATAGACCAATTCTGCGAACGCCAATCGATTTAAAATGGCCAAATTAGTATATACTGAGAATTTGAACGGGAAAAATCGTCGGACAAAAAAGTCGAATATATCATGATAGATCATTTTTTGAACTTTTTTATTTTTCATTTTTTGAATTTCAAGTGTTTGTCCTCAAAGGTATTATGACGTGCTAATTTCGGATCTTTAAACGAAAATGTCGAAAACTCATCAGAAATATTTTTGGCGCCAAAAAAAATATTTGAAAACTGATTCAGAGCTGACCAACTCGAGAACAGTTAAAGATAAACAAATTCTGCGAACGCCAATCGATTCAGAATGTCCAAGTTAGTATAAACTGAGAATTTGAACGAAAAAAATCGACGGACAAAAAAGTCGAGTATATCATGTAAGATAATTTTTTCAACTTTTTTATTCTCCATTTTTCGAATTTCAAGTTTTTGTCCTAAAACGTATTTTGACGTGCTTATTCTGAATCTTTGAACGGAAATGTCGAAAACTCATCAGAAATATTTTTGGCGCAAAAAAAAAACATTTGAAAACTGATTCAGAGCTGACCAACTCGAGAACGGTTAGAGATAGACGAATTCTGCGAACGCCAATCGATTCAGAATGGCCAAATTAGTATACAATGAGAATTTTAACTACAAAAATTGAGGGACAAAAAAGTCGAGTATATCATGATATTATAATATTAGATAATGTTTTGAACTTTTTTATTTTTCATTTTTCGAATTTCAAGTTTTTGTTCTCAAACGTATTTTGACGTGCTAATTCTGAATCTTTGAACGAAAATGTCGAAAACTCATCAGATATATTTTTGGCGCCAAAAAAAACATTTGAAAACTCATTCAAAGCTGACCAACTCGAGAACGGTTAAAGATAGACAAATTCTGCGAATGCCAATCGATTCAAAATGTCCAAATTAGTAAATACTGAGAATTTGAACGGAATAAATCGACGAACAAAATAGTCGAGTATATCATGATATTATAGATAATTTTTTGAACTCTTTTATTTTTCATTTTTCAATTTTTGGAAGGGTCGATCTGAGAGGAAGCTAGCTACCAAGGAACACAACGGGGGAGTCAAGCCATAAGACGTAAGGTTGGTAAGGAGTCCTTGGTGCCAAATGCGATCAGAGTTTCACAATATTTTTCAATAGATTGCTGATAATTAGTAACCATGAAATGTGATCAAACGTAGCGCCAATAAACCTAGTGGTTGATGCGCTTATCTTCAAATTATAGCAATAAAAAGAATCAAATGAAATTTTTTGACACCCTGTTCTTACAGACCACTTGAAGATCAAATACCCTCCCCTAGCTACGCCACTGCGTCAGTCGTATCAGCCGGATGCGGGCCGAGGGCTGAATGCACACCCGATTAGATTTTCGACGCATTGGAAAAGTCACTCAGTTCCGACTTTGTCGATAGAAACTGAAAAAATAATGTATTGTGGACGGGCCAAAAAAGTCCGCCGAACTTTTGAATATCCCACTTTCGTCGTTAGGGTCGAAGGACGATCGTTATCCTTTATTTAGTTGTTTTGTTCGGGAGTTTTTGCGGCCGCATTTCAGGAGTTCTCGTCGTATTGTTATGGTCATCGTAAAATAGAAACTCATGAATAAAAAATCGGAAGGTTTCTGCCAAGGAAGGGTGGAAGATTGCAACGATGAAACATATTTTTGGAATCAGTTGACAGTTGGAATCGTTTCGATAGTTTATCGGATCAGATATGAATATTATAAATATAGATAGCTATACATTCTTGTTAGAACAGCAACCGTTCTGTTTATCCATTAAATTGTTTTGGGGTTCTCTAAGTTTTTCTTATTATCATTTTTATAGCTTGTTGTTGTATTTTCATTGATTCCTCTCCATCTTCTATGGTTATGAATTTTCTCTTTTCAGTTCTGTACATTTCCTTTGTTGAATCCTTTCTGTGATATTTTTGGTAAATATCCTAAAAAAATTTGTCTGTGAAGTTTGACAATCACCAGAAGAGAGTTTTAGACTTTTATTTTTATCAGTACTTTGTCGCCAATTGACCCAGTGTTGTTCGACCTATCCTGTCACTGACGAACGCCAAGAACTGCGAAACGCATCTGCAGGTGGTCTTCCCCAGCCAAAGGATAATTTGCTGTATAATTACAATAAGCAATTGCAACTGGGTCTTCTTGGAAGAACCTTGGACAAATATCTGTCAGGTACAACACGAAATGTGTAATAAATCACAAACAAAACTGCCCGCCGATAGAGGGCGCAACCCGAGCTATACTAGAATTTACTAAGGCTGAGGCTTACTAGCAAGACCAAAGCAATCTTCAACACCAGTTCCAGAGAAGGAAGTGATAGCTGAAGAACGAGGAAGCAGTGATGAGGTATTTAAAAAACTCCTTGATCCTCAAAATTTCAAAGAATCTTTTCGATTTTCATTCCGACACATGGAATAATACAAAAACGCTTCAATGATTCGACCCTTTACCGTCGCATAAATTTCATGATGTGCGCCCTCCAGAATCTAAATCCGAAATATTCATAAGGAACGGAGGGTCATGAAGGCCTAGAGCTCCGGGCCTTCCTGACGTTTCCCCCAAAGAAGCTCCAAAGTCATTCCTCACTTGAATTTTTCAACACCCCTAACCGCAATTCAGTACCCAAATGTTCTGGGCGCAGGAGAAATGTTTATCTCATTTTCAGCGTGTATATGTTTATTTTGCGAGATAGCTCGAGCATGTGATGTAATGTCCAGCAAACTTCAGAAGAATCTCGATATCCAATTTCCGAATGGGGAATGGAAAGACCTCGCAGAGCGCAAAATGACAGTCGGTCCGGGCGGTCTTTTTGTAATCACAGACGAGTTTTGTGTCTGTTTATGCGTGTATAATGCATACATAATGATGTGCCTCTTTGGCTCGAAAAGTTTTTGTGTCGTGTTTATGTCGGGACTGATAAAGAGACGCGGGGAGTTCAAAGAGATAGGGATCGGAGACGAAGTTTGTGTCGACATTGGAAGTTTTCGGCCAATTATGCGCTCTGGAACGGAAAAGGTATAATTGGGTTTCTATGTTATTTGTGATGATCGACGATGTTAAATTCCTTGTTGAACACATATTTGAATATTATTTCTGGAAATATCGCAAACAAAAATGTCGAATGATGGTCCAGAGATTTCCAACGGTCTTCCCAATAAAACTGAATTTAAACGACCCTCTGCCAAGTGGGGCTTTACGATTAAAATTTTCAAAATAGTGCTGATTTTACTTTAACATCATTCAAAATAATAATTATTTTGCATGTGGAAATGGCGTACTTGACCAAAGTTTATGATTTTATAACATTTGGCAAAGTTTTTCTACAAGAACATACTTTTCAATGTTTCCTGTTAACAACTAGCAAATACTTTTATTTATTCCAATCAAACTTAATAGTCATTAGTTTCATGGTCAGTTGCCCCATTATTATAGTAACTTGCATGAAATATACCTTAGAGTATATTCTCGATATGAGAATAGTATATTCTGTAAAAGGGTTAGAATGAATGAGGAACCAAGAGCATCGCGAATTTTCATTCGAACCGAGTAACATACTGTGCTCTCTACACAATCACAAATTTTACATATAATCAAATGGAAAGCCAGCGAAAAATTATTTTGACATCTTAATTCACATCTTGTCACTATGATGACAGTTAAGGCTAACGGTATTATTGATACAACAGTGTTAGAAATAACTGTTTCCGAATAAATATTCTCATCAAGAGTAAGAATGTAAATGTGTTATTATGGTTGTGGAATATATTTTTCTCACAAAAATTCAATACTATACATTTCGTTTCTCCGAACCACATTTTTCACGGTATGATCTGAATTACGGTAATATTTCAAAACTCACTTTGCTCCTTGAACAACTCTGATATTCAAAAGAGCGCTATACGCTTCTAGAAAACTCTTTCCATATCTCACATACACTTTTTTCTCATATGATATCCCAATGCGGATTTTCCGATCTCAAAGCTATTGTCCCCTGCAAACGGTTTTCTGCTAGATGTACTCAGAAGATGCAGGAACGGACTGATCCGTTGTGGAATTGAGAAAAATGGCATTTCAGTTATTTAGCATATTCTCAGAATTGTGTTCTTTGTTATCTAGCTTTCTCTTAGACCGATCTCTCCACATGGAGTTTCATACTATAAATGCTGGTGTTGGGAGTTACCTCATGTCCAGTTAGTACCTTTCATACCGCTTTTTTTCCTAAAGCTCCGATATGAGACAGTGATACCAGAAATGAACGGGGAAAAACATGAACGACAAATTCAAGAATGAGAATCAAAAAACCTGTAGCGAATGGAATCTCCGGTGAAGTCAGGCCTTTCAATACTCTTCCTAGTGAGTGGTTTTTTAGACATCGACTAATAGTTACCTTATCACTTGCTTGATTTAATCAGCGTCCTTTGTATTCCCAGTAGACCAGCCAGTTATGATGATTGCCGATGTTTGTATATCCTAGGCAGTGAATGCTTTCATCAGTTTGCTGAAAAGTTGTCCGCGAGGATTTCCTAAAGCATTGATCTCCTCCTTGGAGGCTGCCCCAGCTGGATCATACTGGTGATTCTCTTACCTCTTCGCGGAGCTTCCTCCACAAGTTTATTTTGAGATTGGGCTCGCAGTTTAGTGTATCAACTCTCCGGGTGCGGTTTCAGCTGAGGCTTCGAAATAGAGATGCGATCGAACTATTTGTTGCAGACATCAGTTATTGTCTGCCTAGACCTACCCTATACTGATGAGGGGAAAACTCAGAAATCGATCCATAGGTGGTCCAAATGTTTCAATTAACTTTTTCCATGCAACTAGCAATTGCGGAGATAGCCTTGTAGGATAGCCCTGAGACGTTGGCATATTTCCACTACATAGGGTAGTGTTTCGTCCAGATGTGTTCTGCTATGCCTATCTTTGACGTCTCTTCCCGTTGGGATCAGGTTTGATGGGCGTTCCCAGTTCCCATTCACATTGTATTTGGTATATGCAATTTCTTGAGTTTTTACTCGGGTGACCAGGTTTGATTTTACTTATTCCTCCTCAGTTATTCTGATGTGTCTTCAGTGTACATTAAGAGGAAAACGTAACGTAACAGAAATCACTATCGATACTAAAGGAGCTATTAGAAAATCGTAAGGTTCATTATCTTTGAACAACAGTTTAAAGTTATTGATAAAGAAGATTGCCTACTCTCTAATATTAGGTTCAATATGGTACACAAGTAGTCATATACAATTACTACCATAAATTGAGTACCTGATCAGAAGAGGTGAGACCAGGCACAAAAACTTCTGTCAGCTGTCAAATCGATTGTCTGTTTTTTTTTCTATTGACACGACTATCAATCCTGCAAATCCATTTCACTGTACTACCTATGACTTCAAGTTCATTATTTCCGTAATGGTCGAAAAAACCCAATTTCACTTCCAAACGTATTTTTATTCAAAGTCCACCCCTGGGGAGGCACATCTAAGCTATGGAGCGGCAGCTTGCCAGGACGGCTTTATCTCCCGAAATCAAGGATTTGAATTTTATCCGCCGTGTGAATACTTTGGCAAAGTAACACTTTGGCTTTCTTGCGTAATACGAAAAGATTGCGGACTTATGTTATATATGATTTCCGTTGAACTTTCCCCGCGCTTTCCTATTATTTCGTCGCAGAGATGAACATTTCTGCTGCTTTCCAGGATTTCCAGAAGAATAGAACTCCGATAGCGATCGACAGAGACAGAGAATCGGAAATTGGAGTTTATCGACAATTGAAAGTCCACGGTTTTATATTTTCTGCGATTTGTAGGGTTGATAATGAAAGCACCGATAGAAAAGTTACCGACTTGTCTGGATGCCGCATACAGTGTTGCTTTTGATAACGTCAAGCACCTTGGATCGAACGGATGCGATATTAGTTGGAAGGAGCCCAATTGCAGAAGAAATCCGTTCCAGAAATTTATTGAATGTACAAGTCTGCTGGAATATATCACTCAGACAGACGAAATAATGACCTATAAATTTACAACAAAGTACCTCATTGAATGAACACGGACGCATTTCAAATTTGTTTATGATTCAGATGGTCGTAGAAAAAGTATAGTGTACAATCCGCATGAAATGACCAATTTCATGCTTATTGTACAATATACTATTATTTAATGTTTATATTGGGTGCACACTTGACAATGTGTTGACGTATAATATTTCACTACTCTCACTTCGCCTAGGCTCACTAGATGTCAATGAACCCCCGTATAGAAACTCGGCGCTTCCTCAGCCATTTCACAGACTCGATTATATTGAGAAAAACCCAGCAACTTTTCCTTGGAGACCGTCGAAGATTCCAGAACCGCGAAAGCGCATTGCGTCTCCCCCGAAAAAAAATTAATATCAATCTCCGAAGTTTTCCTGGAGGAGTGATTGGCAGGCTAATCAGAGGAAATCGAATGAAAATTTATTTTTCATCCAAGTCGGCCGCGATCCAATTCCGCAGAGGGGAAAGTTTAAAACACAAATTCCCCATATACCACTCCAATGATCAATTGGTAAGGATATTGGCCATTTGTAAGACGACTCGTTACCTGCCAATACGACTAATTCGGCTTTTAGCGGAAATGGAAGAGGGAATTACAATTTCCATCGCGACGGAGTTTACTCGAATTGGCTGCACTGATTGGAATAAACAAACCGAAGGAAATGTGACAGTGGGCGTTGAAAGGGGAGTGTCTTCTGTCATTATTTTTTATTTTTTTATTTTTGTTGATTTTGTGTGTTTTCAAATGGATTAAAGAATGGTTTAGATTTACAATTCGGTCCGCTACAAAAATTTTTTTTGTTAATTCTTTATTTATAAGTTGAATATAGCAGTTGCTCCTAGCGGCTCGCTATAAAATGATTTCGACAATAACGTTTATAAGGATTAATCGGCGAAACAGAAATATACACATCGATATACAAGACAACGTTATTATTATTATTAGTTTTTTCCTTCGGCTTCCTGAGAACAATGGAATTATCTGGTCCATATTTTCAATTACTAGGTAAAATCACCTTTTTTCTTCCATTTGAATATTCAATTTCAAGCTTTTAATGTCTTATCAAGTTGAGAGTACCTACTGTGATCAACAGGGTTGAACGAATTGTTTTTACAAGCTTTCATACAGTGAGCGCCAGAAAGTATGTACCATATGGGAAAAAAGTTTATTATTAGAGTATTGGAAAAAAGATTCTTGGTAAAAGTTTGTGTATGTTCGATAACATAAAAATCGATTTTGACACATGTCACGTCATGGCCGGTATGGCGATATATTGGAAAAAATTACTATGAATAGGCAAAAAGTGGGGTAAAATGGCAAGATATCGAAAAAAGTTAATGAAAATAGTTGCACCACGTGGAAAATATAAGGCAAAACAACTACTTCCCTGACCAATACCACGTCGGACATTGAATTACATCTGACAGATATTTGTGCAACGTTCTTCCAAGAAGACTCAGTTGCAATTGCGTATTGCAATTATACAGCAAATTATCCTTCATTTGGCTGGGGAAGATCACCTGCGTTTCGACTATAATGTTGTCCGACCTGCCCTGTCACTGACGAGCGGCAAGAACCGAAAAAAGGCCCCTTCCTCAAAAGATTGCAAAAAATGGTGAAAATAATATCGGAAAATTCTGTAAAAATTGTGAAAACCATCGAAAAATTCAATTTGAAATGATTATTCCCTCTATTCCCTTCTCGAAAAACATTGAAAAAAGTCAATAAATTTTTTAAAAATATAGGATCGTTAGGTAATGTAACTTGAAATAACTTTTTACCCCGCTGTCCCCCTAAAATCCATAGCGCGTAGGAATTTGAAAAATATTTGTAAGGTTCAGGACATCGGAAATCACAACAAAAAATGTTAATCGGAGGACTCGGACCCCCTCCTTCTCGAAAAAAAAATGCGAAAATTCGCGACAATAATCAACTTTTCACTTCACTTTATAAACATTCGACAAAACAGTTCACGTGTAGGTTGTGTGCTGCCGCTGTCTTTCTTCTACTCGGACGCATCGTCCGGCCGATGGAGTGGAAGAGAGATAGATGCGTCACAAGCCGAACGCTTAGGCCGATCGTGCCTCTCTATCACTTGTTCCGCGCTCTCGCTTGCACGCTCGGCTCAGGCGGAACGTGACAATGAGTCATAATTTTTCCTGCGTGCGGCCGGCGTTCATCATCACGACAAAAAATTGCAAATACTTGTAGTTTTATGTTTGATATCGAGGAATATTGAGCGAATCGTGATTCGTGACCAAAATGGTAATACTCTCGCCACATTCACATAATTTTAGGGGATACGAACTAGTCTTTTTTATGTCAGTCATATTTAAAACATATTTTAATAATAATAATAATCATAATATTCTCTCTTGCCATGAAATCAACTGGGGACATAGCACGTCAGAGATTATAAGCCAACCCTGGAAACAACGGCCACGACACCAGAGCAGAGTGTAATACGCCGGAAGAATTGAAGAGCTCAGAGATTCGAGGAAAGATTATGCAAAATGAATATTTTACAGCGCGCAGCGGACAGTACGGACACGGGAAAAATCGGAGTGCCACGCCATAACGCTCTCTGGATAGGGATTGCTGGATCCGGCATCAGTCAAACAACCTTTTCCATAACTCCCGCAAATGGCAACTGTCATGCTGACCTTAACTTAATCCCGGATTTCTCCGAGATTTATGGCGTCATATGTTGGCGGTCATATACCGCCGCCGCCGCGCCACCGTATATCCCTGATCGTTATTAGCGACGTCGATGTTGACTGAATGTGCTGGATGAATCGGTTCCGCTTGCGCGACACGTTACGAAAATTTGGGTCAGGCGGCCATGTATATGGAATACTTTTTTTCTACGACGACATTGAAATATGCCCGTTTTATGCGCTTCATCGATCAAGGAAGTAGGCCGATTGTAATAGTATATTACACACCGAGGTGGGAAGAATAAATCTCTGTTTCGTTCTGATCATACCCAAAATATTACATTTAACAACAAATTACCCAATCATGTGGTTTTCTCAGAATAATCAAGTAGATATATTGTTATACACCCCTCCTTCACGGAAGTGCAAGAGGTTAGATTACACCCTGTATCTTCGAGGGTCGCAGTGGAGAACCACTTGGAACCTAAGCTAACCTTACCAACATTTCCGTTTTCTACTTGAATTGATAATATTTCATTAAATCGCTTAGAGGTTGGCAGTTCATTAACAATATCCTACAAGTATTCTGAAAATATGATCCTCATATTTTTTCTCATAGTAATTCGTCTTGCTTTCTCTTCTCAATTTCTCAAGTAATACATTCTCTTGTTCAGCAATGACCTAGTTATCCAATTTTTTCATTCTTTGGTTTTCACTCTTACATTTTAAAACAATTAAAATTCACTTCAAAAATTTTGTAGCGGACAACTGGACTTTCTGATGGGTACACTAAACGTCATTTTACGTCCAATAAATTAAAACTATCACCATTCGTCGATTCATCACTGCCATCCTCTCCAGCTAAATACTTCCATCACGATCATATCTTGAATTGTGACCCTTTCGAACGAATTTCCCCGATGTATTCGCCGGGAACGAAGCATCAGCCGCAATGACAATTATTATTATAATCAAAGCACACTTCGATCGCCATTTCAATCCGCCTCCGCGGCGGTTCTTGTAGCGTCCCGTCTCGGGAATCCATTCTCTCCAATTTGCGCGTGAAACATCGCCAGACGCATCCTTAGGCCAGTAGATGTAGACGATAAAGTTTTGCCATTTGGAGATTATACGCAACAAAAGGGGATCTTTCAAAGTCGAAAGAGTTCTTAAGTTAGTAGGGTGGCCTTTGCCCCCAAGAACCACCCCTGATACGCACTATGGTGGTTGTCGGTGGTCGTTAAGCCAGGAATCACACTGATCGACTAGGACCGACCGTCCGCGACCGTCCACCTACGACCAAAATTTCCAACACGTATATTCTTATCGCACAACTCACACTGTATAATCGTCATTGACCGTCCTCGACCGTTTTTCAAAGACCATGTTCGAAATTGTAGTCTGCTGGAAATTTTGGTCGGTGTCACACTATCCTGACGTAATGTCATTTTGACACACATTTATGATGAACTTTTGACTTCAACAAAACTCATGTAAATAGGTATATTTCCTACCGGAAAAATAAAATGTTCTTCTTCAGTATCACTACTGCTCATTATTTAAAGCAAAACTATTTTCAATAAATGAACAGACAATTCACATAACCTTTCGAATGTCAAATTAATGTCAGATTTACAAAATTATTCTAGTGGTCGGTCGTGGATGGTCGATCAGTGTGACTTTGAAAGTTTTCATTGATCTACTTCTACTTTTGGTCGTAGGTGGACGGTCGCGGACGGTCGGTCCTGGTCGATCAGTGTGATTCCTCACTAAGGGTTTGACTGGATGTTTCCCCACCGAACATTGAGGATTTTCTCCCCGGCTTCAGCTACTTGGGCGAGTGTTGCAGCTGGTTTTGAAAACACTATAGCTTTTG
The DNA here is from genome assembly GCA_958298965.1 of Chrysolina haemoptera. Classification (NCBI taxonomy): domain Eukaryota; kingdom Metazoa; phylum Arthropoda; class Insecta; order Coleoptera; family Chrysomelidae; genus Chrysolina; species Chrysolina haemoptera. The sequence goes on along the minus strand of OY282603.1, from coordinate 1,948,306 downwards.
GACCATGACCCGACGCCTCATATGAAACAGAAAACATAAACACGGAAAAAAGTTTTCGAATTTGGAAAATCTGCAAAATTTTTAAAAGCTGTATCTCGGTAACTATTAGAGCTACCGAGCCCGTCCTTATCGAATATCATTGCGATTTTAATCTTGTTCAGAAATGTATGGGATGACCTTAGTCAAAAACCTTTTTATGATCAAATTGGGACAAAACCAAAATTGGTGCAAAAATTTTGCAGTTTTTGGGATATTCAAAAGTAATCCGGGGGACAGCTAAGGTCGAAAATTTGGATTTTGCATCGCAATCACATCCCATCCCAGTGAAAAAAATGGGTGGCGGAAATTTGATCGGAACACAAATGATAGAAAATTTTTTGATAGAAGACTTGATCGAAAAACAAAAGATAGAATGTACTTTTTACAGAAATTATATTTGATCGAAATTTTTATGATAGAAAATACATTTAATCGAAATTTTTATGATAGAACATTTGATAGAAACACTTTTGACAGAAAACACATTTGACAGAAAACACATTTGATCGAAACAATTTTTGATTGTTGATAAATTTTGAATTTTGCTTTGGGCATACGAAAAACGATGATCCGATGGTACGAAAATGATCTTATTGGTTAAATTGGCAGGTGTGACAAAAATTCAATCAAGCAGAAAATTTTTTCAACCAATAAGAACATTTTTGTACCATCGGATCGTTGGATATCATATGCATGAAAATCAGGCCCAATAAGAGCGAGCGAAGCGAGCCTATCAACGGCGAGCGTAGCGAGCACCTTTTTTATTTACGTTTTAGGTTAGGTTGGTTTGAGTAGGTTAGGTTAGGTAGGTAAGGTTGGGTTAGGTAGAGTACGTTATAATAGGTGGGTGGGTTCTTTAACCGGACTGTAAGTTTACCCCTGTGAATGACCAACAGATGTATTGTTGTTTTCCCTTCTTTTGCCTTAAAAGATTGGATCTGTGTCGGTTAGGTCGAGATGTAATAAGGGTAAGCGAAGCGAGCCTTACGACGGTGAGCACAGCGAGCGCCTTCTTTTCTCAACGTTTGAGGATAGGTTAGGCTCGCTTCGCTCGCCCTTATAACGTACCGACCTAACTGAACCATGTCTATAGCTACTGGCCTACCTCCAGTTCTGGCAATTATCGTCAAATTCCACGTGACATCCGACAGTATTGAGAAAGCTATAAGACTATAACAGCAATTATGGAAACCCCACCGCAGCAGCCCTTCAAACCTCAATTCCTTCAGGAATTTCAGGATTTTGAGGGGGTCTACTCGTGGTCAGCTGGTATGATCTCAGTATATTCAATCTTTTACGATGTACAGCGTAACACTCCATCAATATATGGTGGGGTGTTTCTGGATGTTCCCCACAGAATCTGCAGGTGCTGTCCTCCTCTGAGCCTAGCTTCCTCAGGTGTTCTTCGAGTCTGCAATGCCTATTATCACTTACAGAATGTTTTGGTAGAAGAAACTACTGTTCATGTTATGTTTGTCAAAAGTCTTTGGATATTTCTACCAGTTATCTTGAATTTCGAGAACAAGATTTTTACGAACAATTTTCTTCGAACTGAATGTCAAACAACTTTAATTTTCCGAAAAGGTTTCGTCTTTTCCCTCAAATAATATGATAAAATCTTTTGAGTCGGGACAAGATACTTCCAGTAGACCTGCCAAACACATTTCGTGAGCAAGAGACCAATTCTATCAATATTCTTGTGTTGACGATTTTAGGTAGAAATTATGCCTGTAGCTACTGGCCTACCTCCATTTCTGGCAATTATCGTCAAATTCCACGTGACATCCGATAGAAGAGAGACGAACGGAAACACTTGGGTCGCATCCATCAAGCAGAGTGACAACATTTATCCAGAGTCCTGGAACACGCAAAGGGAAGAATATCGCCATCCCGCTAACCGTATTTCATTTTCCTCTGTTCGTCGAATCAATAATCAATACACCGGGTGCGAGAATTGAACGATCGCCGAAGTGAAAGAGCGGGTGGGATTGAAAAAACTCAACTGAGAATGTTAATTGGATCATTGCATCTCCACCGCGTGTTCTTTAACCGGACTGTAAGTTTACCCCTGTGAATGACCAACAGATGTATGTATGCCATCCTAGCACACAAAACCACCTATAACACCTACACGCGAACTGTTAGGCAAACAAACAATAACATCCTCTTGTAGGAAATTTTATTAGCTTTCTTTCTATATACATATATATTTAACGAATGTGTCTCGTTATGGTCGCAAAATGCGAAAAATATAGAAAGTGCGCCACGATCTGGCATCCTAGCACACAAAACCACCTATAACACCTACACGCGAACTGTTAGGCAAACAAACAATAACATCCTCTTGTAGAAAATTTTATTAGCTTTCTTTCTATATACATATGTATTGAACGAATGTGTCTCGTTATCGTCGCAAAATGCGAAAAATGTAGAAAGTGCGCCACGATCTGGCATCCTAGCACACAAAACTACCTATAACACCTTCACGCGAGCTGTTAGGCAAACAAACAATAACATCCTCTTGTAGGAAATTTTATTATCTTTTTTTCTATATACATATGTATTTAACGAATGTGTCTCGTTATGGTCGCAAAATGCGAAAAATTTAGAAAGTGCGCCACGATCTGGCATCCTAGCACACAAAACTACCTATAACACCTTCACGCGAGCTGTTAGGCAAACAAACAATAACATCCTCTTGTAGGAAATTTTATTAGTTTTCTTTCTATATACATATGTATTTAACGAATGTGTCTCGTTATGGTCGCAAAATGCGAAAAATTTAGAAAGTGCGCCACGATCTGGCATCCTAGCACACAAAACTACCTATAACACCTTCACGCGAGCTGTTAGGCAAACAAACAATAACATCCTCTTGTAGGAAATTGTATTAGTTTTCTTTCTATATACATATGTATTTAACGAATGTGTCTCGTTATGGTCGCAAAATGTGAAAAATGTAAAATGTGCGCCACGATCCGCCATATAAGCACACAGAACCACCATAATCAAGTTATATATTTTTGTCGAGGGAATGCAGTGCTCTAGGCAATACTACATCCCCCACACAAGGACATCACAACATGAATCTCATTCATACAAGTGTTCTGGCTTTGTTACTAACTCTATACACCACCTTAGGAGCAGCACTGTTAATTATTAACGCAACAATGAATCGTGGAGGATTATCCCCAGCCAGCAACAAGATTTTATAATGTTGTTTCTCACCTCTCTCATAATAACTGTGGAGGCCTGTCGTATCTAATCAGGCTTACCGAGATCGATAGCGTATTTCTGTATCGACGATGATGAAATATAAACTTCACCATATCAAAACACACTCGTGGGAGGATGTGCTTTGTGCGAATGATTATTACTTCCTTCACAATTCGCTGCCAGTAATGAAAACCGAATTGAAGGTCCTAATATATTCGAAGCAAACTCCGGAATAATAATTACGCAAATTCCCAACTTCTCCAACTAGCAGTATTAAACAAGCGTTTACTCAGAAAATTAATGGGAGACTTCGCATAAGCAACTACTAAATTAAATATGTGCAACACTTCCTTGCAATTACCGATATAGGACTGCAAACTAGTTGATACATACAACGACCTGAGAAGTTTTGGTAGATTAATCAGTAGGTCAATGAACGAAGAAAAGAAAATTACTGATGTTCACACAAAAATACTAATTATATATATATAATCCAGTACGATTGGGCTTTGAGAAAAAAAATGGTTTACCAAAATTCCAAAATCCCTGTCAATGTCATCAATATCATTGATTTCTTCAGTGAACAGCATAGGGCCAGATATGGATCCTTGAGTGACTCCAATATTATTTTTTAAATTTATTGTGCTCTCTCCTACAGATGATACGTCTGTATCCATTTCACCCTATTAACCATTGAAATTACTTTTTCATATCCAAGAACTCGAAACCGCCATTCGAAATCAAAAAACCCTTAGTCTCTGGACTACTCTGGCGACCCAGAAACTTTTCTCAAACAAGTTAATTTGCGACATTTGCCTGAGCAGTCGAGATTAACCAGTGTCCCAGTACCGAAACGTTTATGTGAAACATTAGGTAGACAAATTGCTCCTTAATTCCTTTCTACATTGGTAAAAGTTGGTCGACTGGATGGCAGAGAAGGCTATCGTACGAAATTTATCGTCGAACTTTTCAACTACTTAATTAATAAAGAACTGATTAAACAAAGAAAGTTTCGTACGAATCCTGCATATTTGATAGTAGTGCCGTAGTGCGGCTGGTTATCTGAATTTGCCCCGAGTGCGGTGGAGAGATGGATTTTCCTTGTTAGCGGGACTTGTATACCCTCACGCCAGAGTGGGATTTTTCATAATTTGGTCATTATTTATTTGTCAGGCTCTAATGGCTACCGAAAAGTTTTCGGACGATTCGGGTTCAATCCTTTCAGTACAGCATCACTTGTCTTCCCCATTTAACTTTATATTGCGGTCCATCAATTATTATTTGAAATTTTTGTAAATGGAGTGAAGATAAATGAACGTGATAAGAGCTGTGACAGCTCGACAAGAACGCTTGCAAAAGATGCAGAACACATAACGGCAGAAAAACCAAGCAGGGTTCGAACCTGGGATCTCCAGACTTTCCGTAGGTTTTCAACCAGCTTACCTACTTATAGCGTAAATGTAAAGGGGGGGCCAAAATAGCATATCATCGAATCTGGTTACACTACCTCCCTTCTCCCCATCAACACCCACTACAAAAGTTTAAATGGATACTTCCCATTTGCAATACAAATTACATCGTGAAAGAACAGGAGTAGACGAGTAATTTTCGCCAGGACAACGTCAGAAAGGGTAACTTCTAATATCTCCCAAAAAATGTAAAATGACGTACACAGTTGGTGCCACAGGGAACAGATGTCTGTCAATCCCAGCAAGACTGTGGTAGTATGGAAATCTTTCTGGACTTACCTCCTCTCCATTTTCTTCTGGATAGAGGCTAGATGGATAACACACAGAATTGCACATTACTTACATTACTAATTACACACAACAAGCTCATATGCACCCTAGCAGAATACTGGCTAACATCGGGAGTCACAGCCTTCTGAGAAAAAACTCCGATATAATGCCTCCAACAGTCAACCATGACCTGCTTTATACCGTCCTGATCCCAGAGAGAGAGAGACTAATGGTTCCTCCAAAAGGTGGAACTACTGAGTGCGGACAACTGTTCACAGATGCTTCGGAAACAACGTCAGGCGCTGGGGCGGGTATTTACAGTTGTAGACCTAGGACCGAGATTTCAACCTGCTCAGGGTACTATGTGGCCGTATTCCAAGCGGAAATTCACGCCAATCACTCATGTACAGAGAGATTCGAGGAAACCAACCTCACTCACATATCAATAAAAAAAATCGGATAGTCAAGCAGCTTTAAAAGCAGTTGGCTCTCACCGAATAACTTCACGTCAGTATAGAGCGGTGGATTCTCTTGCGAAATAGGGAGCCAAATAATCACTGAATACCTGGACTGCAGGAAGAGTTTCTGACTTACGGCATAACTTGAAAAATTCAATACCAGAGATTATAAAAAATATACGGCATCCAGACAAATTTTGAAATTCCAAAAAGAGATTGTCCTCGAGCAAGATTCGAACCCAAGTCCTTTAGACTGCCGGTCAGTGCTGAGCTACCAAGAAAAAAGCGGTATCCCGATATGCAGTTGGAATGCATGTCTTCTCGGTAGCTCAGTTATTGAAGCAAAGACCGGCAATGTAGAGGTCGTAGGTTCGAATTCTGCTCGAAGAGAATCCCTTTCTGGGATTTTAAAATTTGTCCGTATGCCTCTAATTTGTCTTTAATATGTTCATATCAAAAACGCCAACTTCCTTCTTCATGTGAATAACTCCAATAACTTTGCACATCAGAAAACAATATAAGTATATTCACAATTTTATAATCGATAATATGAAAAATTGGATTTTCGATCTCTTTCAAGCTACCACCGTGATCTGGTGAAAAATGCTTGAAAAAGTTTTTCGTCAAAGTTTTCAGATGCGTTAACTCGCAGGGAGTGCGGAGAAAGTGAGTTACCAACAACGAAAGTACAGGAAAGTGGTTTTAATTTTTTTATTATATGAAGAAACGTTCGATTACTCTGGAAATGGTATGCTGACGAGGAGTTTTCAAGGCATCGAAAAGACACCCTTATTAGATTATGTGTCACGCTGTCACTTGCACATCCGATATGTCGAGGGATGAAGGACACACAGGGGGAAGCACAAATTCCTCCCTTGCTGTTGAGACTGTAATAGAGCCGTTGATGTGTATTTAGGTATTTGCATTCCGGTTGTGAAACATGACTAAGGGAGGGAAATTGGAAGGAAATCGATTGAAACATCATTTAGATAAATGTCAGATACCCGGGGTTGTTATAGAGCATGGAAAAAATATTCTGTTCTGTATAAATAATATTTGGTCACTCACCCCTACATGGTGTGATAGTCATCGGCAACTTGATAATGGAAATTGAAACATGTGAAGACTTGTCCAGACCAACATGCATTTGCCTGCAAACATTCGAACGTCTGTATAAAAACTGTAGAAAAGCTATTTAAAAACTATTCGAAAGCATTTGTTTAAAAATATCCAAACAAATATAAGAATGTATTATTTTTCCGTTTGGGACGCAAACCAACAAACAAACAAATCAATACATCAGCAAAAAAAATAGATGTAATATTCCATTGAAAACAATATTATGGCCCCAGAAGTCTATATTTATTTCATATTAGAATCCTTGCCAAGTAGTACTACATCAGCAAATTTTACTGACAAAACCACTACCAGGACGACGCTCAGGACAGGACAGGCAGGACATCTTGTTTCTCTCTTGACAAGCTTATTGTTAATAATGCAGATTTCTTCATTTGTATTAGTGGCTGAATGAATCACGCAAGTTTTGGGTATTGCTTTGGTTGAGGGGCTGGAGTTCAGATGGCGCCCGTGGTTTAGTGAACGCTAGGCTGCGGGCGGTCTCTCAGCTTCTGCCTGGACATAGAGAGTTTGTTGAACCATTTATTGCAGACATTAGTTACTGTCTGCAGAGACCTACCCTATACTGATGAGGGCAAGAACCCAAAAATCGATCTATAGGTGGTCCAAATGTTTCAATGAACATTTCCATGCAAATGGCAATTGCATGTAGGACCTCTGCACGGAAATTCATTAGATGTAATGCAACGTTCGTCGTGGTATTAGCCAGGAAAGTAGTTGTTTTCTGATGGATTTTTCGATCCAATTTTTCTTATTGCCAATGATAATGGCAATGAGCAGTCGTGGTAGGAAGGGACATCTCGTTCCTCTCAAGACAGTAGGAGGTGACATTTTCAATTTACCTGTCAAACACCTTATCCATTCGACAAAATAATTGGGAGTTGAACCCTGTCTGAAAAACAAATAACGAGACTAAACCTTCAACGTAACGATGATTACCTTCATTAGTTCCCCAGGAAAGCAGATGATCATCACCCAATTTGCGAGAGTTCAATCTACCTGATGATTATCTCTCTTGGCAGTTTCAACAAATTTTTTCTTTAATCACCAGCGCAAGAGAGCGGAAATATATTTAAGCGCTGATAACCAACTGTAGTCGCCGAGTCTTTTCATCCCTAATCTTCTTTCAGAATAATTAATTTGGGATCCTGGCTGGCCTTTGTGAGTTTTTTTACCAGACGTATATTTTTTTTCTTCTTCTCTTTCGGGATGCTGGGAACTGATTGCTGCTGTATGTCTACAGCTTGTCCCAGAAAATATGTTTGTATTAAAATCTCAAAAGTTCGGATTTCCAGACTGAAAAATGTTGACTTCTATAAATTTGCGACAATAGTAATAGTACTATTCATGATATCGAAACAGAAGTAGAAAATCCATGATCAACGCCATCAAAAGCCAAACGATTTGAAGTTAATAAAAGTGTATCTAATGAAAACGAAAAAAATTACGGATTATTTCGAGCAAGATCCTAAGACTAATAAAATTACTGACAAACAAGGCAAATGACTCGACTTGAATTTCAAAAATAAATACTTGACCTGAGCTTTTTTTCCCAAGTTTTTCCCTAAGTTTTTCCCTAAGAAGCTAGTGTCCAGAAATCCAAAAAAAGAAACATCAATTACTCCAACATTTGCTATACTTTTCACGATGCTTTCTGAAATCCACAGGAATTTTCTGGTAAAGAAAAGATAAAAATAAGTGTCCCGCAGGGATCCAATACAAAAAGCGTATATCATATAAATTATCTGAAAAACTGCATGAACCAGTTAATGCAGTTTTTCCAACAGTAAAACGATGCGCCGAGCTGATGTTATCAGTTGAAATTTAGGCGTATCATAATTACAAATATCCAACTCGTCGTTAAAACCGACACTACAATTATAATTTCGATGGCCGCGGTAAATCACGAATTCGACCAGTATGACTTCTGTCATTATCTGCAAAACGCAATAGCCAACAGTGGATAATCAACATTTTAACGAAGAATTGAATCACATCAGGGCGGATTAATTTTCAACGGCTGCCATCATTCAGTGGTGGCCGCAAATGTTATGATTTACGATATGATTGATGTGGAATTTAATGAATTCCAGTTGTGTCTATACGACGCGCGACATGACAAGCTCGTTTGTGTCGTAGCTAGTAGATAATATGTGGAAAAAACATACCTACGTATTTTTGGGAATTGTAATGCGCAGTTCAAACAAACATTAATCGAATATATGTATATATTTTTGGTCGACCTCTACAAAAACTATTTTTGAAGGCAAGCACTATTCGTCCGCAAACACTTTTCGTCCGAAAAGCGTTTGCGGACGAAAAGTATTTGCGGACGAAAAGTGTCTGCGGACGAAAAATACTTTCCTAAGAAAATAGTCGATTATTGATTCCAAAATCGGAAATTACTAAGTACTTTGTAGAGCTTCACGAAAAAATGTAATATGCACCTCGGCGAAACACTGTCTATTGTCTCGCCTACTGCGCCTCAGCTATCAATTTGCAGGCTCAACTATAATATACAGTTTTTCGTCCCTGGTACATAAATAACTATTTTTTTTTTTTCATTAAGTTCCGATTCCCACGAAAAGTCACGTAACGTCCAGAAAACATCGTTTGCAAGCTGTATGCCTCAGGGAACATCTCACTAGGCGTCAAGTTCCAAAGGTTCACCGTTCGTTGGAGAACCGGGCCCAGGAAAAGAAATGTGAAGGCATATGGATGTGAACCGCTAACAGTGGAACGATTGATGATATTTCAGAAGAGCATCGTCCACGAAGATATCTATGAAACAGAGACAGATCGCCAACCTTTCTGAGATGTTCCAAAGAAGTGAGTGAGCTTGTAAGCGAAGTATCACCGACGAGACGAATGGATCTTTTTTTTTGGGCAGAAACTGATAGGATCAATATGTATTTGGGTGCTGCACTCCATGTATGGGAAGAGTCGAATTCGTACCTCATAAATCATTATCATTCATTTGAACCATTAACGAGAAGTAAAATAATGCTTCTTGGCAGAAACAGGAAACCAGGTTTTTGGAATGCACTTTTGGTAATAGTTTCGCTGTCTACTGTAACAATAAGTCCAGCGTAGAATTGAAGCAAACCTGTTGGCAAAAATATCAACTTCTTCCTCAGCATTCGTTACATCTTAGTTGGTTGGGAAAGGAAACGAGCTGGAAGTGGAAGTCATTTCTTTCCACGGCTTTGCAAAATCACCAAGACGAGCTGAACCTGCTAGGACATTCAATGACCTTTGATCGTACCTCGGCTTTGTAAGCCTCTTCCAAAGATTCGATCGTCTCCTTGTAAATGTGTCTTGCTTGCTTGCTGTTGTGGCATTCATTCTACTTCCTTCGTACTTTACCACGTGTCGTGGAATTTGATAATAATGTTGTTTGTACTGTCTCTGTCTCGAAAAATAGTTCACGAATAAACCGAGAACAACACAGAATCATAGATTAATTGATTCAATTAACCATAAGTCATAACTTGTCCATTAGAATGTAATTTGAGTTTTCTTCATCAGAACAAATGTAATTATCAATTTTCAATTTTCCTCTCCAATGACTCCTTCATACCCTCTGACATCCACTACCCCTCTGATATCCACCAGCTGGATAATTGCTTCAAGATACATTAAGTTTCATGTTAGTGCATCTGTCCCTACTTCAACAAGCATTGCCTTGGGCCTTTAGCTGAACTTCGAATTATCCGATATATGCAAGGGGTTCAATAATGCAATTTGGACGAGAATCACTCATTTGTGGTATGCATGCATGTCGACTTTTCCATTTCTCCCTTCATTTGTTCGGATCGTTAGTAACGGGGGAGGCCATGCAATATTGTGAATCAGTCTTTATCTCCGGATTTTATCCGTTGAGGTGTGAAGAGAAAATAAAATACTGCTTCAATCGAAATGGGAAAATCGGTCAAGCGTTTGAGAGGTGACGGTTATATGTTTCGGGACAAAAGTCAGATGGAAGCAGGAGGGGGGGGGGAAACCTTGCAAATGTAAATGATAATATCATGAGCGATGGAGAGAGTTCATGAAGAAATTGTAATTGAAACAAGTATAATCAGGAAAAATTGGTGAATACTCGAATAGATTTGAAAACAACTAACAGGAAAATATGTGATAAATTTTATGTTCCATAAAAAAAATGTATCACAAATAAAGAGTATATGAGAAAACGTTATAGGTCCTCGAAGTGAACATCGTGATAGAAAGTACGAAAAATCCATCATCATTGATCCCAGACCTGAAGGAATGTTGAAAATGTTGATGAGAAATTGAAAAGAGTTTTACAATCCGGTGCAAAAAAAAAATACTTCCCAGAACTCTATCTGACGTTTTAACAATTACCAAAAATGAATGCAGTTGGCACGTATATATTGTATATGAAATGGTTTGAGAGGATAGCTCGAACGGTGGTCATCGATATTTGAAGCCAAGCAACGAAGGGCGAGGTTGTGGTTTGGGCTTACAGATGACCTCCTTTCGAGATCTATTCTCCTCGGGTCGTGCTAGGAATCGCACGTTGACAGTTAAGACCTCGTTAGCACTTAGCTCGCACAAGTTTCAACTTTCGAGGGCGGCCGCTCGTAGGGGGCGACAGCTGGTTAACGTAAAAAAAATAATAGAGTATTTGAGAGGATAAATCAGACACAGTATACCAACGTCAGGATAGGCACAGTTTGTTGGGGTTGAAATACAGAATAGTATATTCTGTAACAAAGTAGGAATGAAAATTCGATGCGAGTGGGAAGTTTCAACTGAAAGCGAGCGTGAGGAACCACGAGCATCGCGAATTTTCATTCTAACCGAGTAACAAACTGTGCTGTCTCCTTAATCACAAATTTTACATATAATTAATGAAAAGCCAAAGAATAGTTATTTATGATACAAGTGGAGAGTGGCGAAATAAAATCACTTTCAACAAATGTATCATACACATTTTTTTGTACAACAGTTACTGCTGGTAAGAAAAAAAACAAAAAAAAATAAGATCCATGAGGATTCGAACACACGATCTTTGGAATACAAAGAGGCTTCAACTATAATAAACCCCTTATTTATGAATGTCATTATTTGTCAGTGATAAAGGACCTTCTACAGGTGGACTGAATACTACTTCGTTTGTAAAAAGGAATTACCAAAAAAGTATTACCAACTGTACAAACGCCAAATGCATGTGTGAACTTTTATAAATGATTCATTCCTCTTGAGCAGGTGTTCTGATTATAATATCTGATTGAAGTGTTCCTATTAGAGAGATCTATATATTACTGAGTATCCATCATTTCATCTGTCATTTTACTTTTAACACTAGTGTTAAAAGTGATTTTGTGAAAATGTCAGAGTTTTTAGTTCATACGTCAATGAATTTAAAACGTCATTTTTAATGACAGTTGTACAAAAATAACTTTACATAATCATTGCTGATACAGTAGATGCTCAAAGATAGCAAACACCGATGATATCGACATCGCAATTTGAGCTGGAAATTAGGCGAAGCTTTCCTATAGCTTCACTCGCATCGAATTTTTCATTCTAACCTTGTTACAAATTATACTATTCCATTTTCATTGATTCCATCTTGAGTTTTATAAGTTTCCTTCCTTCTGGTTTCCATGATGCTTCACGGAAAAAAAACGACGAAGAAATCATACACCTTCGTTTATTGCCGAAATTCATTAGACTCCAATTAGAGCCCCCAGAGTTCGGCTTACTGACGGTGTGTGTGCATCCCCGATAAGCAGACAATTGATCGACGGGTCGCTGGGTCGGCGAAAGTGTGTGGGGGGGGAGGGGGTTGACAGCACAGGAGCGTGACCAGATCGTGTGGCTTGAAGGTTTTTCGAAGGGTTAGCTGTGCAGGCGACCAGGCAACACGTGACCCGCCTCGGAGATTTCAACGCGTCGCCGGCCGACTACAAATCAGAGAAGGTGAACTCTGACCCGCTTCTTCGGCGAGGAGCGAACGGCGGCAAGTCGACTCGATTATTTCGTTTAAGAAGAATTTCAAGACGGATTGGGTTCGACGTCGCGACGTCGTCTACGTAATTGGTTCCGCGGGTCGCGAACGGAGTAACGAGATACGTTTGCGTTTTGTGTTTCTCGTTACAGTCGAAGCGAAATTTGATGATTGGGCCAGTAGAGATTCATCCAGTAACGACAGACAAACTCGAGCAAAAAGTGAAGAATGAATCTCGACATTATGTAAAATTAGAAAAAAATTGTTTACCAAAAAATCAGGGATGGAACCTTAAAAAATTTTCATTAAAAAAAATTTTTTTTGGTGTTATTTTAGAATATATAAGATTTATCAAAAAACGTTTTCGATAGGTTGAGAGATAATTCAATTCTCCACAAGAATGATATTCAGTAATACCTTATGAAATACGTTCGTTTTCTCAGAAAACGTGGCTTACAGTTGTTACTTTGAAACAATTTTTTGGGTAGATGAACAAATAATTTCAAAAAAACGGTACAGCACGTACATAGATCAACGTTTTACCTTTCTTTTCATACCAAATTCATTTCGATCGGATAAAAATTGCTTCAAATTTTAGTGGAAGAGAAATACCACTGCAGCTACATCGACTATCCATGAAAAGAATCTTGAGGTGCTGCCGCAGACATAGTTACAAAGAATCAAACTTCCTCTAGAAACCTGCCTTGTTTGAAATCGATACGACGAACCGTTTTTGAGTTATCGATTCTTCTACTCCAAAATATGGCCAAAATGTGATCGTGCTCATGGCCTCTTAAATAGAGTTTTGCTTTTTGAGTTCATTCATATAGATTTCTTTTCTGAAAAAAACGCGATTTCACGCATAACAATAGTAATAATAGTAATATATCTGAGTATATATATTTCGGCTACCCCCTCATACCAATTTTAAATCGAATGGAACCACAATTACAAAACTCGTCCGCCATCTTGGAGCCGCCATCTTGGAGCCGCCATCTTGAATTTACGAATTTTGACAAAAGGATCATAATCTCCGACCCCGAGAACCCCCACGTACCAATTTTGAATCAAATCGGATCATAATCACAAAACTTGTCGTATTATTATTATTATTTGCGTAAAATCGCCTTTTCTTAGCAAAGCCACACATATGGATAAACTCAAAAAGCGAAACCCCATCTATACATACAAAATTTCATCAAAATCGTTAGAGCCGTTTCTGAGATAGCCGAAAGTTATACCTATTACTATTATTTTTTTTTTGCTTCAAATCGCGTTTTCTTAGAAGATATAGATAAATTCAAAAAGAAAAACGTTATCTACATACAGTGAATTCATAATCTGCGACCCCAAAAACCCCCAGATATTAATTTTGAATAGGATCGGACCATAATCACAAAACTTATCCGCCATTTCGGATTCGCCTTCTTTAAAAAAAAAATCGTAATTCATTCTCACCGGAATCATTTATATTTGCCACATTTCAAGTTATTCGGAACACTAGCAGTGGGTCTTCAAAATTCACTTGTAATATTCGATCTAATGAAACATAGGTACATACCATGCAAGTTTAATGGAAGCTAGTAAAAATATAGGTTAGGTTGGTTATTTTCATTTTTCACTCAATAACTTATTCCAAACCTACTTACAGCTCAGTATTTTTATTAATCAGAAATAGGCAGCTAGTACTAATAATAGGTACTCACATCAAAATGATCACACACATAAACTGTACTTCAAGTCCAATAAAGTCACGCCTCATTAGTTTGCACCACTTCTTCCTTTTATTCCCGGCATTTGGTTCATGAAAAAACAATTTATTGCGGTTTTTAATTGCCGTGCTTCTTTCTAAACATAAGCACAATACAATATTTGTAGGATGTTTTTTTAATTTTAGCAATTGTGTAATGAACAATACACGACACGAACGGCGCAAGTGATTGACATCTATACATTATTTTGTAAGCAAAGCACTCTGCGATTTCTGCGAATACACGAATATACGTCACACACTAGAGCGCTGCGTTCTATGAAATTATTCTTCCAAGGGCAACTTCAAAGCCCCATAACTTTTTCATTTATAGAGATATTTCAATGATTCTTTCACATTTTTGTTTCATTTTACCTAAATTAAATTAATAGTAAAAAATGAAAGCTAGACCATTGGTTGCAAACTTGATACGTGATATGAAATAATATATTTAGTCCGGTGGCATTATTATGAAGTGATTACGAAGTGATTATCTATCTCTACTGGCCTAGAAGTTAAATTTAATGATGGAGCTGCAAAAAAAATACAGCGCTGATGACGACGGAGATGATTTGATTCGAGTTGGCTTCGGAGGCTGCCGGTGTCGGATGGAAATTAACTCTCGATTGTACGTTATGCTGAAGTAATTTTATTCTTGCTTTGGAATAACTGAATTCAATTTGTGAAGTGCTATTTTTCAACATTCAGACTTAACGGAAAATCGTGTAACGCGAGGAACATGAGAAGTGAGGTGGGAAATGGCGTTTCTTCTCTGGGTAACGCGTTTCGAAGCTTTGCAATCCGTTGAAAGATCAATTGCCATTTTGATTTTTGTCCGAAAGTTAGAACATGATTTTATGAAGATCCATAAAATCAGCCGCAGATGATTCCACACCTGATTTTATGAACTTGACAGGTTTATGTCAAAAAATAACTTTCAAAAAGTTACCACAGAAAAAATATTTCCATCATTTTCATCTTTGATGTGTATAAATGCTTCTGAATATACTGATTCGGCCATTCTGAATTCGAAAAATGAAAAATAAAAAAGTTAAAAAAATTATCTAATTTCATGATATACTCGACTTTTTTGTCCGTCGATTTTTTTCGTTCAAATTCTCAGTATTTACTAATTTGTACATTCTGAATCGATTGGCGTTCGCAGAATTCGTCTATCTCTAACCGTTCTCGAGTTGGTCAGCTCTGAATCAGTTTTCAAGTGTTTTTTTTTTGGCGCCAAAAATATTTCTGATGAGTTTTCGACATTTTCGTTCAAAGATTCAGAATTAGCACGTCAAAATACGTTTGACGACAAAAACTTGAAATTCGAAAAATGAAAAATAAAAAAGTTCAAAAAATTATCTAATTTCATGATTTACTCGACTTTTTTGTCCGTCAATTTTTTTCTTTAAAATTCTCAGTATTTACTAATTTGAACATTCTGAATCGATTGGCGTTCGCAGAATTTGTCTATCTCTAACCGTTCTCGAGTTGGTCAGCTCTGAATCGGTTTTCAAATGGTTTTTTTGGCGCCAAAAATATTTTTGATGAGTTTTCGACATTTTCGTTCAAAGATTCAGAATTAGCACGTCAAAATACGTTTGACGACAAAAACTTGAAATTCGAAAAATGAAAAATAAAAAAAGTTCAAAAACTTATTTAATTTCATGATTTACTCGACTTTTTTGTCCGTCGATTTTTTTCGTTCAAATTCTCAGTATTCACTAATTTGAACATTCTGAATCGATTGGCGTTCGCAGAATTCGTCTATCTCTAACCGTTCTCGAGTTGGTCACCTCTGAATCAGTTTTCAAGTGTTTTTTTGGCGCCAAAAATATTTCTGATGAGTTTTCGACATTTTCGTTCAAAGATTCAGAATTAGCACGTCAAAATACGTTTGACGACAAAAACTTGAAATTCGAAAAATGAAAAATTAAAAAGTTCAAAAAATTATCTAATTTCATGATTTACTCGACTTTTTTGTCCGTCGATTTTTTTCTTTAAAATTATCAGTATTTACTAATTTGAACATTCTGAATCGATTGGCGTTCGCAGAATTCGGCTATCTCTAACCGTTCTCGAGTTGGTCAGCTCTGAATCAGTTTTCAAATGGTATTTTTGGCGCCAAAAATATTTCTGATGAGTTTTCGACATTTTCGTTCAAAGATTCAGAATTAGCAGTCAAAATACGTTTGACGACAAAAACTTGAAATTCGAAAAATGAAAAATAAAAAAGTTCAAAAAATTATCTTATTTCATGATATACTCGACTTTTTTGTCCGTCGATTTTTTTCGTTCAAATTCTCAGTATTTACTAATTTGAACATTATGAATCGATTGGCGTTCGCGGAATTCGTCTATCTCTAACCGTTCTCGAGTTGGTCAGCTCTGAATCAGTTTTCAAATGGTATTTTTGGCGCCAAAAATTCTGATGAGTTTTCGACATTTTCGTTCAAAGATTCAGAATTAGCAGTCAAAATACGTTTGACGACAAAAACTTGAAATTCGAAAAATGAAAAATAAAAAAGTTCAAAAAATTATCTTATTTCATTATATACTCGACTTTTTTGTCCGTCAATTTTTTTCTTTAAAATTCTCAGTATTTACTAATTTGAACATTCTGAATCGATTGGCGTTCGCAGAGTTTGTCTATCTCTAACCGTTCTCGAGTTGGTCAGCTCTGAATCAGTTTTCAAATGGTTTTTTTGGCGCCAAAAATATTTTTGATGAGTTTTCGACATTTTCGTTCAAAGATTCAGAATTAGCACGTCAAAATACGTTTGACGACAAAAACTTGAAATTCGAAAAATGAAAAATAAAAAAAGTTCAAAAAATTATTTAATTTCATGATTTACTCGACTTTTTTGTCCGTCGATTTTTTTCGTTCAAATACTCAGTATTCACTAATTTGAACATACTGAATCGATTGGCGTTCGCAGAGTTTGTCTATCTCTAACCGTTCTCGAGTTGGTCAGCTCTGAATCAGTTTTCAAATGGTTTTTTTGGCGCCAAAAATATTTTTGATGAGTTTTCGACATTTTCGTTCAAAGATTCAGAATTAGCACGTCAAAATACGTTTGACGACAAAAACTTGAAATTCGAAAAATGAAAAATAAAAAAAGTTCAAAAAATTATTTAATTTCATGATTCTTACTCGACTTTTTTGTCCGTCGATTTTTTTCTTTAAAATTCTCAGTATTTACTAATTTGAACATTCTGAATCGATTGGCGTTCGCAGAGTTTGTCTATCTCTAACCGTTCTCGAGTTGGTCAGCTCTGAATCAGTTTTCAAATGGTTTTTTTGGCGCCAAAAATATTTTTGATGAGTTTTCGACATTTTCGTTCAAAGATTCAGAATTAGCACGTCAAAATACGTTTGACGACAAAAACTTGAAATTCGAAAAATGAAAAA
Source organism: Chrysolina haemoptera (assembly GCA_958298965.1). Lineage (NCBI taxonomy): Eukaryota > Metazoa > Arthropoda > Insecta > Coleoptera > Chrysomelidae > Chrysolina > Chrysolina haemoptera. The sequence continues at coordinate 1,930,578 of OY282603.1, read as the reverse complement.
TAAAAAAGTTCAAAAAATTATCTAATTTCATGATTTACTCGACTTTTTTGTCCGTCAATTTTTTTCTTTAAAATTCTCAGTATTTACTAATTTGAACATTCTGAATCGATTGGCGTTCGCAGAATTCGGCTATCTCTAACCGTTCTCGAGTTGGTCAGCTCTGAATCAGTTTTCAAATGGTATTTTTGGCGCCAAAAATATTTCTGATGAGTTTTCGACATTTTCGTTCAAAGATTCAGAATTAGCAGTCAAAATACGTTTGACGACAAAAACTTGAAATTCGAAAAATGAAAAATAAAAAAGTTCAAAAAATTATCTTATTTCATGATATACTCGACTTTTTTGTCCGTCGATTTTTTTCGTTCAAATTCTCAGTATTTACTAATTTGAACATTATGAATCGATTGGCGTTCGCAGAATTCGTCTATCTCTAACCGTTCTCGAGTTGGTCAGCTCTGAATCAGTTTTCAAATGGTATTTTTGGCGCCAAAAATTCTGATGAGTTTTCGACATTTTCGTTCAAAGATTCAGAATTAGCAGTCAAAATACGTTTGACGACAAAAACTTGAAATTCGAAAAATGAAAAATAAAAAAGTTCAAAAAATTATTTAATTTTATGATTTACTCGACTTTTTTGTCCGTCGATTTTTTTCGTTCTAATTCTCAGTATTCACTAATTTGAACATTCTGAATCGATTGGCGTTCGCAGAGTTTGTCTATCTCTAACCGTTCTCGAGTTGGTCAGCTCTGAATCAGTTTTCAAATGGTTTTTTTGGAGCCAAAAATATTTTTGATGAGTTTTCGACATTTTCGTTCAAAGATTCAGAATTAGCACGTCAAAATACGTTTGACGACAAAAACTTGAAATTCGAAAAATGAAAAATAAAAAAAGTTCAAAAAATTATTTAATTTCATGATTTACTCGACTTTTTTGTCCGTCAATTTTTTTCTTTAAAATTCTCAGTATTTACTAATTTGAACATTCTGAATCGATTGGCGTTCGCAGAGTTTGTCTATCTCTAACCGTTCTCGAGTTGGTCAGCTCTGAATCAGTTTTCAAATGGTTTTTTTGGCGCCAAAAATATTTTTGATGAGTTTTCGACATTTTCGTTCAAAGATTCAGAATTAGCACGTCAAAATACGTTTGACGACAAAAACTTGAAATTCGAAAAATGAAAAATAAAAAAAGTTCAAAAAATTATTTAATTTCATGATTTACTCGACTTTTTTGTCCGTCGATTTTTTTCGTTCAAATTCTCAGTATTCACTAATTTGAACATTCTGAATCGATTGGCGTTCGCAGAATTCGTCTATCTCTAACCGTTCTCGAGTTGGTCACCTCTGAATCAGTTTTCAAGTGTTTTTTTGGCGCCAAAAATATTTCTGATGAGTTTTCGACATTTTCGTTCAAAGATTCAGAATTAGCACGTCAAAATACGTTTGACGACAAAAACTTGAAATTCGAAAAATGAAAAATAAAAAAGTTCAAAAAATTATCTAATTTCATGATTTACTCGACTTTTTTGTCCGTCAATTTTTTTCTTTAAAATTCTCAGTATTTACTAATTTGAACATTCTGAATCGATTGGCGTTCGCAGAATTTGTCTATCTCTAACCGTTCTCGAGTTGGTCAGCTCTGAATCAGTTTTCAAATGGTATTTTTGGCGCCAAAAATATTTCTTATGAGTTTTCGACATTTTCGTTCAAAGATTCAGAATTAGCAGTCAAAATACGTTTGACGACAAAAACTTGAAATTCGAAAAATGAAAAATAAAAAAGTTCAAAAAATTATCTTATTTCATGATATACTCGACTTTTTTGTCCGTCGATTTTTTTCGTTCAAATTCTCAGTATTTACTAATTTGAACATTATGAATCGATTGGCGTTCGCAGAATTCGTCTATCTCTAACCGTTCTCGACTTGGTCAGCTCTGAATCAGTTTTCAAATGGTATTTTTGGCGCCAAAAATTCTGATGAGTTTTCGACATTTTCGTTCAAAGATTCAGAATAGCACGTCAAAATACGTTTGACGACAAAAACTTGAAATTCGAAAAATGAAAAATAAAAAAGTTCAAAAAATTATCTAATTTCATGATTTACTCGACTTTTTTGTCCGTCAATTTTTTTCTTTAAAATTCTCAGTATTTACTAATTTGAACATTCTGAATCGATTGGCGTTCGCAGAATTCGGCTATCTCTTACCGTTCTCGAGTTGGTCAGCTCTGAATCAGTTTTCAAATGGTATTTTTGGCGCCAAAAATATTTCTGATGAGTTTTCGACATTTTCGTTCAAAGATTCAGAATTAGCAGTCAAAATACGTTTGACGACAAAAACTTGAAATTCGAAAAATGAAAAATAAAAAAGTTCAAAAAATTATCTTATTTCATGATATACTCGACTTTTTTGTCCGTCGATTTTTTTCGTTCAAATTCTCAGTATTTACTAATTTGAACATTATGAATCGATTGGCGTTCGCAGAATTCGTCTATCTCTAACCGTTCTCGAGTTGGTCAGCTCTGAATCAGTTTTCAAATGGTATTTTTGGCGCCAAAAATTCTGATGAGTTTTCGACATTTTCGTTCAAAGATTCAGAATTAGCAGTCAAAATACGTTTGACGACAAAAACTTGAAATTCGAAAAATGAAAAATAAAAAAGTTCAAAAAATTATTTAATTTTATGATTTACTCGACTTTTTTGTCCGTCGATTTTTTTCGTTCAAATTCTCAGTATTCACTAATTTGAACATTCTGAATCGATTGGCGTTCGCAGAGTTTGTCTATCTCTAACCGTTCTCGAGTTGGTCAGCTCTGAATCAGTTTTCAAATGGTTTTTTTGGAGCCAAAAATATTTTTGATGAGTTTTCGACATTTTCGTTCAAAGATTCAGAATTAGCACGTCAAAATACGTTTGACGACAAAAACTTGAAATTCGAAAAATGAAAAATAAAAAAAGTTCAAAAAATTATTTAATTTCATGATTTACTCGACTTTTTTGTCCGTCAATTTTTTTCTTTAAAATTCTCAGTATTTACTAATTTGAACATTCTGAATCGATTGGCGTTCGCAGAGTTTGTCTATCTCTAACCGTTCTCGAGTTGGTCAGCTCTGAATCAGTTTTCAAATGGTTTTTTTGGCGCCAAAAATATTTTTGATGAGTTTTCGACATTTTCGTTCAAAGATTCAGAATTAGCACGTCAAAATACGTTTGACGACAAAAACTTGAAATTCGAAAAATGAAAAATAAAAAAAGTTCAAAAAATTATTTAATTTCATGATTTACTCGACTTTTTTGTCCGTCGATTTTTTTCGTTCAAATTCTCAGTATTCACTAATTTGAACATTCTGAATCGATTGGCGTTCGCAGAATTCGTCTATCTCTAACCGTTCTCGAGTTGGTCACCTCTGAATCAGTTTTCAAGTGTTTTTTTGGCGCCAAAAATATTTCTGATGAGTTTTCGACATTTTCGTTCAAAGATTCAGAATTAGCACGTCAAAATACGTTTGACGACAAAAACTTGAAATTCGAAAAATGAAAAATAAAAAAGTTCAAAAAATTATCTAATTTCATGATTTACTCGACTTTTTTGTCCGTCAATTTTTTTCTTTAAAATTCTCAGTATTTACTAATTTGAACATTCTGAATCGATTGGCGTTCGCAGAATTTGTCTATCTCTAACCGTTCTCGAGTTGGTCAGCTCTGAATCAGTTTTCAAATGGTATTTTTGGCGCCAAAAATATTTCTTATGAGTTTTCGACATTTTCGTTCAAAGATTCAGAATTAGCAGTCAAAATACGTTTGACGACAAAAACTTGAAATTCGAAAAATGAAAAATAAAAAAGTTCAAAAAATTATCTTATTTCATGATATACTCGACTTTTTTGTCCGTCGATTTTTTTCGTTCAAATTCTCAGTATTTACTAATTTGAACATTATGAATCGATTGGCGTTCGCAGAATTCGTCTATCTCTAACCGTTCTCGAGTTGGTCAGCTCTGAATCAGTTTTCAAATGGTATTTTTGGCGCCAAAAATTCTGATGAGTTTTCGACATTTTCGTTCAAAGATTCAGAATTAGCACGTCAAAATACGTTTGACGACAAAAACTTGAAATTCGAAAAATGAAAAATAAAAAAGTTCAAAAAATTATCTAATTTCATGATTTACTCGACTTTTTTGTCCGTCGATTTTTTCCTTTAAAATTCTCAGTATTTACTAATTTGAACATTCTGAATCGATTGGCATTCGCAGAATTTGTCTATCTCTAACCGTTCTCGAGTTGGTCAGCTCTGAATCAGTTTTCAAATGGTTTTTTTGGCGCCAAAAATATTTCTAATGAGTTTTCGACATTTTCGTTCAAAGATTCAGAATTAGCACGTCAAAATACGTTTGACGACAAAAACTTGAAATTCGAAAAATGAAAAATAAAAAAGTTCAAAAAATTATCTAATTTCATGATTTACTCGACTTTTTTGTCCGTCGATTTTTTTCTTTAAAATTCTCAGTATTTACTAATTTGAACATTCTGAATCGATTGGCGTTCGCAGAATTTGTCTATCTCTAATCGTTCTCGAGTTGGTCAGCTCTGAATCAGTTTTCAAATGGTTTTTTTGGCGCCAAAAATATTTCTGATGAGTTTTCGACATTTTCGTTCAAAGATTCACAATTAGCACGTCAAAATACGTTTGACGACAAAAACTTGAAATTCGAAAAATGAAAAATAAAAAAAGTTCAAAAAATTATTTAATTTCATGATTTACTCGACTTTTTTGTCCGTCGATTTTTTTCGTTCAAATTCTCAGTATTCACTAATTTGAACATTCTGAATCGATTGGCGTTCGCAGAATTCGTCTATCTCTAACCGTTCTCGAGTTGGTCACCTCTGAATCAGTTTTCAAGTGTTTTTTTTGGCGCCAAAAAGATTTCTGATAAGTTTTCGACATTTTCGTTCAAAGATTCAGAATTAGCACGTCAAAATACGTTTGACGACAAAAACTTGAAATTCGAAAAATGAAAAATTAAAAAGTTCAAAAAATTATCTAATTTCATGATTTACTCGACTTTTTTGTCCGTCGATTTTTTTCTTTAAAATTATCAGTATTTACTAATTTGAACATTCTGAATCGATTGGCGTTCGCAGAATTCGTCTATCTCTAACCGTTCTCGAGTTGGTCAGCTCTGAATCAGTTTTCAAATGGTATTTTTGGCGCCAAAAATTCTGATGAGTTTTCGACATTTTCGTTCAAAGATTCAGAATTAGCACGTCAAAATACGTTTGACGACAAAAACTTGAAATTCGAAAAATGAAAAATAAAAAAGTTCAAAAAATTATCTAATTTCATGATTTACTCGACTTTTTTGTCCGTCGATTTTTTTCGTTCAAATTCTCAGTATTTACTAATTTGAACATTATGAATCGATTGGCGTTCGCAGAATTCGTCTATCTCTAACCGTTCTCGAGTTGGTCAGCTCTGAATCAGTTTTCAAATGGTATTTTTGGCGCCAAAAATTCTGATGAGTTTTCGACATTTTCGTTCAAAGATTCAGAATTAGCAGTCAAAATACGTTTGACGACAAAAACTTGAAATTCGAAAAATGAAAAATAAAAAAGTTCAAAAAATTATTTAATTTTATGATTTACTCGACTTTTTTGTCCGTCGATTTTTTTCGTTCAAATTCTCAGTATTCACTAATTTGAACATTCTGAATCGATTGGCGTTCGCAGAGTTTGTCTATCTCTAACCGTTCTCGAGTTGGTCAGCTCTGAATCAGTTTTCAAATGGTTTTTTTGGAGCCAAAAATATTTTTGATGAGTTTTCGACATTTTCGTTCAAAGATTCAGAATTAGCACGTCAAAATACGTTTGACGACAAAAACTTGAAATTCGAAAAATGAAAAATAAAAAAAGTTCAAAAAATTATTTAATTTCATGATTTACTCGACTTTTTTGTCCGTCAATTTTTTTCTTTAAAATTCTCAGTATTTACTAATTTGAACATTCTGAATCGATTGGCGTTCGCAGAGTTTGTCTATCTCTAACCGTTCTCGAGTTGGTCAGCTCTGAATCAGTTTTCAAATGGTTTTTTTGGCGCCAAAAATATTTTTGATGAGTTTTCGACATTTTCGTTCAAAGATTCAGAATTAGCACGTCAAAATACGTTTGACGACAAAAACTTGAAATTCGAAAAATGAAAAATAAAAAAAGTTCAAAAAATTATTTAATTTCATGATTTACTCGACTTTTTTGTCCGTCGATTTTTTTCGTTCAAATTCTCAGTATTCACTAATTTGAACATTCTGAATCGATTGGCGTTCGCAGAATTCGTCTATCTCTAACCGTTCTCGAGTTGGTCACCTCTGAATCAGTTTTCAAGTGTTTTTTTGGCGCCAAAAATATTTCTGATGAGTTTTCGACATTTTCGTTCAAAGATTCAGAATTAGCACGTCAAAATACGTTTGACGACAAAAACTTGAAATTCGAAAAATGAAAAATAAAAAAGTTCAAAAAATTATCTAATTTCATGATTTACTCGACTTTTTTGTCCGTCAATTTTTTTCTTTAAAATTCTCAGTATTTACTAATTTGAACATTCTGAATCGATTGGCGTTCGCAGAATTTGTCTATCTCTAACCGTTCTCGAGTTGGTCAGCTCTGAATCAGTTTTCAAATGGTATTTTTGGCGCCAAAAATATTTCTTATGAGTTTTCGACATTTTCGTTCAAAGATTCAGAATTAGCAGTCAAAATACGTTTGACGACAAAAACTTGAAATTCGAAAAATGAAAAATAAAAAAGTTCAAAAAATTATCTTATTTCATGATATACTCGACTTTTTTGTCCGTCGATTTTTTTCGTTCAAATTCTCAGTATTTACTAATTTGAACATTATGAATCGATTGGCGTTCGCAGAATTCGTCTATCTCTAACCGTTCTCGAGTTGGTCAGCTCTGAATCAGTTTTCAAATGGTATTTTTGGCGCCAAAAATTCTGATGAGTTTTCGACATTTTCGTTCAAAGATTCAGAATTAGCACGTCAAAATACGTTTGACGACAAAAACTTGAAATTCGAAAAATGAAAAATAAAAAAGTTCAAAAAATTATCTAATTTCATGATTTACTCGACTTTTTTGTCCGTCGATTTTTTCCTTTAAAATTCTCAGTATTTACTAATTTGAACATTCTGAATCGATTGGCATTCGCAGAATTTGTCTATCTCTAACCGTTCTCGAGTTGGTCAGCTCTGAATCAGTTTTCAAATGGTTTTTTTGGCGCCAAAAATATTTCTAATGAGTTTTCGACATTTTCGTTCAAAGATTCAGAATTAGCACGTCAAAATACGTTTGACGACAAAAACTTGAAATTCGAAAAATGAAAAATAAAAAAGTTCAAAAAATTATCTAATTTCATGATTTACTCGACTTTTTTGTCCGTCGATTTTTTTCTTTAAAATTCTCAGTATTTACTAATTTGAACATTCTGAATCGATTGGCGTTCGCAGAATTTGTCTATCTCTAATCGTTCTCGAGTTGGTCAGCTCTGAATCAGTTTTCAAATGGTTTTTTTGGCGCCAAAAATATTTCTGATGAGTTTTCGACATTTTCGTTCAAAGATTCACAATTAGCACGTCAAAATACGTTTGACGACAAAAACTTGAAATTCGAAAAATGAAAAATAAAAAAAGTTCAAAAAATTATTTAATTTCATGATTTACTCGACTTTTTTGTCCGTCGATTTTTTTCGTTCAAATTCTCAGTATTCACTAATTTGAACATTCTGAATCGATTGGCGTTCGCAGAATTCGTCTATCTCTAACCGTTCTCGAGTTGGTCACCTCTGAATCAGTTTTCAAGTGTTTTTTTTGGCGCCAAAAATATTTCTGATAAGTTTTCGACATTTTCGTTCAAAGATTCAGAATTAGCACGTCAAAATACGTTTGACGACAAAAACTTGAAATTCGAAAAATGAAAAATTAAAAAGTTCAAAAAATTATCTAATTTCATGATTTACTCGACTTTTTTGTCCGTCGATTTTTTTCTTTAAAATTATCAGTATTTACTAATTTGAACATTCTGAATCGATTGGCGTTCGCAGAATTCGTCTATCTCTAACCGTTCTCGAGTTGGTCAGCTCTGAATCAGTTTTCAAATGGTATTTTTGGCGCCAAAAATTCTGATGAGTTTTCGACATTTTCGTTCAAAGATTCAGAATTAGCACGTCAAAATACGTTTGACGACAAAAACTTGAAATTCGAAAAATGAAAAATAAAAAAGTTCAAAAAATTATCTAATTTCATGATTTACTCGACTTTTTTGTCCGTCGATTTTTTCCTTTAAAATTCTCAGTATTTACTAATTTGAACATTCTGAATCGATTGGCGTTCGCAGAATTTGTCTATCTCTAACCGTTCTCGAGTTGGTCAGCTCTGAATCAGTTTTCAAATGGTTTTTTTGGCGCCAAAAATATTTCTAATGAGTTTTCGACATTTTCGTTCAAAGATTCAGAATTAGCACGTCAAAATACGTTTGACGACAAAAACTTGAAATTCGAAAAATGAAAAATAAAAAAGTTCAAAAAATTATCTAATTTCATGATTTACTCGACTTTTTTGTCCGTCGATTTTTTTCTTTAAAATTCTCAGTATTTACTAATTTGAACATTCTGAATCGATTGGCGTTCGCAGAATTTGTCTATCTCTAATCGTTCTCGAGTTGGTCAGCTCTGAATCAGTTTTCAAATGTTTTTTTTGGCGCCAAAAATATTTCTGATGAGTTTTCGACATTTTCGTTCAAAGATTCACAATTAGCACGTCAAAATACGTTTGACGACAAAAACTTGAAATTCGAAAAATGAAAAATTAAAAAGTTCAAAAAATTATCTAATTTCATGATTTACTCGACTTTTTTGTCCGTCGATTTTTTTCTTTAAAATTATCAGTATTTACTAATTTGAACATTCTGAATCGATTGGCGTTCGCAGAATTCGTCTATCTCTAACCGTTCTCGAGTTGGTCAGCTCTGAATCAGTTTTCAAATGGTTTTTTTGGCGCCAAAAATATTTCTAATGAGTTTTCGACATTTTCGTTCAAAGATTCAGAATTAGCACGTCAAAATACGTTTGACGACAAAAACTTGAAATTCGAAAAATGAAAAATAAAAAAGTTCAAAAAATTATCTAATTTCATGATTTACTCGACTTTTTTGTCCGTCGATTTTTTTCTTTAAAATTCTCAGTATTTACTAATTTGAACATTCTGAATCGATTGGCGTTCGCAGAATTCGTCTATCTCTAACCGTTCTCGAGTTGGTCACCTCTGAATCAGTTTTCAAGTGTTTTTTTTGGCGCCAAAAATATTTCTGATAAGTTTTCGACATTTTCGTTCAAAGATTCAGAATTAGCACGTCAAAATACGTTTGACGACAAAAACTTGAAATTCGAAAAATGAAAAATTAAAAAGTTCAAAAAATTATCTAATTTCATGATTTACTCGACTTTTTTGTCCGTCGATTTTTTTCTTTAAAATTATCAGTATTTACTAATTTGAACATTCTGAATCGATTGGCGTTCGCAGAATTCGTCTATCTCTAACCGTTCTCGAGTTGGTCAGCTCTGAATCAGTTTTCAAATGGTATTTTTGGCGCCAAAAATATTTCTGATGAGTTTTCGACATTTTCGTTCAAAGATTCAGAATTAGCACGTCAAAATACGTTTGACGACAAAAACTTGAAATTCGAAAAATGAAAAATAAAAAAGTTCAAAAAATTATCTAATTTCATGATTTACTCGACTTTTTTTTCCGTCGATTTTTTTCTTTAAAATTCTCAGTATTTACTAATTTGAACATTCTGAATCGATTGGCGTTCGCAGAATTTGTCTATCTCTAACCGTTCTCGAGTTGGTCAGCTCTGAATCAGTTTTCAAGTGTTTTTTTTGGCGCCAAAAATATTTCTGATGAGTTTTCGACATTTTCGTTCAAAGATTCAGAATTAGCACGTCAAAATACGTTTGACGACAAAAACTTGAAATTCGAAAAATGAAAAATAAAAAAGTTCAAAAAATTATCTAATTTCATGATTTACTCGACTTTTTTTTCCGTCGATTTTTTTCTTTAAAATTCTCAGTATTTACTAATTTGAACATTCTGAATCGATTGGCGTTCGCAGAATTTGTCTATCTCTAACCGTTCTCGAGTTGGTCAGCTCTGAATCAGTTTTCAAATGGTTTTTTTGGCGCCAAAAATATTTCTGATGAGTTTTCGACATTTTCGTTCGAAGATTCAGAATCAGCACGTCAAAATACGTTTGACGACAAAAACTTAAAATTCGAAAAATGAAAAATAAAAAAGTTCAAAAAATTATTTAATTTCATGATTTACTCGACTTTTTTGTCCGTCAATTTTTTTCGTTCAAATTCTCAGTACTTACTAATTTGATCATTCTGAATCGATTGGCGTTCGCAGAATTCGTCTATCTCTAACCGTTCTCGAGTTGGTCAGCTCTGAATCAGTTTTCAAATGGTATTTTTGGCGCCAAAAATATTTCTGATGAGTTTTCGACATTTTCGTTCAAAGATTCAGAATTAGCACGTCAAAATACGTTTGACGACAAAAACTTGAAATTCGAAAAATGAAAAATAAAAAAGTTCAAAAAATTATCTAATTTCATGATTTACTCGACTTTTTGTCCGTCGATTTTTTTCGTTCAAATTGTCAGTATTTACTAATTTGAACATTCTGAATCGATTGGCGTTCGCAGAATTCGTCTATCTCTAACCGTTGGGCAGCTCTGAATCAGTTTTCAAATGTTTTTTTTGGCGCCAAAAATATTTCCGATGATTTTTCGACATTTTCGTTTAAAGATACGGAATCAGCACGTCAAAATATGTTCGAGAACAGAAATTTGAAAATTTAAAATAAAAAATAAAAAAAGTTTTTTGTCAGTCGATTTTTTCTGTTAAGTATTCTAATATATTCCATCGAACATTGCTACCGTCCTTCTTGTGCATTTAAAATTCCTCATAAATGAAATATTTCACTCCGATTTTGTTTTAGATTCAACTTCCATATTAAATCAGTCCAGGGACCCTATTCTCAAATGTGTACTACCCTATGTCGCATGCTACAAAATATCTCCATCTCTTTTTAATGCTTGGTCGAGAAAAGTGAAAGAAATATTTTGTCGCATACGACTTAGGGTAGTCGACATTTGAGAATAGGGTCCCAGAACTCAGAACACCTAATCATCCTGGATACAAATCATCATTTTGTAAATATATTTTAATTTTTTTTTTCTAACAAAAAATTTATCTTTGTTCATCAAGTTACAAAACACATGCCAGTTAAAGGCAGATTCAGATACATGGGTGCCCACTCAGGGTTTTTGACCTCGCATGATAAATTCCTCCAAAATTAATACTTCTGAACCAAAGAAATTACGACTTTTTGAACGTCTTGCAGTTTACAGGCACAAGGGTCAAAAATATTTGCTTGTATAGCTCATGCTTCAAAAACCTTTTACAAGCATATATTTTTTACCCTTGCCTGTAAACCGCAAGACAGTTCACATACCCATGTATCTGAATCGGCCTTAACACTTCACATTTCAATGTCTATGAGTAACAACGAATCAATATCATCAGGAGTTGTATTTTCTTGCATTGAGACTGCCAATGAATTGACATTCCAAAAAATTATAGGTTATTAATCATACCACGAATTATATTTAGGACGACAATAGGTATATCGATTTGAAATAAAGAAAAATCGTGTTACCTGGTAATTGATGCTCTACTTCTAGCTTCGGAAAATTGCAGTTTAGGCTAGTAACCCCGATTGTCAATATCAAATTTCTTCCACAAAAAGCAGCCAATTTGTCTTTGCTCCATATCACCACAATCAAGACACAATTAATCTTGCATTTTTGGCACAGTTTGCAGTATTTCCAACTTGTATTAAAACTATAATATTTGAATTATCATAACAATACATTCGATTGATTTCGTTTATTGACAGTAAGTAATGACAGATACGGATAACGTTATGTGAAATGACTGAAATGTCACAATCAATTATTTTTAGAGTGCAACGATGCCAAATCTCATATGTAAGAGTAAAATTTCGGTAAAACTTGCGACTGTGGACACCTCACTGTTTTTCACGAAATTTGCACAGATTTTGTAAAATATAATAAAACTACTGTACCAATCGAAAATTTTCCGCGGAAACTTTTTTTTGGGCGAAAATATTTCAAAGTGGACGGCGAGCGCAGCGAGCACCTACATAAGTTTACATCTTAGGTTAGGTTAGATTGGGTTAGTAGGTTATGTTGGGTTAGTAGGTTAGGTGGGTGGGTTAGGTTGTTTTCCCTTAGCAACTAGTGTTATTTACGTTTCAGTTTGGGTTGGTAAGTAAGGTTAGGTTATGTTAGGTTAGGTCAAGGACTCTGAACACTATTTGTAGAGAATGGTTCAATCAACTGATTTTATCACCTTGTCAAATGACGTCAGCGTGATGTCTTCTCAATGGTTTATATATCTATATATCTATATATACAAGAGCATACGGAAGGTATCACGGTGACGTCAATTGGGAGATTACATTGCAACATAGGGATTGGACCATCCTGTACAAATAGTGTTTATTATCCTTGAGGTTAGGTGGCTGAGTTAGGTTATTTTCCCTTCTTATTTTGCCTTAAAAGATTGGATCTGTGTGCAGTTAGGCCTGGACGTAATAAGGGCGAGCGAAGCGAGCCTAACGACGGAGGGCGCAGCGAGCAACTGCTTTTATTTATATTTTTATTATTTTTTATTATTTTTATTTATATTTTATTATAGGTTAGGTGGGTCGGTTAGGTTGTTTTCCCTTCTTTTGCCTTAAAAGACTGGATGTGTCTGCAGTTAGTTCGGGACGTAATAAGGGCGAGCGATTTATTTACATTTACGTTCTCAACGCTAAAAAGTGATGGGATCATAAGCAAAGTTTATAGCTGAATTAGCCGAAGTTATTTGGATGTGTGCTCAGAGTCGATATAATTAAAAGGCACGGATTACTAGTAGGTATCTGCTTCTACCTCTACAAAAATATAAATGGCAGAGTGTGCAAGAAATTGAAGAAAACTGACAACGCTGCTTTCTGCTGCTCTTCTTCGTGTTTGACATTGACAATTTTGGTTATATTTTAATATCCAATGAATTATGAAGTGAAACTAATTATAATTTCAAACATTTTCCTGTACTGGATATACTGCAAACTGTGCCAAAAATGCAAGAATCAATGTGTCTAGATTGTGGAGTGATATAAAGCAGAGGCAAATTTGTTGCTTATTGTGGAAGAAGTTTGATCTTGAAAATACCCCTTTTCTGGCATATGATGGGTCTTAAATCAAAAAGTAAGTGAGAGCGAGGCTTTTTAACTTCAGATTTGTGTTCCTCGAAATAACCCAAAAAAATATTTCGTCGAAATCGGAGTAACTACCCTAAACTGCAATTTTTCCTTTCTTCTGTAATTCCGATTCTATTGACTGAATTTCAGAATTTGAAATCCACTGATTGGTTGTTAAGCAAGGAGATATACCTACTGTCATTTGTCATTATAATATGCCGGGTTGCTTCGACCAGCAATGATAATAACCGTCTCTTTGCAGCACAGACTCTGGTAAATTCAATTTAATCGCGCCTAAGACGCTTAAACTGGCAAAAAACAAAAAACCGACGTACCTAGTTAGCCATGGAACAATTGAACTCGGTGTTCGTTGAAGCTCGAATTCGTGATTCCTCGAACATTTCAACAGTTACGCATATCATCAAGGCAGCGATGCTCGAGATTCTTTTGTCGAAATCAAAAGGTAGGCATGATATAGAGCCGAAGCGCGCTTGTGTATTCGATTCTTCTTCGGAAATATGGTAATAAAATTCCGAGATAGGTTGCCTTGGTCTCGTTCTGGCAGCGAATTTTCAGCATGGATATATCATGCATATTTATGGGAAGTGAACGCATGATTGTTTTCTCTAATACCTATAGGAATGTGGATGATGAAAAGGAGATTCGGTTGAATAGAACAATGCATAGTTTCGGGAATATTTCGAATGGTTTCATAGGTACCTACATTTATTTTGAGACGGAGTTTCGTTCGATACAATATTTGACGTTCCGTGTGAGGGGTATTACTATTAATTGTGAACAAACAATTAAGTTTAATTCTTTACTGATCAATAAAATGTCAAAAATTAGTCTTACAAGTGCTATTTTTTCAAAAAGTTGACCTAGACTACCGAAAATTATGATTTTGGTCTCATTCGATTTGGAATGGCATCTAGAATAATGTTGAACTGGAAAATTAGACCCGGAAAAATTGCAAAAGTTATTAACAATTAAGTATTAAAAAAGAATGGGTTGGTTTCTGCAAATATTTCAAAAATTATCTGTTTGAGATATTCAAAATTAAAAATAAAGTTCGAAAAAGTCATGCATCAAGGAACTGTACCGAAAATATTTATAATTTTAATCCAGAGGTAGAAATTGGGATATAAACTGGTACATAGTGATCCTTGCACGCGCGTCGACCGTATCAGAAGCATAATGCAATAATTTTTTTTCTACTAGCGTGCGGAAAAATCCACTTTTTCGCACTCATTTTAGTTTTGAAAGAGTAACTTTGCACTAGTGCGGAAAAGTTTTTTCCGCATTCTTTTTAGTGCGGAAAAAACATTTTAGTGCGGAAAAGTAGATTTGTTTAGTTTTTACGGATTATACTGACATTTAAATATTGCGTCGCAGAAGGTTAAAATAGAAAGCTCACCAAGTATGGTTGTATAGTTTAATATATATTTAATAATAAATTTTCTTTGTGTTAACTTTTGGGTGTTTTGAGCGTAAAGTGTCTTTTCCGCACGCGATTTCTGCAATCGCGTCTGGAAAAGTATCCCTTTACGCACTTGTTAGGTAAACTACTATTTTCTCTGACATGAAAAAAGTTTGACATTACTTATATCTGTGTTGAAAGGTAACAGAAAATAACTTTTTATGAAATTACTTTTTTCCCCGGGAAAAAGTCACAGATATACATATATACACATAGGTAGGTAAAGGTAGATATTTGATTTTAGAATATTTTTTCAATAATTAATCGTCGTTTTTTCCGACGCAGTAAAAATAGTGTTTTATACACTGGAAAAATGTTAGACTTCAGCTCTCGATTTTATGTCAACACAACTTGAGCTAAAATCTAAAACTTTTTCCCTTTCATAATAAATAACTATTTAACCGATTAAACCTATCCAGGAATAAATAGTTATTTATGCAACAAGTGCAAAAAGTGGGTGCAATAAACTCTTTTTGCACGAGTTTCATACAATATTTTTTCTACGTTCATGCAAAAACCAGAAAATGTTTCACTATTCAAGGTGGCACTAAACTGTAAGGAAGACATTGTTTGTATAAATCTATCTGCTAAAAGTAATTCAAAAACATTTTGTGTAATTCAGATGATATTCGAAGGAAATAATTTTATTTTTAACAAATTGCATTTTCTAGTAATTTCCTAGTCCATTATATAATGAATATGATGAAATATGCAACTATTTAAAACGTAATACAATCTCACAGAAAATGGGCTAAATTTGGCGTCGTTTTGAAAGTTTATGTCTGTCATGATGACAGAACGCTATAGTAGAATGACATGAGTGCAATAAAGAAACAGTTTTCCACCAAATATAGTTCAATAAAATTTTGTTTTTTGCATGAACGTAGAAAAAAAAATTTGTAGCAGTTAAACATAAATAAACGACAGTTTCATGCAACAACAGTGACAGATCCGAATAATAACGAAATCCTGTCATAAAGCCAGTTCTCATTTTCTTTGGCAACTAATAACCTATAAATATCTGATATACAAATGTTTCACCAATAATATGTTTAGCATTCTTACTATTAAATAAGTTTTATCAAAATTACAAACTATCGCGGCGAATATATTCAAAATAATAGCATATACCTCTAAGGAACTATTGGACCTAATCTACACTAGGTAATCCAAGGTAGCTATGGCTGTTTGGCCGTCAGAAACTAGTTGACAACAATAATTAATGAAATTTGTGAAATTGGGCATCTATCCAGATAACGAATTTTTGAAAACTATAAATTTAATTTAAGTAGAAATGAAAAGTGATGGAGATTGAACGGAGAAAATCGTGGATAGTGCAAATATAAGATTTCCTTGACATAGTTCAAAGAAAGAAAAAGGTATTCGTCGCTTCTCGAGGATTGTTTATTTATTTAGAGTAAAAATCTAAGAAAATGAAAAGTTACTTCGATGGACTAGTTATTCGAAAGTCAAGTCAACATTAATAATAATAATATTGACCTCGATGAATATGTTATTTTAATATTCGCTTAAAATTTTCCATTTTGCGGGATAGTGTGAAGAGAAAGGAATTTCGACTCTGTCGAAATTATTCGTTCCATTTGTCTGAAACTCAACTCTCCGGCATACTCTTCGAACTTTGTTCGAATAATGAATCAATAAACATATGCCAAATTCATTTCATACTTGCCAAAAAATATGAATTGGTTATTTTTTTGACAGTTGTAGAAAAAATACTGAATGAAACTCGTGAGTAAAGTGTTTTTTTACTCGTAGGAATGCCGTCAACATTTCCTACTCGTGTATCACTTTACTCACTCTATACATAAATTACTGTTTCCAACTTCGAAGTCAGAATGTTATTATTTTCCGACTTCGCATCTATCAGAAACTATCGTACATGAATTTGGAACAATATCCTATAAATCGTAGCAACTTTGGTAGAGACAGGATATTGCTTCACAGATTAGAAACTTTAAACGAAGTAGACATCTTGAGACTAATACTGTTTCACTAATAAATTAATACGAAGCCACACAAGTTTGCGTGCTAATCACCAATCAACCACGTTTGAAACCGGAGTGGAAAGAAGCCGATTTACTATATCCCAAAGATTATTATCATGTTAAGTGTAGGTGTGATCAAGCAACAGGTTGGTTAACGTTATGAATCCAATATAAGGCGGGTGCTCCCGAGATTTCACTCCGCTTTTCCAATAAGCGAGATTCTTATAGACGGAGGGCCGATGCCGACAATTTTCTATGAACTTATCTAAGCTGGTTTTTCGTCAATTGGTTCCTAGTCCATCTGTACACAAACATACTCCGGTCAGTCAGGCGAATCGTAGAACAGGTGAGTCAGGAGCGACATCGAAGTTGTAGCATTTACCGGGGTAACAAAATGAATGTATTAAAGCTGAAAATTATTATACAACTTCTATAATGCATATCAATAAAAGTTATGTGGGTCGGTCACTAACAGAGCTGGTCAGTCAGTCCGAATATGCAGGGTGTTTCATAATTGAATGCTGATCTTGAAGGGTGATAATCCTTGAATTATGTAAAAAAACATAGGTCCACAACCGCTTTATTTATGAGATACAGGAGGTTGAGATTTATTAAAACAATCAGTTTTTTCCCAATATCTCTAAAATTGCTATGAGTTTTTCTTTCAATTGTGGTACAAGCAAAGTACACTTGAAAATAATTTAATTTTTTCCATGATAAACGTTTTCTTAGTTTTCATCAATGGCGTTCCTGTTAACATACCCTGCCATATTTTTAACATGATATGCCACTGTTTTTTTATCAACAAACTATAATTTTTGTGATTCTTATCTTCCCGTAAAAATGAGCTCTTGCCTTTTTTTCGTATAGCAAACGGTTTTCGATCTATGTATCTCTGCCAGTTTTGGTTAGTATTTTGTTTTTTAAATCGAAAATTGTTCGCCGGACGAAAAAAGGTGGGAGAATATTTTCATAAAAAGACAGGGGATAATTGCAGAAATGATATTTATTTGGAAAAAAACATGGTAGAGCATGTTAATAGTGACGCCACTGATAAATATTGAGAAAACCTTTGACATGGTAAAAGAGCGGTTTTAGAGATATCGGGAAAGAACTAATTTTTTTGTTAAATTTCAACATCCTGTATCTCAATAATAAAGCGGTTGCGGGCCTATGTTCATTTGACAAATTTTCCTTATAATCATTCAAGGATTATCACACTTTAAGACCAGTATTAAATTATGAAACACCCTGTTTATTCGAACTGACTGATATGCTTTATAGAAGTTGTATAACAGTTTTCAGCTTTTTTGCATTAATTTTGTTACCCCGATAAATGCTACAACTTTGATGTCGCTCCTGACTCACCTGATCTACGATTCGCTTGACTGACCAGAGTATGTTTCTGTACACATCGACTGTCAAACTGATTAACGAAAAACCAGCTTCAATGGATTCAGAGAAAATTTTCGGCTCTGGCTCTTGGACTATTAGGAGATTGAGTAGGAGTTTTCCGTGCATCATAACATGGAAATTGAGTGTGCAATTTACCGTTTACGAGGAACTTAAACAGCGCAAGATGAATTCAGAAAATATCAGTTAGGGTTTTCATTACAGTTATCGGTTTTTCGCAAGAGTAGTAGATACTTACACAAAATACTCGTTTCACTATAACAGTTTCTTTTGGAAGAAATATTGTTACGGGTTTTGCATTGTGAACAACTTTTTTGTTGTCAACCGATTATGATTTATACGGCACAAATCAGACCTGTCTTGGAATAGTGTTCCCATATATGGAGTGCATCTCCCAAACATTGAAACTTTCAGATTCTGTCTAAAAAAAAAAAGAGCCATTCGTCTCGTCGGTGATACTTCGCTCACAAGCTCGCTGACTTCTCTGGAACAACGCAGAAAGGTTGGCGAACTGTTTCTATTTTATAGATACTGTCATGGACGATGCCCTTCCGAAATATCATCAATCGTTCCACCGTTAGCGGTCCCGTCGAGAGTGAGCCGTCGAACTCAGTCCTCACATTCATATGCCATCATTTTGGAGGGGTCGTTTTTTCAACGAACGGCAAAGCTTTGGAACTGGCTGCCTCGGGAAGTTGTCCCTGAGGCATACAGCCTTCAAAAATTCAAGAAGAACACCCATTCCTACCTACTTTTCTTCGGCTCTCACGGTGTTCTCTGATCATTACAGGATTTTCCTTTTCGTGGGAATAAGAAAATTATTCCAATAGAGCACTGTCAGCTGTGTTTTTCTTTTGCGTTGGTATGGAAAATAGCTTCTCCCCCCATCGAATGTTTGACAACTGTCAAATTACGTTACTGACAGTGCTCTATATCTTCTTCAGAACTTAACTCAACTTTGGCAATTATACGATATGATAAATCATTTAATTTCGCCTAATTTTGAGAGTCACCCTTCTGTTTCAATATAATTACATTATTTCTAAAATCTTCAAAAAATATGACGCACTCGCACGTATTCTTTGTCTCAAGAAATGCTCTGCTGACGTGCTAAGTAGGTATGACAAAACCTTCCCCAACTTATGAACTTGGTCTATTCCATTACCACTGATTTTTAAATTCTGCAGTAGGCTGTGCTTTCAAATTAATGAAATATTACACTTGTTTTCTTGCTCAACAAAAAGTGATTGGGTATGTTGAAACTATTCTTCTAGTGATCAGAGCTCCTGTCCAAATTAACGATTGAAAAACTAGTGTGTAGTTTGCCGTTTTGTCGATTGTTTGCCGAAGTAATCATAATCAAATTCTCGTGAATTAACGTGTGTTGTGCCCAGTTGTGCCAACTGAAAACTAGGTGACTGCCAGACTGCCTAGATTTAAAGATGGCGAAATAAATATTCACTTTTGACCGTGATTTTGATGGTTGCATGACGTGTTTATATACCTGGCAGAATAACCGGTAAGTTATTTTTCCAATAATGTTTACAGGTCTACACCGTAATTGAATTTAATCGACATTCAAATAGGTATTGCAATTGTTTTTATATTCACCAATTTTTGAAATATCATTAGGTAGCTGGTAGGTAGCGTGATTGTGAAATTTATTGATGGTTTTCTACATAACCTCAAATAAATGGAATTGAGGAATTAAACAGTGGGTTTATACAGCAAATAAGATAACTTAAGGAATAAGAGAAGAAACAAGACATAAATAGACCCGTTTATACAGATATGAATTAAATTAAATAAGAAATAGGTAAGAAGAATAACCAATAAAATCATGGCTTTCTTGATGTGATGATCTATTATCGTATCTGCCATATTTTCTCGATAGGTACATTGTTTTGAAATATTTCAAAAGTTTACAGGTGCATATCACAATGAATTCACAAAAGTATTCCCAAATATGAACATAACTTGACTGGCTCACTGTAAAATTTGGGTATTTCGAAATTTGAAAACACATCGCTATAAGCCCATAAAATACCTTGAATGGCAAGAAAAAAATACTCTCAAGATAATATGGTGGGAGATCTTAAAAAGTAACTCCCATTTCAAGCAATTTACCACCAATTAAAAAAAAATATTATCTCCACTCCCCCCCACCTATATAAATCAATTAAGTCTTCTAGGCTGTCAAAGTGATTCACTTCAAGAGTGTTAACCCCTAAATCTTCTCCAATATCTTATTGCGGGTGTTCATTTCTCGGTCATTGTTGGGCGAAAGTTTTCACGATTTTCAACTGATGTTGAACTGCTCAAAATACGTGTTCATGTCTTCTCCCATATTATTTCGCGAGTGTTTTTTTCTTTGACCATCATTTTCCGTGGCATCATAGTGTATTGACCGAGGGGGAAACTGCTCTTTCATTCGGTGTACATCATAACATTTTCATTAATTCAATATTAATTTTAATTGAATTCATTATTCGAAAAAACATTTGAAAACTGATTCATAGCTGACCAACTCGAGAGCGGTTAGAGATAGACGAATTCTGCGAACGCCAGTCGATTCAGAATCACCAAATTAGTATAAACGACAAATTTGAACGGAAAAAATCGACGGACAAAAAAGTCGAGTATATCATGATAGATAATTTTTGAACTTTTTTTATTTTTCATTTTTCGAATTTCAAATTTTTGTCTCTGAACATATTTTGACGTGCTGATTCCGAATCTTCGAACGAAAATATCGAAAACTCATCAGAAATATTTTTGGCGCCAAAAAACGATTTCAAAACTGATTCAGAGCTCACCAACTCGAGAACGTTTAGAGATAGACGAATTCTGCTAACGCCAATCGATTCAGAATTGTTGAATTAGTATATATTGGGAATTTGAACGAAAAAAATAGATGGGCAAAAAAGGCAAGTACTTATATCATGATAAATTTTTTGAACTTTTTAAATTTTAATTTTTCAAATTTCAAATTTTTATCCCCGAACGTATTTCGACGTGCTGATTCCGAATCTTTGAACGAAAATGTCGAAAACTCATCAGAAATATTTTTCGCGCCAAAAAAACCATTTGAAAACTAAATCAGAGCTGACTAACTCGAAAACGGTTAGAGATAGACAAATTCTGCGAACGCTAATCGATTCAGAATGGCCGAATTAATATATATTGTATATTTCGAGTCAATCGAAAAAATTGAGAATTACTCGAAAAAAGTTGCAAGGTGTTCACCCCTAAAAATCATTAAAAGTACCAAGTTGTCACATCGACTTGAAATTCGCACTGTTTACGTAAAATTTCATGCTCATTCCAAAAATGTATGATTTTCTATGCTCAGATATAAGATTTAGCCGGAAAAAGGTGTTTAAGATAAAACATTAAATTTTCTGAGATTTTTTATTTTTCATTTTTCGAATTTAAAATTTTTGTCGTCGGACGTATTTTGACGTGCTGATTCCGAATCTTCGAACGAAAATATCGAAAACTCATCAGAAATATTTTTGGCGCCAAAAAACGGTTTCAAAACTGATTCAGAGCTCACCAACTCGAGAACGTTTAGAGATAGACGAATTCTGCTAACGCCAATAGATTCAGAATTGCTGAATTAGTATATATTGGGAATTTGAACGAAAAAAATAGATGGGCAAAAAAGGCAAGTACTTATATCATGATAAATAATTTTTTGAACTTTTTAAATTTAAATTTTTCAAATTTCAAATTTTTATCCCGAACGTATTTCGACGTACTGATTCCGAATCTTTGAACGAAAATGTCGAAAACTCATCAGAAATATTTTTCGAGCCAAAAAAACCATTTCAAAAATTAAATCAGAGCTGACTAACTCGAAAACGGTTAGAGATAGACAAATTCTGCGAACGCTAATCGATTCAGAATGGCCGAATTAATATATATTGTATATTTCGAGTCAATCGAAAAAATTGAGAATTACTCGAAAAAAGTTGCAAGGGGTTCACCCCTAAAAATCATTAAAAGTACCAAGTTGTCACATCGACTTGAAATTCGCACTGTTTAGGTAAAATTTCATGCTCATTCCAAAAATGTATGATTTTCTATGCTCAGATATAAGATTTAGCCGGAAAAAGGTGTTTAAGATAATACATTAAATTTTCTGAGATTTTTTATTTTTCATTTTTCGAATTTAAAATTTTTGTCCTCGGACGTATTTTGACGTGCTGATTCCGAATCTTCGAACGAAAATATCGAAAACTCATCAGAAATATTTTTGGCGCCAAAAAACGATTTCAAAACTGATTCAGAGCTCACCAACTCGAGAACGTTTAAAGATAGACGAATTCTGCTAACGCCAATAGATTCAGAATTGCTGAATTAGTATATATTGGGAATTTGAACGAAAAAAATAGATGGGCAAAAAAGGCAAGTACTTATATCATGATAAATAATTTTTTGAACTTTTTAAATTTAAATTTTTCAAATTTCAAATTTTTATCCCGAACGTATTTCGACGTACTGATTCCGAATCTTTGAACGAAAATGTCGAAAACTCATCAGAAATATTTTTCGCGCCAAAAAAAACATTTGAAAACTAAATCAGAGCTGACTAACTCGAAAACGGTTAGAGATAGACAAATTCTGCGAACGCTAATCGATTCAGAATGGCCGAATTAATATATATTGTATATTTCGAGTCAATCAAAAAAATTGAGAATTACTCGAAAAAAGTTGCAAGGGGTTCACCCCTAAAAATCATTAAAAGTACCAAGTTGTCACATCGACTTGAAATTCGCACTGTTTACGTAAAATTTCATGCTCATCCCAAAAATATATGATTTTCTATGCTCAGATATAAGATTTAGCCGGAAAAAGGTGTTTTAGATAAAACATTAAATTTTCTGAGATTTTTTATTTTTCATTTTTCGAATTTAAAATTTTTGTCCTCGGACGTATTTTGACGTGCTGATTCCGAATCTTTTAGCAATAATGTCGAAAACTCATCAGAAATATTTTTGACGGCAAAAAAATCATCAAAAAACTGATTCAGTGCTGACCAACGGTTAGAGATAGACAAATTCTGCGAACGCCAATCGATTCAGAATGGTCGAATTAGTATGTATTGGGTATGTATTTGGGAATTATTTTATGACTTTCTGGATCTTATTTTTATTCATAAGAGTTAAATTATGTCCATACAACGTATCCGCGTAATTGAATGGTAATTATCTTTCAATGCCCCCTAAAACTTAGAAAGAGATAATTACTTCACTGATTTCATTAGGTGTACAAAAAATGACTAGTTGTTTCCTCCTCGGTATTGACATTTGAAAATTTGTGAATAATTGTTGGAAAATTATTGAAAATCCCGGTTTTATTTTAAGCATATCACTCCTTCGAAATATTTCCATTTCTATCTTTTTTTTCTGGGATATGAAGAAATTAGACAGTCAAAAAAAATCTCCAGAGATACAGGAGTCGGCAAAGTGTATATTTTTGGAATCAGGTACAGTCGAGCATCATTTCAGAAAAAAGGGTTGAAATTTTAATGAATGATATCCATGTCAAGCCACTCTCTGTCCAATGAATATTTTATAATGCCATCAAAGGAGTAAAAGGGGTTATATGTATGGCAGTACTTACACAACCTGTCCTTTCTTGGATACACTACCATGTTGACATTTCCATATGATTCAACATAATTTGTCTGAAAACAACACCCCTCAACTCCCCTAAAGACCTGACAAAATAGACGAGGGTGCTATTCAATTTATTATTTCATCAATTATCGCATTTCAAAGTGAAACGTGAAACCCATTAATATCGGAAATTGTTGAATTTTTCATCAAAAGCCAACCGTTTTTCACTTTCACGGGCCAACGAAAAATATATGAGCTGCTATTCGATTTATTCCATTTTAATGTCATATTATTGTGATCAGGGTTGTCACTATAAAAACTATAAAATAAAAATATAAAGACAAGCTGTTATACAAATACACTGAAAATGAAAAAAAAAAATTATTTAGGTTATTCTGTGAGTAACAAATTCAAAAGCTTCCGCGGGTACAAAATGGATAATCTTGTACAGGAAGATATTCAATCTAATACCTACAAAAAAATAGGTCCCTGTGAATTATTCAAGAAATGAATTATTTTGTATCGTGTATACTAGTGAATTGTAGTTGCATAATTTGAACTGATTATTGTTGAAAATGTCGAAGTCTACTCCAAAAAATATTGAAAAAAAATTATTTTCATTAAGCTGTTCAAGTTAAAGTTCTTGGACAATTTTTCTTGATCCTACAGTATGTTGAAGAGGCTGAATTATTTCGGGAATACCAGAATTTTTACGAGAGCCAACAAGAAACGAACTTGATGATTTCCAAACATTCTATTGATTTTTATGAATATTATGCAGTCAAACAATAATTGCTCACTCCCATCTCGTGAAAAACATTTATTTTAGTAACCCCTGTGGGTATATCGTGCTTGGCGTCTGAAATATACTTTTTACGGCCAACCCTCCTCGATTCTGAAACATTTTTCGTTTAATTTTCATTAGTTCCATCGATTTTATCTCCCCTATTTCACATCATAACTTACTGGCAGACTAAAGGATCGTTTTCATCAATTCACATGTTTCGCAACGCAAAATGTATCAATTTGGGAAGGATATTGAATATTGTGCCTGAAATTACACCTTTTTTTTTTTCGTTCGCTTATATGACAAACATGTGCGCCGATCGATTTATTTTCCTGATGAATATCACATTTCGAAAATAGGGTGCTGGTATATGAATGGGGGTAAGACAGATTTAATGTTCTAGGTACTGAGTGTTCATTGTTTTTGTCAGATGGTTGTTGGGGTTGTTAGAGGTAAAGACCATATTTTTTATTCATGCTGAAATAAAAGGCTGCTTTTAACGAAGAGATATTTCTTCTTTTTATAATCGTTTCCCTTAAAATATTAAAATTTCACTTTTTCTAACGAAATACTTCATACTATGGGTTAATTTTGAAAGTAACACAGTGAATATCTCCAAAATCATAATTTGAAATACAAAATTTCAGTTTTATTTTCGATGGGAACACCTTTTCAAGTAGCAAGGAACGTATTTTCCATATTATTCAATTTATCATGAAATCAGCCACTAGTGACAGCGAATTTTACGTACTTACAACGAAAAGGAAAATAATCGATCATACTTACCTCCTAACCCAACGGATTCCTTACAACACCACTTGAGCTAATGCTCTCTTGGTGTTCCGCAGAATATTTCTCGTGACTTGGAAGTATTATTGATTATTTTCGAAGCTCTTGTGATATAACTATTTGAAATAACTACATTAAAATACTCATTCCAAAAATTTCCTAAGAGCATCCATACAGGATAAAAATAATGATTGCACAATGTTCTTGAAATCTCTAACTTTTTGCATTTCTTGCTTTTTTTACAGAGTATTTAAGTTACTTCTCAAGAAAAACTCCAATTCTCACCTACTTCTTATAAATATTACATGATTTTCGTTTTCATGGAAGCCACAAAATTAAAAAATACCTTTGAAATTACTTTTGTTGTGTATTATACTTAAAACAATGTGTTCAAGGCAGCTGCTGGTAGTTTCAATAACTTTCCACTGATAGGTAATGCAAATAGTCAGAAAGTTTGATGAAACAGTTTCGGCAAAAAATACGAAACAGTCGTAAACAAATACATGGAGATCCATTGTCCAGCCTGATGTCCTGATCTGATACCATCAGACTTCTTCATAGTCTTACAGACACACAGAATAAAACAATATGTATATTGACTATGTTGGCAGAACGATTTTTCAATCAATCAAAATAGAATGAAACTCTGGAAAATGTCAACTTTTCATTTATAACATGAAAAAGTCACATGATGATGAGTAATATTGATGTTTTTGTTAATGAAGGTATAGCGGATATTGAGATGTGCCCATACTTTATGAACTCACTATATATGATATGGATAATACAGCAGAGAAAACAAATACATTTGAATTTGAGTCGATGGAAACTTTCTCCCGCTCCAAAAAAATTTACCATTGTTACTAATTGACTGAGTGTAATTCAATATTTATTGAATATCCAAAGTTCCAGACCAGTTGAAATTATTTTCTGACCTCGTGTCTCTATCGTTATTAAAAAAATGGAAGCTTCAAAGTGTTCCAGTGGTTCTCCAATTTTTTTCCAATATTGAGGTGTCTGACATTTTTTCTACGATAGTGCGTAAAGTGATACTTTTTCGCACAAGTGCGTAAAAAATTACCTGTGCCTAAAATCGTCAACAGTGCGTAGAGTACATTTTTACACACTTTTTTTTTGAAAAATACAGTATTTTGCGTAAAATATAACTCAGAAATCATCATTTGATAATACGACGACAATTTATAACATAAAACATTCAAATTAATTATACGATTGCTACAATTTGGCAATATAATAACTGTGGAAAAAAAAACAAACTTTCGTAAAAGGCTTTTTTGTACACGGGTGATTGTTGAACTCGGCTGTGCCTCATACAAAAAAGTCTTACTTTACGAACTTGTATCATAAATAGCTATTTTCTAACTTGGTTGACGAGTTATTTATTTTGTGGAAATTCATGTTCACTAAGAGTTGAATGAAAGACTTTTTTATTTTTCACTAGAATTTTTTAAATTTGTGACTAATCTCCATCATCTACATGGTGTTATAATCCAAATTAGTTTCCAGTGGAAAATAGACAAAAGTGTTTTATTCTATTCTTATTTATTGGATATTTCAATTGTGAGTTTTTTCGCAAGAACTGATCCTTCCTCAATAAACAAATCTTCAATTTCTCTCAAAATTTCAGAAAATATGTTTTTCAATTATCTGTGAAATTTCCCTTTAGCAACCCGCCGAATGAACTTTGTTTTTAGATCAGAATGAAACACAACCATCCGAAAGACAACCTATATTAATGCCCCATCTTTTATATATATAGCATTTGATCCATTTCTACAATATTTTACAATTCAAGTACAAAATAGTTGAGACATACAAAATAGAATCCACGTTTATCACAAGCGACGTCTAAGTGACGGAAGTTTCATAGAGCATCCTGCGCTCGTCGTCGAAGTCGTCCAGATGTCACCAGAGATCGGTAACGGTAGGCAGGCTGATGGCCACCTCGATATCATCATCCTGCCTGCACGCTCTTCTGTTCCTCAGGAATCGCACCGCCAACACGGCCAGTGCCGCCGCTGCAGCCGCCACCCCCGCGGCGAGAATCAGCATGCCGGGATGCAGGAAACCGCCGTTTTGTTTGTTGTTGGTGTACATCGACATCTCTCCCGTCCCGTCCCGTTGCGGCATCGATCTCAGCTGCTCCGAGGAATTATTAAAAGTCTTTTCGTAACGCGCGATGAGTAAATCCCGGGAAAATTCAGATATGAAGCCGCCCCTCGTAGCCGGTCTATTACTCGCCGTCTCATTAGCATTTTCCGCCGGCAGCTCGCTGGTTTGTTCTGAGACAGTGAAAGTTTCGGTAATTTCCACAATTGCCATTTCATCTGCCGCGCTAGAACCATTAGCCTGGGCAGTAGTAGTTAGTGCTCGTTTTGCGCCAAAACTCGTTGAAACAGAATTCTTGAACGACTCGTTCTCGTTGCTGCCTCGGTCGGCCGAAAAGACCTTCTTGACTCTCATTTTTTCAGTTTTCCCGGATGATGTTTGGTTTCGCAAACCGTCCAAGCGCATCGGTGGTTGGTGTACGTTATCCAGCGGTGGAGGTGTCGTTACCATTCTCTGTGCCATCCTCACGTCTTGTGTCGACATTTCTGCTGTCAACACTCCCTGCATCAGCCTCAAGTCTTCCGTCGACGTTTCGTCGACTTGTAAGTCGATCAGTGGCACCCCCCAAAGGTCCGAGGGGCTGGAACAGACAACGTCGCGGTATTCGAGTGTATCTTGCCGCCTCAACCACGATCCTAACCAGTAAAGCTGGGTGCAGTTCAAGCGATTGCGTCTGATATGCAGGGCGCGTAGTTGTGGTAGAAAGTGCAGCAAGTCCGATCTGATATATTCCAAACTCGTCCCCGACAGATCCAGTTCCTGCAACTGCTTCGAAGCCACCAGAGTTGCGGTGTCGGCCAAGAGTTGACGTGCCAGTCCTGGACTGTTGGACAAATCCAGGGTGATTAGGTTATCCGGAGTGGAGAGAGGGAAAGTATTTTCTTCAGCGGGGGATATTATCCTCATCGACGATAGACGAAGTACTTGGAGGCCGAAGGGGCCTGTCAGGCTGCCCGGTTGTAGGACGACGACTGGATTCCTCGATAGATCGAGCGTGATCAGGGATTGCAGTTGGCTGAAAGCCCCTTGTTCTATCACGCTGATATTATTGTCACTGATGAGGAGTACCTCAAGATTGGTCAGTCCCTGGAAATCCCTCTCCGCCACTTTAACAACTGCATTGTGTTCCACATGTAGCGCCTTCAGCTTCTCCGGTAGGCTCCGGGGGATCTCGCTGATACCATTTCCAGCGAGATAGAGCACTATCAACGAGTCCAGCCTGCCTAGCGAGTCTTCCTCCACCATCACCAGTTTATTAGACGTCAAATCCAGGAGCTGCAGCAGCGGGTATGAATCCAGATCGCCACAATTCACAGATCGAATGTCGTTGTCGGCTAGCCTAAGCGATCGTATCGAGTGCGTTAGAGCGGCGGGCACCTGTTTGAGTCCCGTTCGCGAAGCGTCTACAATTTGCAGCTTGCGGCCGGCGCCCACTAATATGGCGGCATCGGAGGAAGTCCCCAAGTGTTCATTGCCAGCTAGAAGCAAGCGCGTTAGGCTGGGGAGCTCAAGAGAGCCTGGTAGGACGCGCGAGAGTCGGTTCCACGATACGTCGAGCTGTTGAAGCGCCGTCAAGCGCGAAAAGCAAGGTTCCAGCACCTCCAAGTTGTTTCTGCTGAGGTTCAGGTGCTGGAGAGACTGGAGAGCAAAGGTGCCGTCGCTGAGTGAAGTCAGGTTGTTCCTAGATAGGTCTAGATGCTTGAGGTTGTCCAGGCCCAGAAAAACACCATTGCTAATATTGTTGAGACTGTTGGCGCTTAGGTTCAGCGATACCAGGGTTCTCAACGTCCTGAAAGGGTGGTACCTGATGTCTGCTAGGGCATTTTGGGAGAGATCTAAAGTCTGTAGAGCGGACAAGTTTGAGAACAGCTGCGGAAGCACTGAGAGTTTGTTGTCAGTCAATGTCAGGGAGCGAATCCAGTCTAAGCCTCGCACACTTGTATTCGCGTTATTCAGTTCACTTTTGCTTATTGTCAGATCATCAAGAAACGGTAGAGTTGTTTTATGGTTCACCAAGCACTCCAGGGCGCTCAACAGATCCCTTTTGTCCAGGTTGCTAATACGAAACTGCCGCGTGGTTCCATCGAGATCTCTGACCGTAGTTTCTTGGTACCCTTCGCAGCTGACCGAGGTATAGTATAAAGAAGTCTTTGGTAGGTCGTCCCTGGGGTAGTCCCTACACTTGCACATGTCCGGGCACGTTCCTTTGCTAACGCCAACCATGAGCACCGGAATCAACGCCAGCAACAGCATTGTTCCTTTCACATATCGCGATCGCGACACTATCGTGTGGATTTCGACTGACTCGCGCTCTGATGCATCTTGCGCGACCGCACGCTGTCTACTAACGTCTGATGCCCACGCCGAGCGTCTCGACGCTAGGATTCGCTCGCGATTTGCGCATCTGACTGCGTCCTATGAACTGCACCGGACGGGGGTTTCTCGTTATTTTTTGTGGGATCTTTTGCATTCCGATCGTGCATGGAGTCAATGTGCATTATCCGATTGAGTTTTCTGTTGGGCCATTTGAGGATCGTGGAAGTGACCGCGCTGGTCTTTTATGGGCTCTGGGAAATGAGAGGTGTTTTTGTTATGCTGTCCTCACTGTTTACGGATCGCGTCGATTTTTTGGTGCCCTTACGGTTTCTTAGGTAGTGGCATTCTATTTATCGGAACGTAGCTTTTGATTTCGGCTCTGAAAGGGGTCCGTTTATATTCTTCGTGAGATGAATCGACGAATTGTAGTTTAGTTAGATGAGGTGTCACTCAGATTTCTACGCTTCATGAATTATTCAGCAGGCGTTTGTGGGAAACCGGGTGGTATAAGAAACGGGAGGTCGTTTGAGATCTTTTTTATGGTTGCCTTCATTTATTCCTCGGAACTTTCTCGAGATTGGACCTTTCCTATGGTAATCTGTCTTCGGAATTAGGGTTGGAAAGATATCACATGCTTTCGTTACGTTAGTTCCAGCAGAAGCTTCACTAATCTTCAGTGAAACTGGTATACTAGTACGGTCGCAAAAATCGGCATATTTCATAGGAATAGGAAAAATTGTATTTATGTTTCAAAATGTATAAAGGACCCCGCAACAACCCTTATGGAAAATGGCTCTTGATGAAATTGGCTGAAACTTCAAGATATTGTAGATATCGATGTCTTGATTAAATATCTCACTGGGCACATAGTCCAAAAATGGACAGTTTTTGAGATACAGGGTGTCAAACATGCAGAAAGAAGGATGTTACTTACCTACAAAAAATCAATAGTATGGCGATTATTTCGGTACAAAAAGTAAGGGGAATATAAGTGCAATCTTAATATTGTTGACTCGAGTTGTAATGAAATGTTCTTAGACACCATATACAGGGTTATTAACAATTACATATTTTTATGTAATTCTTTGAACAAAATCAGACAAGCGCAAAAGCTGGTAGACTTGCAGAATGAGTGAATATCATTTGATTTTGATATTGGGTGATCTGAGGTTACTTTTATACAGGGTCACTCAAAATTTTCTTTTCTGATTGTATTTATTTTAATTTTTTTAAGAAACATCGATACAAATTAAACGTAAAGTAGAAAACTAAATATAATATGATCAACAGTTGCTGGTCAACGGCGTAATGATGCAGCTATCAAAAGGGAGACTACTTCATTGAAAATTGTTTTTACTTGTTCATACCTTGTCTGTTAAGACATTGGAATTACCAGTATGCACATGGTTTCTAAAAGGACAAATGTGAGTCACTTCAATTATAATTGAATGAAACTATGTAATAAAATTATTATTCGATAACTACAGGTTCCTGTTCCATATCCACATTAGCATCGTTTATAACATTCAATAAACCTGTATCAGGATATTTTATGTTCGCTTGATGTCGAGCGTAACATAGGTACCAAACAATTTTCAATGAAGTAGTCTCCCTTTTGATAGCTGCATCATTACGCCGTTGACCAGCAACTATTGATCATATTATATTTAGTTTTCTACTTTACGTTTAATTTGTATCGATGTTTCTTAAAAAAATTAAAATAAATACAATCAGAAAAGAAAATTTTGAGTGACCCTGTATAAAAGTAACCTCAGATCACCCAATATCAAAATCAAATGATATTCACTCATTCTGCATTCTGTATGTACCCTTACATCTACGAGGCAAGGACCTGCCTACTTCCTACTTCTTGACTCTATCTCTCTCTCTCTGTTCGCCAAAGCTCTTTACGTTTTTTCATTACGGCCCTCGTCCCATAAATCTCAGACGCGATAGAAAATTCCGCCATAATTTTTCATATATTTTGCTCCCCTAGCGCTACGCACTTTTCCACTACTCGGTTGCATTTCGTGTAATGCCCAGTGATTCACGAGTCGTTTATTTCTCTTCCTCGGCCGTAAATCGTAGGGATTTGCGATTTTGATTGAAGTTCGCGTAGGCCCGACCGAATTATCCTAGCGGCGGACGGGCGGCGGATTGAATGGAGTTCCAGATGAACTGGATCGGTATCTATCGTCTTGGGTGTTGTGTGATCGCGCGGAAGTTTTTCGAACGTGAAATATGTCATTCGGTTCGGTAGAATTGATTGCTACAGTTCTACCATGATGTCATCGTGCATAAATTTATTCAGCGTATAAAATCATTTGATACAATATTTATTCACTATTTTTTATTATAATAACAATCCCATTTAATTGAATAGATGCACTGGCGAAGGATTAATAAACCCTCTTACAGGGCTTGTTCTTCCAACGATCAGCAGCAGAGCTTTGAAACTCGCTGCCTCGAGAGGTGTTCCAGTGCCCGTCTAAAGTCCGTTCCCCCCCTACTAATTTTTGAACCACCTGGTATATCGCAACGAAATTTGGAAGGCTCGAATAGGAGATAAAAACCTACTTTTTATGAGAAAATTCCAGCTAAAAGTTTCAAAATGGCATCTTCAATAACTTTTTTAAATAGAACACCCGGTATATCATTGCACGATCGGTTAGGGACGATCATAAGGAATACAACAACACCAAGTTTGATGCTATTATCTCCAAAGACTATGGATATATCGCCTATTATTTTCTCCCTAAGCTGAATGAGTGTGCGAGAGAATTTATTGACCCGCCAGAAAAAGTTTCTCTCTCCCATATATTTAAAACAATGATTGAAGATGGCGCTCAGCAGCCATTGTGAAACTTTCAACTGGATTTATTTCATGAAAAAGTAGGTTTTTATACCAAGTGGTTCAAAAATTAGTAGGGGGGACTGTATACAGCCTTCAGAAACTCAAGAAGAAAACCAATTCCTACCCATTTTCCCTTGACTCTCCCGATATTTTCTGAGCAATAGAGTATTTTCCTTTTTGAAAATAATCTATATACAGTGTCACACATAAAGTTCGCCACATATGAAAGTTTTTTTTTATCAACAAATATAATAAAAATTTAACTCCGCAGTTAGTTTGTGCTTGAAAAATGAGTGAAAAACAGCCTCTTTCGTTTTGTCACGTGCTACTCGTAACCTGTCAAATTTGACATTTTTCTTAAAAATCCTCAAAAATCCTCAAAAAATCAAGTAATTTTTGGAAATTTCGAAAAATGCTACATAAAAAAGTTACTCAGTTTTCAATGTTATACCTATGCTCCAAATTTGGACTCTCTACTGTCACTTCGACTTTTTTTTCCAATTTTTTTTAATTTTTCGAATCTAAGAAATTGGAAACTTTTTTAGCATTTTTTGAGGATTTTTGAAAATAATGTCAAATTTGACGGATTTAGAGTAGCACGTGACAAAATAAAAGAGGCTGTTTTTTACTAATTTTTCAAGCACAAACTAACTGCGGAGTCAAATTTTCATTATATTCGTTAATAAAAAAAACGTCCATATGTGGCGAACTTCATGTGTGACACTGTATTCCACACATTTAGATAATTTTCAATAAGCTGCCTTCCACATTTTCAGATTTCAATTCGAATTACTCTACGAGATACTTTTCATCCAGGAATCACTCTGTACCAATATTGAATTAGTAGAGCTCATGTTCCCACCACTCCAAAGCAAATAACGAAACGTTGTTTCCTCCTCAGTAGTCCCACTAGAACATGGTAGTTTCTCGCCATAGGCATTTTCATGACGTACATCCAGAATATCGAGCCAACTAATATATCTGAAACCGACATACGAGAGTTCAGCAAATATTACATTAACAATGTTGTGTCGGAACTAACTCAGTTTCCATTGTAATAATAGAATCATCATGAATAATGAAACCAATCTGAATGCATAATTTATCAACAACACTGTTTGGGCAAACTCCTGTTATGTTTTGTTCCGATGGAATAAATATGGGCGACATCAGAGAATAAATAGTGCCGAATAATAAAATAGCCGAGGCATTATGCAGGATTAACCATTACGAGTGATTATTTACGGGCTAATGCCTGCGAGCGTTACGACCAATCCTTGCGTTGCATGGACATAATTCAACTCCTATTATAAAAAAATAAGATTCAGCAGAAAGTTCAAAACTCATGCCTACGTATTGTGAAGAACTTTGCAATTTTACTTTGAAATTCTTTATTCTACACGCTAATTTATGTACACAACAATCACTGGGCTATATTTATCTCGACACTCAATGCGTCCGTATTCAACGACTCGCACGGCCTCTTATAGTAAGAAACATTTCTTCTAGTCGTTTTCGATAGTATTCTTCAATTTCCATTTCCTTCGAGTCTAGGGACCGCTATTACTGCTATCCTCCACTAGATGGCGCCCCGTTCTGAGGTCTAAATATTCGTGAAAGTATGATTTTCGGTGTAACAAGACGACAACGAGTATCACATAAATTGAAGGAGATTAGATAGTTACATATCGAGAACAGGATAAAGTTTCATTTCAGTACCTTATGTCATGAAATAATTATTGATAAGAAGCCTTCATATCCACATCGCAAAATTAGGTACGTATCGTTCAGATGTGCATACTGTGCATTCATTCGCATACCAAATGTACTTTCATCATAATGCAGTTCCATCCGAGTTCGAAGTTTATAACATTTTCAAATAAAAAAAATACTACCTACGCAAAATATCTACCTACTCATTCTTCATTTATGGAAGTATTTTGTATACGCTTGTATCTTGCTTCATATACCTTCATCTTCTTTTATAAAATCACTCTAAATTTTTCAATGAAGGAAAATACTCAATAGAAAGGAATCTATCATTTAACAGTGAGCTTATCAAGTTAGAAACTAGATGTCCTGCCGTACCAGGATGCTCACTGCAATCATCCTATAAAATAGGGATATATTAGGGTCAAAAATCCATCAGAAAACAACTACTTTCCTGGCTAGTACCACGACGAACGTTGAGTTACATCAATAAATTTCCGTGCACAGTTTCTACAACGCTATCTCCGCTAATTGCATGGAAATGTTAATTGAAACAATTAAAAATCCATTTCAATGCAAAAGCTGAAACCGAACCACAAGCGCCATCTCAATATCAGCCCACCTAGCAATTGCGGAGATAGCCTTGTAGGAACTCTGCACGATAATTCATTGGATGCAATTCAACGTTCTGATTAATCCTGGTATGGCAGGACATCTATTTTCTAAAATGAGCTAATTGAAAGACGAATTAATAATAATCATAATAAAAATAAAAATAATACTACCCGTTTTCACCGGTGAAATATATGTTATTCATCGTACGCCCATATTCATTAGGTCCTGACCGAAATCGATCTTTATTCCACCACAAATAGGGATAGCAGGAAACGAATAAGCGGACAGGCGGGCAAAAGAAGCCATAACCAATGTAAATCTGAAACGGTATTTCATGAAGTAACAAACTACTACTAAGTACTCCCACTCCTTTGCGTCTCGACCACACCCGGCTTACCAATGACCGACTCCTAAACAACGAAAACAAAAGCGTTTGAAAAAAAAAATCAATGCCCTGTATCTCAGAAAAGAAGCAACTCCGAACATATGTTCATGAAAACTTTTTTTCTCAAAACGACTTAACGAATCACCCTCTGTAGTTTCGTACCGTAAATAGAAACACGAGGAAAACAAATAAGCACTGTTCTGAAAAATCGAATTCTCGGTATGTTATCCCCAGGAGCCACTCCTAAAAATATCTTCATGTTACTCCAAATCGATATACTTTTCAACCCTATTCGAGGCTTGTATGCGAAAATGGGGCACCTAAATCTGTCACTAGCTGACGGTCTAAAATTGTATATTCCATAACGTTGCAAATTTTCTTGAAACCCTAGAAAATCTATGGATTTAGAAATGTTTCGTTCATAACCAAAATGTTTGATGCGATTTTTTTGGAAAAAGGAAAAAAGTATAAGACGAGCTCATCACACATTAATCCACCAATGACCACCAAACCACCACCGAACAGCCTTGTCTTGATAGGTGGCTCCAAAAAAATCACTACTCAGTTGGGTGGAGCATCCCGGAAAACTTGAAATTCTACCATACATCCAATTTTTTTTGTGTTTTGGCATCGACTGCTATGGTCATTAGCCACGTGTTCTGGATAGGCCTTGTTACTAACTCCTTACGCCACTTCAGGAGCAGCAGTGTCAATTATAACGCAACAGGTTTTGATGGGTTCAATAAACATTGATGGAAAAAATTCCAAGCACCCAGCACTATCTGGCTAGATTTGTCGACTCATGGCTGGATGGGGAGCAACAGAATTCACCAATACTTTTTTATAATTTTCAATGTCTTTCAAATTCGGGAGTACCGTACGGTCCTTGATGAAGGGTTTCATTGGTGGCCTTCATATGGTTAATTTATCAGTCCATTTTCCTCAGTTCCAATAATTATCCACCCGCATCAGTTGTATGAATGATTCTATCGTATTGTTGGGTCATCTGGAATGAATGCGAATTATATTTGCATGAATCGATTCATCCAATATTGAATACTGATCATGATAGTCCATTAGCTGCTAAAGGATTTCCTTGTACTGGTCAGTGGGGAATTTATCCCCGGATATCTCCAGATATCCCCAAATATCCCCAAATATAGAACTGAATCGAACATTTTAGTGAATATTACGATTAATTGTTTTGAAATATAAAATATTTGTAATGTGATTGAAAATTCAAAATTTGTTGATGCCCTGAGATTTTACGTTATTATTGCAGATACATCTACCTGTCGATTTTTGTCGTTTAATTGAAAATATATTCAAATAATAAACATAGTTACTAAAATCATTTCAACTGATATAGTAATTTTTCTAATGAGTGCTCAAAGTATAGATCAAAATTTGCAACAAAGTTTGTAATTATTTCGAGGCCACCTTGATGAAACAAATGACCACGAATTAAAAAAATATATATTCCGGTCAACGTAAAAGGTTGCAAATGTACACAACTGTTCGGAATATTTTTCCGATGTATTTGTCAAGTTTTCAGATTTTCTGGAATTTTCTCTTATGGTATATCAAAGAAAAACATTATAGGTCCATAAAAAAAATGTTCCGTACGCTTGAATTGGTTGCAAACTTGATTCGTGATATGAAATAATATATTCAATACTAATCCAAGTTAGGAGAACTTTTGGAATTTTCTCAACGAGTATACTGCGAAATTCAAGTTACTTGCCATGTTGCGTACGTTGGAAGAGGTTGCAAACTGAGATTTACTCGTCTGGGTACCAGGACACAGAGGAATGAGAGTGCAGATGCCTCAGCAAGAGCAGTGGCAGCAAAAACTCCCATCGCTCCAGAACCAGCCTGTGGAAACCCATTTGGGGACATTGGACAGGACATAAAGAAAAGGGTAAGACCCATCATCAGTCTTTCTGGGAGGATGCCTAAGGCAATACTCGCGGAAAGATGATGATGATTATGAGGCCAACCGACTGGCTATCAAAACAACTCGAACAGAGCCGGAAATCTCTTAGGAAGGTGATAGGACTCCAGAGGAATGAGAGTGCAGATGCCTCAGCAAGAGCAGAGGCAGCTAAAACTCCCATCGCACCAGAACCAGCCTGTGGAAACCCATTTGGGGACATTGGACAGGACATGAAGAAAAGGGTAAGACCCATCATCAGTCTTTCTGGGAGGATGCCTAAGGCAATACTCGCGGAAAGATGATGATTATGAGGCCAACCGACTGGCTATCAAGACAACTCGAACTAAGCCGGAAATCTCTTAGGAAGATGATAGGACTCCAGAGGAATGAGAGTGCAGATGCCTCAGCAAGAGCAGAGGCAGCAAAAACTCCCATCGCACCAGAACCAGCCTGTGGAAACCCATTTGGGGACATTACACAGGACATAAAGAAAAGGGTTAAGACCCATCATCAGTCTTTCTGGGAGGATGCCTAAGGCAATACTCGCGGAAAGATGATGATGATTATGAGGCCAACCGACTGGCTATCAAAACAACTCGAACAGAGCCGGAAATCTCTTAGGAAGGTTATAAGACTCCAGAGGAATGAGAGTGCAGATGCCTCAGCAAGAGCAGGGGCAGCAACAACTCCCATCGCACCAGAACCAGCCTGTGGAAACCCATTTGGGACATTGGACAGGGCATAAAGAAAAGGGTTAAGACCCATCATCAGTCTTTCTGGGAGGATGCCTAAGGCAATACTCGCGGAAAGATGATGATGATTATGAGGCCAACCGACTGGCTATCAAAACAACTCGAACTGAGCCGGAAATCTCTTAGGAAGGTAATAGGACTCCTAACCGGAAATGCATTCTGAGAAAACACCTGCATGTGCTAGGAATACCCCAACACTCCACACTATACAGGTTCTGGGTCGCATGAGGATGGAAAGCGGGTAGCAGAAATGTGTACAACGTGAGAAATCTCCAGGAGTTCATCAGAATATCCGGAGTACTCACGAGGTTAGAAGTGACAGCGGGGAGCAGAAAGGTTTCACACAGAACCACGCGCACTTCGACTGAAAGCCAGCCCCGCCTAGCAATAATAATAATGATAACACTAAAGTTTTATTTTCATCTGGAAATAATTTCTAATCGAAGGTATGACAAAATCACTGGACTTATTGCTGTGAAAATAAAACTGTCGTGCAAAAAAATAGATTACATCAGATAAAAAACAAATCCCCAATGTATTTACCCCCGAAAAACACAAAAAAAAATCTATTAGACTGAATAACCGTACTGAAATAAAGTCTCGACAAAATCCTTCGACACATTCCCACCGAATTTGGCCTCTGTGGTGGTCATTGCCGATAAGGACGTCTATAATCCGGCACCGTTGTCGAAAGACTGTTGTAATTCTCCCTTTCCGAACTATGTTCGAATGGCGAACAAAGCGTCCTTTCTACCCTGGCCGCCTAATCGCCTATGCTGCCTGCATTAGTTTCTGCTATCTCGACCAATTTCATGCTCTGCTACAACCGGAATCCTTTCTAGGGGAATCTGATGGCGACTATTAAGTATTCAGCTAATTAGTGTTTCATGGGATTCTCTCCGCATGAATTAGTAATCAAACGGTCCGCGTACCTTCGCTCTGGCATGAGTCGAGCGTGCGGGAAGGGTTTCCTTTCCGTCATGTTAGTTTCTCTCCGTTGAAGGGCGAAGGAATTTTTTTTCTTTTCCGAGTGCTACGAATTCAGATGAGGAGGGCGGAGTTTGCATCGTTGGACACTCCAAAGACGTGATTGGGGTGAACGGGGTCTTCAAGGTCGTTCGAGGTATCTTGGAACATGTACCAGGGAATATGAAACGTCAGATTTTTTTTTTTGAGGAAAAGTAATGGAATAATTTTTAACTTGTTTCTGATTTATTTCTCATTATGGTTCCTTTTGTGCTCGATACATTCCGTCCAACTATTTTTCAACTGTTTTAAACTTGTCATAAAGTAACTGCTTTTGGAAAAATTTCACCCCCGAATATTTTGATTCCTTTATTGCGGGATATGGAAAACTAGACGAGATCGGAAAAAAAAATCAGGCGTCACTGCAACATAAATATTGTACTCAACACTGAACCAACAAGATTTATGCGAATCAACAGTCAGGGTGGTAGTTTCATCCCCAAATATTTCAGTGGTGCACCCCCATTTACTTCAAATTGATTAAATTAATATAGCACAGAAACTAGACGAGATCGGTGAAAAAAATTGATCTTCACTATAACCTGAATATATTTTCTGATACTCATACCAACAAAATTTATGAGAATCAAAAGTCAGAGTGGTAGCTTTTTTTTATTCCATTAATGTGAGATACGGAAAACTAGACGAGATCGGAGTGTCCCTCTATCAACGACGAGCCACACAAAACTGCATGAGCTATCGTTGACTGCATAGATCAGTTCAACTACTCGAAAATAGATGGAGCCCTATGTCATAAATGTTTTGCTTCGAGTCTCTTGATTTAATTTACTAATAAACACACTGAAGTTCTGCCGTTTCTGGATACTTCTCTAGAATGAATCTGAACTATTCAGTCCTCTAGTACATTTTCAAACATTTTATTGTAATTCCAGTTTTGACACAATTAATTTTAAAGTGTTCCTTCTGTCTGGTTGTGCTAACTGATTCTTACGATAACGTCGATAACCTAATTCGAAAGTTGATTACACCGTTGTTTGATAATACAGAAGATAGTAAGGCAGTCACTGTAGAAAGATGTTTGATGCAATCGCGCGTGACATCTAGGTTGTTTTAATAGAACCTTCCAAAAATTGCATAATTTATGGCACTGTACTAGTACGCCACCTGGATGGAATGTGAAACTTGTAGGGAATTTCTGGAATTTGTTCCCGTTTTCGTTAACCATCTGATAATTTAATAATTTGTGGAACTTTGGACGATTTGCTCGGACAGGGTCGGACTTATGTATTTGGAACAAAATATACTTCAAAGTTATAGTAATTTATTGCAAGAAAGTTTTACTGGTGACCGATCGTTCATAACTAATAAAGACAATAGAATGTTGTGTCAAGTTTTACGAACCTTTTTGGTAAAGATTTGTGTTACTGGAAATCCGTTTAAAAAAATGAACATCGCGATTTTGTGCCATTAAGCAATTCTTGTTTTGCGAAAACGGTCTGTTTGCCAAGTTGGTCATTTCGTATTACTGGAAATCTGATATAGAGATGAATCGAAGTGGACATTATTCTATTCAATATGGCGGTTCTTGCTGTGACACTTGGCGGACTGAGCCCGTAACCTATCAGTCGATGTAGGTGACTTTGCGAAAATGCCTGTTGCCAAGTTAGGGGAGCGTTATAAAAGTTTTGATTGAAGTATATTAATATAACTCTTCAACCAATTCTAAAGGCGTTTATAATTTTTGTTTTGCGTAAATGCTCTGTTGCCAAGTTAGTCACTTCCGATTACTAGATATCAGATATAAAGATGGATCGAAGTGGACATCAGGCGGTTCTTGCTATGACATTTTGACTTTGAAGAAATGCGATGTTGCCAAGTTAGGGGAGCAGAAAACCATTAGGAAGAGCTTTATAAAAGTTTTGATTGGAGAATATATTAATATATATCTTCAGCCAATTCTGACGGTATCTACAATTTTTGTTTTGCGGAATTGCGTTGTTGCCAGTTGGTCACTTTGGATTACTCAATATATGTAATGAAAATGAATCGAAGGGTGCAATATCCTTTTCAATCAAGTGATGTTGATTATGAAATTTTGACTTCGCGGAAATGCGCTGTTGCCAAGTTATAGGGGAGCGGCATATCATTAGGAAGAGAATTATAAAAGTTTCGAATGAAGTATTATAATATATATATATATCTTCAGCCAATTCCAATAATATTTATAATTTTTGTTTTGCGGAAATACGTTGTTGCCAAGTTGGTCACTTCGGATTACTAGAAATCTGATATGGAGATGGATATCGAAGTGGACATTATTCTATTCAATCGGGTGGTTCTTGCTATGATATTGTGACTGTACGGGAATGCGCTGTTGCCAA
Source organism: Chrysolina haemoptera (assembly GCA_958298965.1). Lineage (NCBI taxonomy): Eukaryota > Metazoa > Arthropoda > Insecta > Coleoptera > Chrysomelidae > Chrysolina > Chrysolina haemoptera. The sequence goes on along the minus strand of OY282603.1, from coordinate 1,889,037 downwards.
GTTACGGGAGCAAAGAATCATTAAGAAGAGCTTTATCACAATTTCGAAAATTCCTAATCTCCGACCTCGAAAACCCCCACATACCAATTTAGAATCAAACTGGTCCATAATCATAAAATTCGTCCGCCATCTTGGAGCCGCCATATTTAATTTATGAATTTTGACAACAATATCATAATCACCGACCCCGAATATCAATTTTGAATAGAATCCGACCATAATCACAACTGGACCACCATATTAAATGTTTGAATTTTGACAAATAATTCATAATCTCCGACCCCGAAAACCGGCACATACCAATTCAGAATCGAATTGGACCATAATCACAAAACTCATCCGCCATCTTGGAGCCGCCATAGTTACCTCATGATTTTGACAGAAAATTCATAATCTCCGACCTCGAAAACCCTACATACCAATTTAAAATCGCATCGCATCATAATCACAAAACTAGTCCGCCATATTGGAGACGCTATTTTTTTTTCTTCATCAAAAATTTCTGTTTTATATTCCACCTATATTCTAAACCTCGACTAAATCTTTTATATAAGAACACAAATTTCAAGATTTTCGTACATAAAGTCACAGATCATTGTAGTCGAGCATTTTATGAAATTTCGTACGAATAAAACATTCAAATTCGTATGCATGAAAACTAAATCCTTAATTTTTAATTGGAAAATTATCACCTCTTCTGAGGAAACCAGACACTACATTCATGTTAAGATTGAATATGTACACCACCGCTCAAAGTAATTCCTAGCATGCATAACTAAAACAAAATAATTATAACTCCTTGGTATAATAATCGGGATCACAGCAATGGAAATGATAAAATATCCACATACGGTACTGAACTGCTTAATGAACAAAGCGCAGACAAAGCAAACGACTTATTTGCAGATTCCTTCAAACTCGCAAATCTCAAAACTGCCATCTATATAATATTGTTAGTACTAATATTGTCACGCCATGACTTGGGCACAATCGAGCTAGTGATATCTAGTGGTGATGCCCATTTGGATCAAACCATTTTGCCTATATCATTGACTAACTATCTTCTGTATTATCAAACAACGCCCCCACATATTTTTATCCCATTAATGCGAGATATGGAAAACTAGACGAGATCGGAGTGTCCCTCTATCAACGACGAGCCACACAAAACTGCATGAGCTATCGTTGACTGCATAGATCAGTTCAACTACTCGAAAATAGATGGAGCCCTATGTCATAAATGTTTTGCTTCGAGTCTTGATTTAATTTACTAATAAACACACTGAAGTTCTGCCGTTTCTGGATAATATTATACTTCTCTAGAATGAATCTGAACTATTTTGTCCTCTAGTACATTTTCAAACATTTTATTGTAATTCCAGTTATGACACAATTAATTTTAAAGTGTTCCTTCTGTCTGGTTGTGCTAACTGATTCTTACGATAACGTCGATAACCTAATTCGAAAGTTGATTACACCTAACAACATGCAACTCATTTATTTATCAATATAGCAAGAAATCGATAAATGATATCGTTGTTCATAGAAATATAAGATAATTATTAATCAACGCTTGTCGAATCGATATTGAAGCAAAACGTAAGTGCCCTCTAGCGTCCTTTTCAACAATTTTTTTTTTTAATGAAAATACGACTATTAGAAAGAAGAGGGAGTATAGAAAGATTTGTGGACTCGCTTTTTGAAAAGTTGCAGGTTATAATTCTCTTGGAAAACTGGTTTCGGAAGCTTATTTCATTCTGTAGCACCCTGGATATCTTCCGTCAGATTCCTGAAGACGAGTGGATACTCATAGACCGAGGCATGATGTACATAACCGGTTTTTTCGTTGTTTTTTCGGGAACTAATCAGATATGATGAATTCAGTCGCCCGATGTCTCTCGATGAAAACACTAGTCCCCTGCATAACATCGTGGGGCCTGCCCTTCGGGCGGGTGAGTTATGGTTTTATCCCGCCCGCTGGATTCCCTGTTTTATGTATGCTGCAATATATTTTTTTTCTATTTGATAAAACTTTTTTGTTTTTTTTTGCATTTCGTAGCAGACCTGTAAACGAAGGATTGTTGATGGAGATTAGCCCTTGCCGTGTCAATCTTAAGAGTAAATGTTTGAGCGTGCCGGGTTCTTCGTCCGAATGTGTCCAGTGATGGCATAAGAGTATTCTGCAGATCTACAGGTCATTTTTTAGGTCTGCAGGTCACTAACAATTTTATATGGTCATTCTATCTACACAAGGTTAGTCAGGTCAGGTTAGGTTCGGCTAATAATTTCCGAATAACCATATAAAATTGTTAGAAATTATAATATATCTATGTACCTACAGTATCGAAAAGTTTTCATCTTGGGTATGATGGTTTCATGAGAGCGAAAAGAATAGCTTGCTATAGTTGGGGGAGCATAACTCATTCGAGGAAGGTATATCGACGTGAGCTGCGTGCGGTGTGTCGCATTGCCATTGTGGGGTAACAGGAGAGGCGCACAGTAGTGCGTCTCGCTTGTTTATGTGGGATTATCATATCAATACTGCGTTCATTTAAATGCTGAAATGGATAAAATTCGCGCCGCGCCGTTCGACACGTGACGCGTCGCTTCGCCCCAGTTCGCGGACATCAGCCAAATGACGCTTTGTCGCGCGCTGCTTTGGTTCGCGACGCTTCGGCTGAGTGCGCGAACCTTAACAGATTATTTATTTCGAATTCCTCGAATGCAACTTCACTAGGATAAACATGTTGCTCATGTTCATGTTCTTCCAGTAATATCTTTGATTTGGTTAGTTTTAAAAGTCACCTTGAAAAATATCAACATGCATTTTTCAAAACAGTTTTTCTTTTTTCTAGGTACGGTTTTCATGAAGTCCTTGGAGCCAAACAGTTTTTTGTCAGGACAACAAAACAGTTCCGGGTACATCAAGCAAGATGGTAATACAGTATTTTTACTGCATTGATGGTGATGAATCACAGCCTATCACTCCTTCAGTATTATGGAGGAAAAATTCTGATAGTTTCAAGTTGCGGTGAATGAATAGCAAAAACTTCAGTAACATTTTGACTTTTGACCAGTTCGTGCCGAATCTCTCGAATGCAACTTATTTTTGAAGCATTTGCTAATTTTGTTTAGAAAATTACGATGTAACTTTTTCTCTACATACTTTCAAATGAAAATATAATCATGTCTCTGAATTGAAAGGCTTGAATGCAACTTTATTTTTTATTTTTAGAACGTAACTTCTCTATTCGCAACTATATTGCATTAATTTTTTCGAAACTCTCGAATGCAACTTTTTTAAATTTCGAATTTAACTTTTAGATTCGCAGCTTATTGCAATTTTTTTTCTAAACTCTTGAATGCAACTTTTTGTGTCTGAACACTCGAATGCAACTTTTTGTTTAGGAACACTCAAATGCAAGTCATGTTTTCGAAACACTCGAATGCAACTTTTTGTGTCTTGACACTCGAATGCAACTTTTTGTGTCCAACTCTCGAATGCAATTTATTTTTCTATTGCATTCGAATGCAACTTTTTGTTTTGGAACACTCAAATTAAATTTTTTGGTTGGAACCTTCGAATGCAATTCATGTTTCAGAAACACTCGAATGCAACTTTTTTTAAATTTCAAATTTAAATTTAATATTCGCAACTTAGTAGTGCAATGATTTTTTTTCGAAACTCTCGAATGCAACTTTTTGAGTCTAAACACTCATATCCATTTCATGTTTTCGAAGCACTCGAATGCAACTTTTTGTGTCGATTTTTTGTCGGAACACTCGAATGCAATTTAATTTTTCGAAGCACTCGAATGCAACTTTTTTTGTCGGAACACTCGAATGCAATTTATTTTTCGAAGCACTCGAATGCAACTTTTTGTGTCGATTTTTTGTCGGAACACTCGAATGCAATTTATTTTTTCGAAGCATTCGAATGCAACTTTTTGTATCGAAACACTCGAATGCAACTTTTTGTGTCGATTTTTTTGTCGGAACACTCGAATGCAATTTATTTTTCGAAGCACTCGAATGCAACTTTTTGTGTCGATTTTTTGTCGGAACACTCGAATGCAATTTAATTTTTCGAAGCACTCGAATGCAACTTTTTTTGTCGGAACACTCGAATGCAACTTTTGTGTCGAAACACTCGAATGCAACTTTTTGTGTCAAAACAATCGAATAAAATTTATTTTTTCGAAGTACTCGAATGCAACTTTTGTGTCCGAATACGCGAATGCAACTTTTTGTGTCGAAACACTCGAATGCAACTTTTTGTGTCGATTTTTTTGTCGGAACACTCGAATGCAATTTAATTTTCGAAGCACTCGAATGCAACTTTTTGTGTCGATTTTTTTGTCGGAACACTCGAATGCAATTTAATTTTTCGAAGCACTCGAATGCAACTTTTTTGTCGGAACACTCGAATGCAACTTTTGTGTCGAAGCACTCGAATGCAATTTATTTTTCGAAGCACTCGAATGCAACTTTTTTGTCGGAACACTCGAATGCAACTTTTGTGTCGAAACACTCGAATGCTATTTATTTTTTCGAAGCATTCGAATGCAACTTTTGTGTCGAAACACTCGAATGCAATTTATTTTTTCGAAGCATTCGAATGCAACTTTTTGTATCGAAACACTCGAATGCAACTTTTTGTGTCGATTTTTTTGTCGGAACACTCGAATGCAATTTCTTTTTTCGAAGCACTCGTGCAACTTTTCGTTTCGAAACACTCGAATGCAACTTTTTGTGTCGATTTTTTTGTCGAAACACTCGAATGCAATTTATTTTTTCGAAGTACTCGTGCAACTTTTCGTTTCGAAACGCTCGAATGCAACTTTTTGTATCGATTTTTTTTGTCGGAACACTCGAATGCAATTTCTTTTTTCGAAGCACTCGTGCAACTTTTCGTTTCGAAACACTCGAATGCAACTTTTTGTGTCGATTTTTTTTGTCGGAACACTCGAATGCAATTTATTTTTTCGAAGTACTCGTGCAACTTTTCGTTTCGAAACACTCGAATGCAACTTTTTGTGTCGGAACACTCGAATGCAATTTATTTTTTCGAAGCACTCTTGCAGCTTTTCGTTTCGAAACACTCGAATGCAACTTTTTGTTCATCTACTTTGGGTATGTTGGGTGAAGAGAAAATAAGTGAAATAAAAAACAGTCCTAATATCTAATCCAGTATTTATTGGTCTGGAATTTGTTCAACCACAACATAGCAGGCCAAACAGTAAAGTATCAATACAATATATTTACAGAAACAGACAATTAGCTACCGCACGAATGTGCTTCCACGTGACGAGTAGCTCTAACACTGGATTATAGTACGAGGTGGATGCAGAAGGTCGATAAAATAACCCCCTGCATTCACTACAAATCAAATACACCGGTTATACACTGGATATCAGAGTTATTGCTACACTGGGTCCTTTTCTGAGGGCTAAATAATAGGTCGCTCATTTTGTTTGTTTAGAGAAATAACTCCGAAATCCGCTACACAGAAACAGGTACCTATCAAAATTATATACATAAAAAAAATGCGAAATAAATAATACAGAAAACCAACTGTAAAAAGGTATGTCCACCAGTTGAAGCAGTATGACGGAAAACACAACGGACTTCTTGCTTCAACTCGAGGACGTCTCCCATTTACCTCGATTAGATTTCTACGTAAAAATAATGTGATGCTAGAAAAAGAGGCTCATCTCGTAATACGAACTAAGAACTAGGCAATATTAGTTGTACATCATGATCGTAAACTTATCGAATCGATTTGAATGTCATACCTCAAAATTGTTTCCGTCGAACCCATAAACCTAAGTAGCAAACGAATTTATACATATTTACAGTCGAATTGCAGGAATTGAAGAGTTTCCATATCGTATGGAAGAGACGTTTCTGACTCGGGGGTTCCCCCTTTTTCGAGCGCGATTTTATCAAATTTCACCGAGTACACTCTTGTTACTTTCTTCCAAAACATCGATCAATTCGCAATTATGAGATTCAAATCAAAACCTGTTGACACAATTAATAAATAATCACTAAGTATATTCCAAACAAATGTATAAACAATAAATACACAATTTTATAAAAATATAATATACAGCTTTCACTTACGTATTATTACATCATGTACGACTGACTACATAATTATTCAATATGTAGGTACTCTATAATTTGATTACGGTTGAATGTTCTATATAAGAAAGACTCTGCGCTCTTCCATGTTGATATTTGATCGAACAAAATACGTCCAAGAAAAAAAAATGTAAAAATTGATGAATAGAAATGAATAAGCTTTCTAAAGTATATTTTTGTGTAATTGAGAGAAAAGTAGAAGTGGGTCTCTGACAAAAGCAAAAGCATTCATCAATATCTGGAGAACGGTATTGTAAAAGACACCGTAGACATGAAAATACGAAGGATATAGTGGAAAATCGAGAGGGAGAATTTTTATACACTAAAAATCGACCGGATGAAAACTATCTTTTGTTTCCACGAATTATACAAAGTAAGTCAAATGTATTTCTGAACGTTTTTCTCAGTTATTATGAGAGATATCGAAAAAAAGTTGGGTTGAAAGTTGAAGGGTATTTCATTCAGTCTCTGCACCTTTTTGCGAATTCAAATGTTTTTTTGAAGTGCAATACAGATTTCTAATGACTCGGCAGACAAAAAAGAGACAAAAGTTCTCAAGTTTTCCATTCTTGTTGCAATTGTGATTGGTTACGATAATGGCGTCTTGTCATTTATACTGGTGGGGAGATAGAATGACACGCTGCCTTGACATTTGAACTTTTTGTGTCGAAACACTCGAATGTAATTTATTTTTTCGAAGCACTCGAATGCAAAATTTTGTTTCGAAACACTCGAATGCAACTTTTTTCAAAATTTCGAATGTAACTTTCACATTCGCAACTTATTGAATTTCTCGAATGCAACTTTTGGTGTCGAAATACTCGAATGAAATTTTTTGGTTGAAATATTCGAATGCAATTCATGTTTTCGAAACACTCGAATGCAACATTTTTTAAATTTCAAATTTAAATTTTATATTTGCAACTTGATGCGATAATTTTTTTCGAAACTCTCGAATGCAACTCTTTGTGTCGGATGCAACTATTTGTGTTATACTGGTGGGGAGATAGAATGACATGCTGCCTTGACATTTGAATACCCCGCCATTATAGTGACCAATCACAACTGCAACAAGGATGGAAAACTTAAGAACTTTTGTCTCTTTTTATCGGTGCCTGACGAGCCGTTAGAAATCACTATTGGTGTAGGGAGTGACGTCATCGACGTTCTTCTTTTGTTAATGGATTCTTGTGTCATGATTAGTATCGTTATAGAGCTTGTTTTTTTCTCATTTCAGTAGTACTAATATTATTTTACTGTCTTGTTTCTCCTTTCATATTTTCATGTCCACCTCTGTAATTAATTTACCTATTGCTTGATTTGTTAAAAACTTCACTGAGGTGGAGAATATAGACAGTCGGATATTCTAGAGATATGGCAATTTAGTGCATACATAAGTTTTTATAAAAAAATATTTTTAAATGCCATATTAACAGTTGTTTCACTTATAATGTTTGGGATAATTTCAATCATCAAAAAGAATTAATCCGTTATTAATTGAAGAAATATTTGATATAAAGAGAAAAAATATTCCATTTCTCTTATGAACAACAATTATTGTATGAAATGCTCGAGCTTTAGTCCACTTGTCCATCAGGTCTGTCGACGTAGACCGTACTTTTGAGCTTGTAGAAAAAAGTCAAGTAGTGTAAGATCTGTACTTAGTGCTGGCCATTCTATTGTACCACGTTCTTTAAATATCAAATATTCCTTCAACTAACAATGGATTATTTTAATTTCAGTTTAATACAAATTGCCATATCCCTAGATAGAAAATTCTTCTGGCTATATTCCGCAATTGAATAATTTTTTTTAAGAAATCTAGCAAAAGGTAGGAGAACAGAGAAAGAGATGGACACAAAAATACGAAACACATTGTATTAATCGAGAGAGTTAAAATAATATCAGTACTATTGAAATCAGAAAAAACGGGCTTTCTAACGATACTAAACATGACATACTGTTCCAATAAAAAAAATTGCCGACGACGTCACTTCCCCACCAATACCATATTGAAAATAATGTTTTAAAGTACGAGTGGATAAGAAGGTCTTTAAAACACGCGCGATATTAATGAATATTTGAAGTCACAAAGAAGAGCAAACTGAAATACCATTTTTTCCAAACTTTTTTTCGATATCTCTCATATTAACTGAGAAAAATGGGCAGGGCCATACATTTCACTAACTCTGTGCTTATTTCTGTGCAGAAACCTCGAAATTTCCAACCATTCTACAAAAGCCTGAAAGTTACGTTCCAACCTGATGGACAGCCAGATGTGAGCAGAGATCATTAAACCTGAAGAAGATCCTTACAAAAATGTACGTAATCAAAATAAACCGGTCAAATCTAGGAATATCACAGTACAAAAAAATTCTAAAGCATCCCCAATCAATATTATATTTATTGTCAGCTTTTTCAACATTGACTAGAATTACCGCAATAAATCTTCTAACTTTTTCTTGTCTATTTACATAGAATTTAATCCCTACTCTGGTCACTGGATGTTTTGAGGTTAGCGGAAAAAACCTTTCGATGTAAACGTTTCAAAACTTAAAACAAAACATTGGATGAAATGTCCTCAAGCATAATTTAATATTTAATAAAAATACCTTCATGAGTGAAAATAAACGAGACGAATATATTTTATAGTAATCTTCCTGTGATTTGAAGACTTCTTGGGCGACAATGAGATCAGTAACCGTCAATTCACTGACTCGTTTGGACAAAGGAAATTGCGAATATTTGCCAACAGACAGAGAAAGGCAGATAACTAGAAAGCAGCAACTAACAGAAAAAGATAACTAGATGAAAACACGATAAAATAATTGGGTCGAGCATAAGAAAAAAGACAAAAAACTTGAGACCAAACCACAAGTCATTACTGAGGCGGAAAATTTGCCAAAACTTTCCCCAATCCATTAGATCAATAGGAGAGGCATAATTGAAAGCCCACATTAAGTTAGAATCGCATCGTACATAAATTGCATATGTAGTGGTATAAATTCTAGGATTTGACTCGTATAATATTCCCGCCCTAAGTTATCTAGTTGAAAAAGGCATTTTGAAAAATACTCTCATATTATCGTTATAAACTAGGTTCTAGGACATGATACCGGTACATTATATCGGTCTACTTTGTACGAGATGTGCCACGAAGAAATTCCCGTGCCGATAATATGCAAGAGAACTATCGCTTTCAACAGTTGCTTACAGTTCCCTGCACCAGGAAGCTGGAAGGTCGTCGCGACACATCTCGCGTGGGTAAAAAGTTAAAAAAGCGTTAGTTATTCCATTTTCGCCATTTCTACATTCACGATCAATTTTTTCTGATCAAACTACATACATTTATACATTATTCTCTTCTCGAAGTCGGGCCTTTTGAATAGCGGTCTCAGCGGACGCCACTTTTGACGCGTCCCGACGTTTTTCTCGCAGAAGTTGGCAGCGCCGTCATTTTCGATACTTTCTGACTCCTGAATACCATCGCCGTCTTCTTTGGATCTTCCTCTGTCTCCTTGTCGAGCTCTGTCATAGCTTCTTGAATTGCCTTTTCGAGCTGGCCGTTCAGTTTGCGACTTCTGTAAAAGGAACCGATTTAGAAACGTTTGATCTACACCCATGAATCTCAGACATTAATTTGCCTCAATTGTTATATAAGCATTTCAAGATTTTTCTTGTTAAGGAAACACAAAACTAAGAAAAAAATTATACTCGACAAGTGTATATAGAGGTATGATAGTTACTATAAACAATTTGATAAAAACAGTTAAACCCTGACCAAGTCCACTAGTATACAATAGTTTCCTAAATCCCCTCTCTTTTTGTACCTGTCCCACTTTTTTTATATTTGTTATCTATGCTTCTTTGAATCATTGTCTCTTTCGCGCCAGTTTTTCTCTCCCTATCTCTCATTATGTATTTTCCACTTTATTTCATCTGGATATCTCTTCCTCACTGGCCTACTCTCTCAACGTAATTATCTCCATCTTTGCTCTTCTTCTTTACTTTTCACATTCACTTTCCTACAATTTTTTTCTTGTTCACACATTCTTTTTCTCAGTATCTTTTCTTGTTTCTCTCGCTCCTTTGCTGTCACTTAATATAATTTTCACGCATTCTCTGTCTCTCTTTCTCTTACATTTTCTCTGACCTTTTGTTTCTTTCACTATCCTTTCTCCTCTCTAGAACACTTGCTCACTCAGAACATTTTCAAGTCGCTCTTTATCTCGCGTTCCTATTTGCTCTCTATCTCTTTCAATATCTCTCGCCCATTCACACTCACTCTGTCTCGCTATTATTCTCTAGTATTTGATCTGATGGGCGATTTGTAACACTGGTCTCGCCCAGTATTTATATTCATCAGTTAGTCGCTAGCTATCTTTTCTCGCTCTATCTTCCTTCTTGTTCTCAGTCTGTTTCACTCTTATCTTAGCTTCACTTTATTTTGTATTCAGTATTTCTCTGTCTCTTTACAACAACTCTCTATTATCTATGTTTCTCCACTTCTTCCAATCTTGCTCTCTATACAATTTTTTCTCTCTCATTTCTCCTCTCTATACTATTTTTTCTCTCTCTCAAAAAAAATATGTTCCACCCCTGGAATTTTGGTAAACAATTTTTTTTCTTGTTCATCATGGTTCCAACTACTAGCATAACAAGTTTGGTTGTGCTACAATCGATTCTTGTCTCAAAACCCAATCGTACTGGATTAGTAGATTGACATGATTGGCTGGGATCTCACCTGATGCATTTGATGACCATCAGGTAAGATTAGAGGTAGGATCAGTACAATTTCATAATTAACATTAATCCCTGGTCATTAATTGTAGAACATAAAAAGATCAGTCTGATTATTAACTTTTAATTTAGTAATTCCTACTGATGAAGATATAGGTCATCTATTATCAATTGCGACAACTCCTATAGATTCAAAAGAAGCGCCGCGGTCCAGGCAAAATGCAAAAAATTTGGCTGGAGAGTTATAAATCATCATTTAAATGAGGTGTCGTCTTATCAAAGGAAATTGTCGATAAGGCTTTAAGACGAGTTTTTTGCAATTGATATTAGAAAGACTACAACTTTGTTATCGAAATGCACAACTATGAATTGAATTACTTTTGTGGCAAAGGAAAAAAATACTTTTTGTTCTCATTGAATGACACACCACAGGCGTCCAATAAAGAACTATAAACTTTTTTTTCTCGAAATGATGTTAGAGTGTCGGAATATTAGACAGGGTGGCTAGCGTAAAATCAGACAACCAATAACTCACGTTCTCAACCGTTTTCGCGCCTGATGGTGGGCGTCGAGGCCTTCGCAGAGCGTCTGCAGCGAACGGCATTCGATTTGCGAAACGTATTTCTCCGATCCGAACCATTTCACGCTCACCGAGCGTTCGTCGTGAAGTTCGACGATTTTGCCGGGCCAGGCGGGACAACTTCTCGCCGGACCCCACACCAAATCGCCGACGGCGAACGTCTTGGTTTGCTCGATTTCCTCTTCTGGATGAGTAAAAGTTTGTTTAGAAACCTTGTAAAACACCACCGGTTCCAGACGAGTTGTGCATTCTTCCGAAACGGTCAATGGTTTATAGTTTTCCAGTCATATTCAGAAAAAATATATTTCGAAATGTTGCATTGTCAAATAACCCATACACAGTTTTTCGATTTTTTATCAATTTACCGAGTTAAAAATTATTGAAAAAGCCAAACTAAACTACCGAATTCAAACGATCAGACGCAGAACAGGCGGGAAGCCGCGTGACGTCAGTGCGCGACTGATTCTGATTGGTCACTTTTAGCCATGTTTGTGCCATCTGAAACTTCAACCAATCATATTACAAGAAGACACTGACTGCACAGCTAAGTGTTTGAATTTACACATGTTGAAATCACGATTTCAATATTGAATAATAAATCAGTTTTTCAAAATTTCAAGTGGATAAATGGTAAGGAATATTTTATCCGATAACCGATAACCTAAAAATCGATTTTGACACATGTCACGTAATCGCTGGTATGGCGGCAAATTAAAAAAAAAAACTATGAATAGGCAAAAAGTCGGGTTAAATTGCAAAATATCGAAAAAAGTTTGAAAAAATAATGTGAGAAAATTGAAAATAACATTTTTTTTTATATTTTCCTACCTGTATAAAAATATCAAATTATTTTGTTATGAATAACTTGACCATACTGAAATATTTGTATTTCAATGATAATAACAAAACTTTCTCATTTTCTCCACACCAGAGAGCAAAATTGAATTTTGTCAGGACCCTTGCTGTTACATTGGTTCGTATCTAACAGTTATATCAGAATTCCACGATTATTGCGATGATGGAGAAATACAAAAATATCGTTGCTTTCCGATTATAATCAATCTTTGATGATAATCGTGCACGAACGGTTCGCTTCGCACATAATCTTAAAAATAGTGCGTCAAATAAAAGAGGCTAGAGTTTTCAACATTGCATGAGAAGTGAAACGCTCTGGCACGACTATCATCAAAACTTGATTATAACCTAGAAAACACTATGGTTCTAGAGTGTCATGTCATCACAATGGTCGTGGAATTCAGAATATAACTGTTAGATACGAACCAATGTAACAGCCAGGGTTTTGACAACATCCAATTTTTCAATTTATAGCTCTCTGGTGTGGATAAAATGAGAAAGTTTTGTTATTATCATTGAAATACAAATGTTTAAGTATGGTCAAGCTATTCATTACTTAATACTTAATACTCACATTATTTTTTAAAACTTTGTATATATGTATAAAATTGAATTCTAAGCAAAATTTTCAAATAAATTTTTTCGATATCTTGCCATTTTACCCGACTTTTTGCCTATTCAAAGTATTTTTTTTTTCAATTTGCCGCCATACCACCGATCACGTGACATGTGTCAAAATCGATTTTTAGGTTTTCGGACATGCACAAACTTTTTTCAAATACTCTAATAATAAACTTTTTTCCCATATAGTACATACTTTTTGGCGATCACTGTATATCCTTCATACTCCATTATAAAAAACACCCTTTACTTGTTAGTAATACATTTTTATTTCAGATACCATATTGATGATTTTGATGAGACATGTCGAAGGTAGATTCATTTTTGATAAAAAGCAAGCTATCTCTAAGATATAGACTCATGTTAGTGTCAAGATGTTCATCTCTTTGAAATGTCCCTAGAACTAACCTATTAACCTAAATTGTTCAAGGTACTATGGAAAATCTTATATGAGTATGAATTGTTGCAAAATATAGTTGATGTAATATAGATCTACTGCATTGTCTTGAGGTAACTTTCAGAGCGTATACCGTCCTAGCCAATTTGGTACAGAGATATTCAATATGCATCTTACTGCATTTTTGGTATTCAAGTGCCTTGTTTGGATTAAAAGAGATTGTTTCATCACATTGACTGATTTAATGAGGTGTAAACAGTTTTGTCAAAAGCCTTGGGGAAGTCTATGAAAAGTCCAAGAACCATCTTTGACTTATCCAAAGTCTCAACTATATCACTTACAAACTTATTTAGAGCACTCTCAGTGCTTTTATTTTTTGTGAAACCATATTGATCCGGTGAAATTATTGAATTTTTGTTCAAGAAACACGGTAGTTTTTCACGCAAAGCTAAGACAATGGACGTCCTGATTGGCACCTAGTCTCAATTGGTGAGCCTAGACAACAAAATACTAGAATGCCTACAATCAATCAAATTATGAACCTCGCTTCACGAACGGAATCATTGATTGCATCAAAAATGACATTTACGGACCACGTAAGAATGCACAACCCTCTAAAACGCCGTCTCACCACCCAAAACGTATATTGAAAGCGCATCCCTTCAGCACATACCAGAAAGATGATTTAGTGACAACAGATATGTACATAAAAGAGCCCGAACACACACCATCATGTTAATATGGTAATGAAGAGTTGTGATATTATTTTAGCCACACCATTCAATATTCACAACTCTAGTTCAACTGATCATCTTCGTCTGTGTTGGATGTAGTCGAAAACAATTATTTGTTGAAGGAAAGCCACCATAGTGAGAGCGAGACGCTATGCTGGAAACGGCGACTTTTGAAAATCAAGTATGTTTGGTTCCGATAATAAATTGAATAGATTAGTATTTTGTTTCTACTGCATGCAACAATTAACTGCTATTAAAAGTTCAAACATACATCCCCTCTTCCAAGCTACTTTTATCTGAATCAACAATGAGGTACCATAATTTTATCTTCGTAAAGTATTCTATTCCGTTGAAAAAAAAAAAAAAGTTTTACTGAAATCATGAATTCAATGCATTTGAATTGGAAATGTATCCTAAAAGTACTATAATACCTCATTGGTAAAACATTTTCAATAATTACAATAGATTTCAATGATTTGAAATCATCACGAAGGAAAGCACTACTAAGATTCAGAAAATACATGCTTTTTTTATTTTGGATTCATAGGCATCTACGTATCTCACTAACCTCTAATTGATGTTAGTCACTTCATATGGCAGTGAAGAACAAGAGAGTGGCGTTGAAAATTCGGATGAAGACCGAGCAGTTAGTTAAAGAGTGACAAAAAAAATGAAACAATCAATTTTAACATTGTCTAAACAATTCTCATTATGACAGAAAACAACTACTTCCATGGGTAATTCCACGATGGATATTGAACTAGATGTGCTAACATTGAACTAGATCCGACAAACACATAATTTTTAGGATATTCCTCAAGGAACATATAATAAAAAGGTGAAATTTGTACTCTGATTGGGCAAGCTGACCACCCACAGAATGGTTTCAAGGCTGTTTCCTCTCATCGGTACCAGCGACAAACAACATCAAAGCTCTTTTTATCTCAGTCATTTGCAACATACGTCAGTTGTAGTTCAATGAACGTCATGATATTAGCCAAAGGAGTAGATGTTTTACGTCATTTATTTGTGTAAATGGTTGAAGAGAAGGGTATTTCGACTTGGTGTAATTACGCGTTATACTTATTTTTACAAATGCCCTTTGGTCTCACTAATGACCCTACCACTAGGTAAAGACTGATACTTAACCACGATTTTAATGCCATTGGAATTAATATATAACACTCAAATAACACCAAAGTGTATATCAATGAACGGGCCAGGTAGCCAAGTGGTTAGGAGCGTCGTGTTCTAGTTATTCTGGCTCCAGGTTGCTGGTTCAATCGGGGTTACATATCTATAAGTCTTTACCTAGTGGTAGGGGCATTAGCGAGACCAAAGGGCATTTGTGAAAATAATATCTCCAAGTATAACGCTTGATTACAGCAAGTCGAAATACCCTTCTCTTCAACCATTCACACAAATAAATAACATAAAACATCTACTCCTTTAGCTAATATCATGACGTACATTGAACTACATCTGCAAATGCGCGAAATATGATAAAGACAACTCCAAAGTTTTTTGGCACTGATGAGGAAAAACAACGTATTCTGCGGTCCTAAGCCCAAAGTGCGTATCTCACTTTTTTCCATATTTTAGATTTCACTCTTTACAGATTCCCTATAACCAAGCCATTGACTTGAATGACAAATTTGGCTGGAACTCATTAGTAAAAAAAGACGTATATCTAAAATACACCTAAAATTCTATCATAGGGACGACCCTGTAGAGGAAAATCTAAAATATGTAAAAAATTGAGATTTGCCCTTTGGATTTAGGACGGCAGTATAAACCATTCTGCAGGTAGCAACCTGCAAAATTGAAGTATAAATTTTGTCTTTTGATTGCAAAAATGAGTTGCAATTATATGCTGCTTGAGGAATATCCTACAAATTATCAATTGTAAATGAGCAAAGACGTAAATTGACGAAATAACAATATTGGAGATGGGATTTGAACGTTCAAAATATTTTTTTACAGAATTCCAATTGCGCCTGCTATAATTTTCATCGAGTCTTTAGGGATTCAATTTGAATTTGAGTACACAGAAAAAGAAAGATGTGTATAAACTTTTTTGTCTAAAAAAATTAGGAATTGTCTAAAAAATAAAGCGTTGTCCAAAAAAATCAACTTGGTTTCGTTTCTAAAGAAACACATTCTTTCTGGACAACCAAGCTTTTAGAGTAATCAGCATTTCCCAGTAAAAGCCAGGCAAAAAAACCCAAACCAGAAGCAAAAAATAAACAAAAAAAAAGCTCGGAAAATACATTCATTGCATACCTTCATCATTCTCATCAAACAACGCAGTCTGTCGATGATGGGCATCCATCACGACGTGACCGAGAGCCTCGTTAGCCTTCCGCTTGTGCTGCATCATCCTCTCGTAATTCCTCGAACTGATGACGGCGTCCTGAGACTTCATCTGTTCCGAAACGTACTGCAAGCCCGGTACCAACGTCGAGGATTCGGCAAAAGCGACGTGCGTCGGCGTCGATCTTTTACCGAAATGCGTCACGTCGCCGTAATGCAGTTTCTGAGTGGCTGCGCCCTGCTGATGCCTGCGCCATTCCATTTCCGAGTTCTGGCCCAGTTCGGCAGAGTCGGGTTCGCTGCTCGAGATGCAGTGCACCATCGCCTAGAGATATTTAAAGTTTTAAACTCTTTAATTTAAAGGCATTTTCTGCCACAGATGAAAATTTCACTTGAAATTAATCAAACATTTTTTATACACTGAATTTAACTTTAAATAATGGTACCCCTATTAAATTTGGAATAATACCATCTGTAGCAACAAGCGCGAGAGGGTACCAACCTATAAGCGACAAAATATGCCAGCTCCTGAACCTTCAGAGCACCTTAAATTGCTCCAAATCCTCTTTAATGGCTTCTTGGTTTAATAATATGGATAAAGAAGTTAATTCAATGTAGTCCACTTTATCTCTGATATTTATGGACCTAATTTTCATAGTAAATTGGTTTCAGAAGACTAGGGATTTTTTTTAGAGGTTATTGTGTTTGTTATTACTGGATCATGGCATTCATACGAGAATTTCGTTGAGATTGGTATTAACTTTGCATTGCAATATAAAATCGACCATTACTCAACCTTCAGTACTATGAAGGCAGCCATAGCAGAAAGAGTAATTCGAACAATTAAAACTTGGCTTTACAAATAATTTTCAATAAACGGACATCACGGCTGGAGTATCTAAGTTGACTAATGATTGAATAAAACACTTTTCTCTATTTTCCACTAAAAGTTTCATAGTCTAGTCTAGTGAACAAACTATAAAAATTTTAGTGGAAAATAGAAAAAAGTCTTTCATTCTATTCTTAGTGATTATTTATTTCCATAAGATAAATAGTGAAGGTATGTTTATTGGGCTCCATACAGCCTCAACCACAAAGATGCTATGTTATGGAGTGCTACAAAAAAAAGTGAGACAAAGAATCATTGAAGGGTGAAAGAGAATGAGCTAGGGTTGACCATATTTTTCAACTTTGCTTAACAATTGAAAACTGAAGCTATATTAGTGAAAAATTGATAATTATCTTCTTGGCTACTTACGAGAAATGCGTTTAAAAATAGAGGTATTCAATTCTAATCACAAGCACTCACCATCGTGCAAGACTGCGGCCTCGACTGGACATTCATATCGCTACATCCCGCAGAACAATTCGAAGGAGCCGGCGACAACCCATCATCCGTGCTCCCCGAATGCGTGGTGGTGTCGGCAGTGGGCGGACTCTGCCCCCCGGACGCCAGCGGCAACGGACTCATCGTGGTGGTGTCCGGCGGACTTCCGGCCGAAATCGTCGACGTCTGACAGAAAGTGTTCGTCGTCACCGACTGAGCGTTCTGATTCACCGCCGTCTGGGTCGAAACGGACTATAATAATAATAAATTTAAATATTCCTTCGATCGTTTACATGATATGGATTAGGTCAGTCAGCTGCCAGAGTTAAAAAATCACTAAAACTGCAAATTAAATTGGAAGTCCATGGAATTTGCTATGGGATTAGTTTAATAATAGAGGAACAGATATCCAATGAGTTTTGGGCCCTACTTTGCGAAAATTGCCAGAAAATCTTGTTCAACGGGTTTTCCGATGCTTTTCCGGCCTTAACTTGGAAAAATATCAAGAGTACAAAAATGATGCCAGGAAAATTGGGAACAAAAAAGTACCTATACACTTTGTCCACACTTTTTCCGAAAGACCTTACGTTTGATCGTCAAATGAAACAAAAGGAAAAAATGTATCCACTCCGAATTTTGATCGAAAATCTTAATGAAAAAGATGAAAAATTGTTTTGAAATGTATTTTTTTATACTTTTATGGTTTCAATAAGAAAATACAAAAGAGAGGATAATTTGGTTTATTTTTTATCCAGTTAGGACCAAAAGTCCCCCGAGCGCAATCCACGAATCCCCGCCCCACGAACGTTGTAATGACGTTCCGAAGTAATTTTAGAAAAAACCTTTGATTTTTGATAAAAAAATAAATTTAACCTTTTTTGTTGAAAATTTTTATTTTATTTTTGATCCCTATATATTTTTTCAATTTTCACGTTTTTTTCAAGTAACAGCCGGAAAAGCATCGGAAAACCTATTGAACCGGATTTTCTTCCGATTTTCACAAAGTAGGGTCCGGAACTCATTGAAAACCTTTTCCTCTACTATCAAACTAAGCTCATACCAAATTTCATTACCATATTGTAAACTTTTCGGCTTTTTATTTTTCACTTAATATTGCTAACATTTACCTGTTTGTAGTTGACGCCTCCTTGGGGGTTCTCCCTCTCCCGCTGCTGCTGGAGCTGTTGCTGGTGCTGCTGCTGCTGAAGATGCTGCTGTTGAAGCTGCTGCTGCTGCTGCACCAAAACCGCCTGCATCTGCTTGCTGTCGTTCGAACTAACTATATAGTTCTGCTGGTCCAAGTTCAACGTCGCTGTCCTCGCCACGTTCTGCTGATTGTTCTGTTGCTGATGCTGCTGCTGCTGATGTTGCTGCTGCTGCTGGAAGTTCTGCAACTGCTGGTTGTTCGCCACCATGGTGGTCTGTTGCTGAACGATCGTCGTGTTCTGTTGCACATAGGTGGTGTTCTGTTGGTTGGACGACGACACCGCTATGTTCGGGGCGAGCGAGCAGGGAACCATCAAGGTCTGGCCCATCTGTCCGTTCATTTGGATGTATTCTTGCTGAGGTTGCTGAATGGAGTAACAATATTATCATTTATCTGTTCAGCAATCACAAAAGTACGAAATAATTATATAACGTGCGTGGTAACATTTAATTCCTTTATTTTCATTCGGATTATTCAACCAATTAATACAGAGAAAAATGATTTTGCGGTGTCGATAAAATATTATTATTTGCTGTACAACCTACTGAAGGAATAAAATAAACCTGAGGAAATTTTTGGGGACACAAATGGGTCACGGAATTTCGTGACAGGAAGCCGAAGACGTCTTAATTGATTTTTGTCGTAGGTAATATCACACTCATACAACGTTGCCAAGTCTAATTTTGATGAACGTGACGTCACGAAACCACTTTTTTCTTCATTACAAACTGGCAATAAAACAAAAATCTCGAGTTATATTAGCGTATACACTTTCTAATTGCAGTGTTCCCTCATAGCTCGTGATGAAAAGGTCCAAATCATTCGAAGTGCTCACAGAAGTTATGTAATAGTATTCGTGAAACTCACTATGCTGGCGTTGCTCGTCCTGATCTGCTGCGGCGACGTGCTGAAAGTCACTTGTTGGTTGGGGCTCACGCTAGCGACTAGCGGGCTGAGTTGACCGCCGAACTGCGCTCCGTTGACCACGAACTGCCCCCCGTTCGGCGACAAAAACTGCGCCCCCGGGCTGTGCTGCTGCTGCTGGATGATCTTCCCCTGCGACGTCGGCGCCCGAATGACCATGCCGGCGGGACCGGCCGCCAGGATGCTCTGCCCGCCGTTGAACATGCCGTTGTTCTGCACTGGAGTCAGCACGTTCTATAATATAATAATCATGTTTATTGTTCCAGAATAAGAATTCTTGTTACAAAAACCATGTCATAAATAAATGACCAATATATAATATACGAGACATAATTACCTGCCCGTTGACGTTCTGTATCTGCAGCTGCACGCCCAGATTCGACGCGTCCTGCAGGATGGTCGCCGTCCCGTCAGGATTCATTACCATCCCTCCCAGATTCGGCACGATAAACTGCTGGATAGCCGGGAAGTTCTGGACGACGCCCGTAGCGCCGTTGATCAGGTTGACGGGCTGCAGCAGGTTGATCTGCTGCGCGGGCTGCGAGTTGGTGGTGATCAGCTGCTGCGCGCCCAAGCCGGCGTTCGTCATCGCCTGACCGTTCATCACGATCTGCGGAGGACCGCCCGTCTTGCTGGGCACGATGGTGAGCGCCTGCATCACGGGACCGGTCGTTATGCCTGAAACAAGTGAAGATCAAACAATCAGAGAGGAGTAACACGTCTCTACATTCCATTATATCCGCGACATTAACTTCGCTACATTATATCCGCGCGACAATATATCCGCGCGACAGTATATCCGCGCCACATTATATCTGTGCCACATTATATCCGTGGCCTTATATCCGACAAGTACTAACCTTGAGGGCTATGGGACATCTGAATCTGCTGCGGGAAACCTTGCTGCGACATGACCACTCCGGAATTCTGCTGCGCGGCGATGTGCAGCATGCTGGCCACCGTCTGCGGCGAGCCCTTCTTCTTCTTCGCCTTCTTCTTGGCCTCCGGCGAAAGCAGCGACGGCAACCTCTCAATCTGCTGTTGGTGGATGACGTTGCCCGCGACCAGCTGCATGTTCTGCATGTTTTGCACGTTCTGCATGCCGTCCATCGTCATGGTAACGCCCGGTTGGAGTACGAAGGACGGCGCGGGCAGCGCGTTCACCAGCACCGTTTGCTGGCCCAGCACCTGCTGCGCCACGGCCGGTATCACTTGGGCCACGGAGCCGGTCACGTTAGTCACCATGGGCGACACGGAGATCGGAGGCATGCCGCTCTGGCTGGCGATGAGTTTCGGAGGCGGCGGCGCCATCATGCCGCCTTGCACGTTGCCGGTGCTCGCCATGATGAGTTGGCCTCCGGAAGAAACGAAAATGTGACCTGGAGAAAAAACAATAAGTGATTATTAAATGCTATAGTATATTTCGAATCTGATAGTTATACAGATAATAATAATGGGATGGTTTTCTTCGGCCTCTGGATCAGCGTTCTAAGGCGTCGACCGTTGAAACTTCTGCTAGCATTGCACTGGTACGATTCTGGACTGCGAGAATTTTTTTTAATTGATTTATTTATTTATTGATGTGCTGGTAGAAATAGACTCACCTGGCGACAACCCAGTAGGTGAATGCTTGATGATCTGCGGCGACATTTGCGAGGCGTGGCTATGCTGCTGCGAATGAGGAACTTGTATGCTGCTGACGACGCTCTGCACCATCTCCAGCGGCGATTTCGAAACGTTCACCGTTATGGCCTGAGTTTGAATACCGGAAGAGTAAGGAGAAGAGTTGGGCGGCGAAGAACCGGGCACCGACGACGGACTATTGATGGAAACCGTAGCGGTGTTGGCCCGTCCCGCTAGCACGGAAGTGATGGTGTTGCTGCCCACCGTCCTCCCGCTCGCCATGGTGGTGACCAACCCCGTCATCCGCGCCATCTGCGAGGGGTGCGCGTACGAACAACACACGTTCTCCGTCTTGGGGTAGTTCGCCTCTCTGGACTGACTGACGTGCTCCATATGGTGCATCTGCGACTGTCGCGAGTACGCTACGAATGGAACACCGCTGCTGATCATCTGCGATGGGTCGGAAATCCTCTGGGGGGGTGGAGTCGGCGCATGTGGATTAAGGTTGTGTGGATTAGGGATGTGTTGATTAGGGATGTGTTGATTGGGGATGTGTGGATTGGGGTTGTGTGGGTGGGAGTTTGAAGTATGGGGGTTCGGAGTATGGGGGTTCGGAGTATGGGGGTTCGGAGTATGAGGGTTTAAAGTGTGGGGGTTCAGAGTGTGGGGATTAGTAGTGTGGGGATTAGGAGTGTGGGGATTAGGAATGTGGGGATTGGGAGTGTGAGGATTTGGAGTGTGAGGATTTGGCGTTTGAGGATTAGGAGTGTGGGGATTGGGAGTCTGGGGATTGGGAGTGTGGGGATTGGGTGTGGGGGGATTCGAGGAACTACCGTCGATAGGCGACACGTTGCTCGTACTGACAGTACCGCCTTGAATTGGTCGCGAATCTGGTGACGTTTGATTGAACTGCTTCTCAGAATATGTAGAGGAGGTAACTGGATCTTCTAGAGTACCTGAATAAGAGGAATTTTGAAATGAAAAATTAAAAATGAAAATTTCCGATTGTATTATCTTTATAATTCAATTTTTTATTCACTATTTAAATTGGAGTTTAAAAGCCCGAAAACCCGACCAATAAACAACAAATCCCAAACGAAAAACTCTTACCTGATGAACTCGACGTCCCCGACGTGCTACTCGCCCTCGAACTGATCTTTTGGTTCTGATACTGATTCTGCTGCATATTATCGGCCACGCAACAGTGACAGTGCGTGGAATACTGGTGCTGCTCCGACACGGCGCTGCTGTCGGCCAAGTTCGGCTGGATTTGCACCTGACCGTACTGTTGCTGCGCGATACTGTTGGGTGGTTGTTGATTTCGCGCGAAGTTCACGTTGTGCATCGGCTTCGCAGGCATATTCACCTGCTGAGGCTTCATCTGAGAGGCGGCGAGGTTGCTCGGCAGAGGAACTTCGTTGCCCTGAGCGTTCGACACGGTGATGATGCTGTGTTGTTGGGGATTCTGAACTGACGTCACGGGACTATTGCAGACGTAGCCGGTACAACCATTAGCACCTGAGTGTGAGATATGCGAGCTTAAGTAACGATATCGGTTGATTAGGAAAAGTGTTAGTAGCTAGCAGGAATATTTATAGCTAGTTTCAAAACCCACTAGTTGAGGTCTCTGTCATCTCATTTCTCGAATCAAGTAAGACGAAGGATAGAGCACTTTTCATTTTCAGACCCGGTGGAAGTTCCGAAATATGTTATTCATGAGATTTCAATGCATAACTCTTTCACTGACTACTTCAACGTATGATGGACTACGTTATTAATTCAAATTGAACCAGCATAAACAAAATTCAAATAGAAAATAAAAATAAAATACTAGCTCAAAATGAAATACAATCTTCCAGATTGAAAAAAAAAATCACACACTTGTAATGTCAGGAACCAACTAGGATTAGAACATCTGACGATGACAGATATTTTTCCGAAACGTTGTTCTAAATTTTTTTAAATGCTTAACTTCTCGGCTGCGGAGCATGTCGGCGGTTCGATAATATCTAGCTCATTGGGGTATGAAATACAGTAGAAAAAATGTGAGTTGATTCAGTTTTCGACGAGCTAGGAGAGTCAAATATTCAATTGATATAGTAAAGTTTCGTACCGAGTGTTATTATTTGGAAAATCCATCGGAGATTTGTAACAATAAATACTACTACTATCACTACTATTCATAAACTTATTCAATAAAAAAAATCATCTGGTACTAACCTGTCTGCCTGTTGATGGTACTGTTGAGCAACGCGGTCTGTTGCGCCAAATATCCGCTGGGATCCTCCATGAAAGACGGACTCGCCGAATTTTGATTGTTCTGCGAAAAGTGGTTTATAATCACGGCCCTGCTCTCCGCCGGTATTTGCCTTACGTCGATATTGGGACAAGGCGAGTGGTTGGTCGGGCAACCTTCCATCAGATGGTACGGCCTGTTCTTCGCTACCTTGCCCAGTTTCACTTTCTTCCTCTTGATCTCCTCCTGCCACACCACCGGAGGCGGAGTGTGCTGGTGGAGGGGCGGCACTCGCTCGCAGATGTTGGCTTGGTTGGACTGTTGTTGCTGCTGCAACTGCTGTTGTTGCAACTGCTGTTGTTGATGTTGTTGCTGAGTGATGGTCTGCTGCAACCGATTCTACAATATACGTATATTTCAGACTGAACCGTGATTTAAACACAAAAAACATTATATTAATAGTAATCTACAGGAATTTAGTTCTTGGTAAAACCATCTGCTCACTCAATGTACTGTATAATATGTTTACCTGATCTTCGGCATTTTTCCGATAGGTATAATTATTGAAACCCAGACTTCACTTTACGTGAAATGACGTCACAATGGGTATTTATAACACAAAAATAATAACATCATAGAATTATCATCATTTTCTTCTGAGTAGTAGTGTAATGAAGTGGTTGTCTCTGTTACTGTGACGTGATAACAAACCTGAGTCAAGGCTGCTGGACCTAACATTATGAGGTCGAATGAAAATTTCATCAAGGCTTTGGGAGGAAGTAATAGTCCCAAGAATTAATGCATTGTTTCTTAAAGCAAAAAATTATTTTGGTCTCTTTATATCATTTATCAGAATATATCTCGAAGCTAATAAAAATAATCACAGAGTAAGCCTTACCGTATGCCACTGCATCCTCTGCTGTTGACTTTGCACTTGCGTAGGTGCCTGCGCAATCTGGTTAGGATGGTTTGTCGCGCCGTGAGGTCTGAACCCGTGCTGCATCATCTGACCGAAAGGCCTGACGTTTTTGCTGGGATCGTAAGGATGCCCGTGCTGGAAAGCGAGGTGGTTGTTGTAGAACTGCATTTGTTGTTGATGTTGTTGTTGTTGCTGCTGCTGCTGGTTCCTCTGCTGCATTTCCTGCCTTTGCTGGTTGATGGTCTGCTGGTTTTGGAGGCTCACCGGAATCATCTGTAGAATACAATTACCAAATGGTTTAACAACTGATAACATTTATTGATTATTGATTGAATGATAGTTATTTGTGTATCTAGAGCGCGAAATGCTACTTTGGTTATCGAGAACTGATACCAGTCATGGAAAAAACGGAAAAAAAATGACACGAAGTACTTCCTCAAACTTCCCCATAAAACTGGTATATTCACCTGAATGTTCGGCCTTCCCGGTCCCGTGGGTTCATTCGGTTGCCCGTTAATAAATATTCTATGCTGGTGCAGCTCCTGAGGCTGCCCCACGTTCTGACCCTGCGCCATCTGGTTCACCTGCTGGCTGTGGTTCGACGAGCCGAGAGTACCCTGTACGTTGATCAGCTGCCCGTTCGGCCCGATGATCTGATGCGACTGAATGTTTATCGAAGCGCCGTTCTGAGGAACGTGGTGGTTCTGAGCCAACTGCTGAGACGACATGTTGCCGCCGCCGGCGTTGGTCGGCTGCTGGACCATGACGGTACCGTCACCGAGTACCAGCGACGACCCCGCCATCACCCTGTTGCCCGGCTGGTCTTGGTACCGCACCAGATGGTGGTTCTGCTGGGCATCCTGGTAGTTCGGGAAACGGTTCGATATGATCTGCTGGTTGTTCACTGGGATTTGAGGAAAGACCTGGAAATTACATTTCGTGACAACGATAGTAGTGGTAACATTGTGGATAGTGAATGGATTAAAAAATGATGTTGACAACTACAATGGGAAGAGTAATTGACCATTTTCACCGTCGCTATAATATTGTCATGCGACAATACCAACTATCCAAGGTTCTCAACTAAGAATAACGAAATTCACTCATTCCTCATTACATACGACTCCAAAAATACCTATTTGGGAAACGTATTCATTCGAAGTCAAAATTCGTGTTATAGTTAGGAGCCGTGGACAGAAAACCTTTCGGAATTTCCAAAAAGAAAGCCTACAGAAGGCAGTGTTGAAAATTACCTGCATGGTTGTGCCAATGATGTCATTATTATAGCTCAGGTAAAAACTAATACTGCAATCTACCCATATATCCTCGATTTTCTCACAAAGAACGAACATAAAATAAAAACCAAATAGAACAGGTAAGAACCTCACATCTAACGTCTTTGTATCCAACGCTTTTTTCTCACTTCTTAATATTCTTTAGTTTCGCGGTTTTATAACACATAAATTATATTTCCGTTTGGCGTTGGTGACACTGATTAGGTGGTATTTTTGTATGACAATATGGCATCGGTATGGTCAATTAATATCATTGAATGAAATGACGTTAAACATTTAATGCTGGAATTGAAGTATCGTAATTATAGATACAATAGTTTTTCTGTTTTTTTTTTCTTCAATCAGCTGATCATCGCACCCAATTAGTCGAAATTTATGGGAAAATATGAGATTAGCTCTCCTAGGATTATTCAGGGTGACTTCAAGATGCTCAGGATATTAAGGTTCATACAACAGTAACCACTATAATTTTGAAGTTTCCGAAAAAATGTTTTCACATGTGACAGTATAAAACAGAATAGTAATACAAAAATAACTCCAATAACCACATAAGTACAAACCTGTTGGGGGTTTCCAACGAGGTCCTTATTAAAGCTATGTTGATTTAAAGGTACTTTTTCTCGGTGCGGAAGTATCTGAGAAACGGGAACCCCACCAGCATAAGGCAGTCCTATTTTCCGTTTGCTTCTCTTGATATATTCTGAAAAGAAAATACAAGCTATAATAAAGCAATTTAAAAATAATAAGAACGATAGACATGACGAATTTCATAAATTCAATATTGACGTAGATAGTAAAATTGCCATGCATCATTTTCATTTGGTAATTGTAGTAATAGAAATAGTGATGATGGAATAGAAATAAATTTTTATTTCTCCTAATATGAATAAAAAACGATGATTCAATGATTTTTAAAACCACTCTGTAAATATTACTAGCAAAATGTACAAGCTGAAAGTCATAAAGCTTTCGAGAGACGAAAAAAATTCGTTTTATTAATAATACGGAATTCATGTTTAAAACGAATCTTACAACGATATAAAACTATTTTCGTTCGAGGTAACCCACTTAGTATTTTCAGAATAAAAGCGGATTGGTTGAAAACAAATTATAATGTTTCCTCTCGTAAATGTAAAATTAGTTAATTAGCCAGTTGAAGACAGGACGTTAATAACATAATTTTCAAGATTTTCAGTACAGAGGCATGAATGTTTTACAATCCAAAGGAAATGTCAGGTTTCGGGTATTTTTTCATCAACAAAAAAGTCATTACTGATATCTTAAAAATACTGCGAATAGATTTATACAAGTCGATCGAACGAAATTAATTTTATATATTATAACAATACAATGCAGAAAAAATTTATTGTATTGTTTGGTGTAGCTCACCCTGTACATCCGTATGTACACAGCGCTAAGCAAATCCAATCTAAATGTAATCTCGAATGCAATCCAAATGTTTGTTGTTGAGTAATCTGTTCTCATTTACATTCTCTAATGTGAATTACGAAACATCATAGACGTAGTTGATGCGTTATAAAAGAGATCCGAGGAATTTTACAAAAATAAAAAATAGTTAATGAATGAAATAAGTTCATTGAGCCATTCAACTTCCATCAAATATTAAAAATGAGCTTCGGTCAAATTTAGAATCAGGATTCGAAAAAATTATTATTATTTGTTCGATATTGAGAATTTTGTGAATTTTTCATTTCGACCAAGATTATTTCAATAAATGATGTTAATTTCACTTTTTTTTTTATTCATAAAAAAATCACTGCTGAGTTTTTTGTAAAGCTGAGGATTGCAAGGGAAAATTCTCTCTCTGCTGGTAGTATTCCTGTAAGATATAATAGTGGTAATTCTGTAAGCTTTATGTTAATTTTTACCTATTTAATATTAACGTTTACACGTTTGTATAATTTTTAGAGAATAAACGGATATGTTAAAATATGCGAACATGAACTGTACAGGCCATACAGTTTGCAGATATACCACTACATTTACATATTTTTTACAGAATAACCAGATATTAAATACTTAGGAAATTAACACCCCTTAAAAATTAACATACAGCTTACAGAATTTCCCCTAATATATGTTGAATTTTAACGGATGTTAATGTTCACAAATATTCATAAATCTGGTTATTCTATAATAAATATATAAACAGTAGTGGAATTTCTGTAAGCTGTATGTTAATGTTCACACATATTAAAACATCTGGTTATTCAGTAAACATTATTTATATGTACGTGTAATCAGATATGTTGAATATAACATAAAGCTAACATAATTACTAGCAATATGTACATCTTGGCAACACTAATCATGTAAAAGAAACAATTCGATATTGTGACGGCATTTAATATAAATTCAAGTGCATATAAATAAAATCATCAAAATGATATATAAATTTCATGGAAATTTGTGGTATTGCTATATTCTGGAACACATGTCTAACATGGTTTATACATATGAAAACATTACATGAAAATATCGTATTTTTTGTTATAAAATATATTATTACTTTTATAAATGTTTTTCGACCTGGCCGATAAAAGCAACATGAATTTTGATTACGGTAAGGTCGAAACAATAGATTTTGACTTGTCTAAAGTCATCTTCGATATAAATAAACAGTAGACTATTTATTTATGAATGAAAAAATATAGTTGAAGAATCATTCACTTGAATTCCCAAAGATAATATTCATCATACTATTCTGCCGTCCTAACAAGAAAGGTTCTATGTGCAATATTTAGGTTTTGAGAAAATCAGGTTTTTGTTTCATTTTATTATACAACACATGGTATTGTAAGAAAATTTTCATATTTTATTTTATATATTATGTCTAAAAATAGAATCTAATTGCTAGTCATAATTTTGATTGACCTCTTTCAGATTAGGTGATATTTGATAATATTGTCACTTAGGACAATGTAGTTTAGTATATGCAATTAGGTTGTTTCCAATTTTACTTATTGAATTTGTCCTAAATGAAACTTATATTTCAAATGCTGAACTTTTTATTCAAATTAAAATATATAAAAACTAAACATATTATTTATATAATAATATAAATGATACGAACATAAAAAATAAAAAATGGATAATAGGGATACTAATCATTTTATTCATCAAAACCATCTTCGTTAACTTGCAAGTCTTCCCAAAATTTCATACGATTTTGAGGAATGTGCGCTTTTAATTTGGATACAAGATTATTTTTTCGATCTAAAGACACACCGCGACATGTGTTACGAGCCTGCGGCTTCGTTAGCGTGCCCTTAACGTACTTCATCATAAAAATATCCTTTAACTCAATAAATTCGTTTTCAAATTCTGTTTTGTAAGTAAGAAAATAATTTCCTCTTTTAAAATGAAGACAAACCATGTCTCTTAAATAAACGCGAGAAGTAAGTTTTTGTAACTTGTACTTAGAAGTGTAGTCTGTGAAGGAAAAAAATTGTGAAATTTGCATTTTTACCAAGTTAACTTTTGACGAATTGGCTTGTTGTACCACATCACAAAAATCGTCAAAATCGTATACCTTTTTTTTTCTCTTTAGGGCAAGTTCAACTTGATGGTGGAAAGAGTCAGCTGCCATAAAGGTATGGCCTGGCTCGAAAAATTTGATTGTTAAATTTTCCACAGCGACTTCGGTACTGTTAACTAGATAGATAAAGAAACTGAAAAGTGACCAATTTTTATTTTGGCTCGAACAATTGTCAAGCCAAACTGTAATATGTTTAATGTCCCTATTTGCCTTAAAGAATGCATAAAACGTTGAAATAATGTCATCTTTGGATCTGCCGGCAACTCCCTCATGCCACAACACAGCCCAAGGGTAGGTTTTAGACTTCTTTCCAAGCGAGACGAAACTCTCATTGTAAGCTATGATACGTGGCGTAAATATAATTTCTTTAAATGTTTCTAAACGAGGCAGCATTATCACCTAAAAATTAAAGAAATTGTTATATGCTGTGTAAAAGCTAAAAAATTTCCTCAAAAGTCTATTTATCTATCTATTTTTCACCTTTTGCAAATCTGCAGCTACAAAAATCTCATCATCTTGTTTTATTTTCTCTGCATCTTCCTGATAATTTTTTCTGGCGTTAGTTACTTTTAGCTTATGAATTTTCCATTTTTTACACACATCACAGTTAGCAAGATTTTCTATATCAGCTTCATGGTACGTGGCTTTTTTGTGTATTTCAAATTCTTCGCATTCCCAGCATTCTTCATTTCCTAGATTGGCAAAGGATATATTTAGATCATTACTCACAATTTTTCTGTATAATTCGTAAGAAAAGTCTGTATTTGGATATTTTAGTAAAAAATCTTTATACATAAGTGTTATGTTTATATCACTGGGTAGGTATTTTCTATTAGGAGCGTGTTCTCTTCTGTAATGAGATATCATAGGGTTAAATGAATTAACATGTTCAATAATTGTGTTTCTGTCTACTTTGCGTGGGTACGAACGCCTTCTTCCATCTTTTTTAGGTACTATTAATTTCGGATCCGTTTTACGTATATTTTTCAACATTCTATCATTTTCTTTTTCATAACCCAATGTCGCTAAAAAAAATATCTTACAAACGAGTACCAATTCGGCTTTTTCAGATGTTAAATAGTATTTATAGGAATACACTCTTGGTGATGTTTGATTTTTGGTTGTACTTCTATTTTTTTTACTTTGTTTTACCCTCTCCAAAACAAATTGTTTTTGTTGTTCCTTTGGTAAGAGCCAGTACTGTTTATTAATGTCTCTTTGTCTAGTATAAGAAATTTTATAGGTGCAATTGAGTTTGCATTTACAAGATTTTTTAACTTCATGAGCTCTTATGTAACTCTCAATCTTTTGTTTCTTTCTTTTAACGAGTGGTTCCTCAAATCTTTTTCTTTTTCTTAATATTCCAGTTTTTGTGTAAAGTTTACTTTCTGCTTTTTCAACTGATTTGTCTACAATTTCTTGTAAAATATTTTCTCGAATGAAGACCTGAACGGAGTTAAACTCGTTTTCTTCTGGTTCTATATCAGCTAAATTTTCCTGAGGATTCTCTTGGCAGTCTTCTTGTTCAGTATTCGTATAGTTTGAATTATTTAAGGCCACCTGATTAGCACTTGCAGGGGCTAATATTACATTAGACAAAACTTGTATTTGTTTACTAGGTGGAGTAATTTGGCTATATTCATAACTAGAATCCGACTCACTTCCACTTATATTGTCTAATTCATTGGACAACCCTGGTAAATAATCTGGATCTTTATTACGTTTAGCTTTATTGGTTTGTTTAGAGCTTCTAATAACCTTTAGTTTTTCTTTGAGTTGTAGATTTAAAGCAAGAGATACCATACGTTTGCCTCGACTACCACTGTGCCGGCTGACTGATGCACTACAAGACATGAATTACAATCAGATATTGATTAAAAATTATAAAACATTGTTAAACTTACCATGGATCCATCACTCACGATATTAATTCACTTGAAAATGCAAAAAACACCAGATATATAACAATAACAAACACGGTTCATATCACTTATTTGAGGTTATGTTACACATTATGATTCTGTCATACTACGCTCAATTGTCCCAACTGATGTCGCTCAGCACAAAATGCTAGGTTAAATTGTCCTAACTGCATTTTTGAAGGCAGAACGGACTATTTATCTTGGTAAATGTTTGATCGGACAATTTATGTTAGCAAACATGGCTTATTATTCACTTGGGACAAAACATTTAGGCATAAAATAAAGCATTTGAGACGCAGATAGGACGTTGTAACTTTGTGAAGATGTAGATAATATGTTCATGATTACTATGAGCCATAAATCTCAATTTACCAAATTTTGCAGATAGGACCTTTCTTGTTAGCACGGCAGTATTATATGTAAGTGAAATATTTATATGTAAGTATGTCTGTGTGATGTCCGATTCAGGGGATGGGGTTCGCAAATGAATTACATTTACGTATAGTTCAAATAAAATATATAGTGCAAATCTCTGGAAATAAACCGTATGTGAACTAGTCGACGTGGATTGTCGAATAGTACTGAATAATAATAATAATAATAATAATAATAAATGTTTATTAACAAAAATAAAAGAATACAAAGAAAGAGAGGCTTAAGTTAATATATATATATATATATATATATATATATATATATATATATATATATAAATATATTAACATTACAATATGTAGTAATTTCTCAGTAGTAGTAGTTTCTTGTTTGATTTATAAAGCTAATTTACAAAAATATGAGAATACAACGGTATATAGCGTAATTCTAAAATATTCGAAATGTTGAAAAATATAACAAAAAAATGTTCTAGCTGTATCCTAGGCTCCATTTAATTTCAAACCTTAATGGAAGTAAATTGAGGTTATGCCATGAAGAAGACTTGTTATGGGCATGCTCAACCCACATCATTCAGTTATCAATAAAATACATACATAGGTACAAAAAAACAACTACACGCATAAAGAAATTTACACACATATACGAATTTGAATATACAGTTATACTATAAATAATAGACAATTAATAAATTTAGAATTACGAAAAAAAAAAAAATAAATAGGCCCTAAGTTATAATTACTTCCGCTTCCGCACTATTCATTAGAGGAAAAATTATTGAAGATATGTTGCTCTTCATCGTTCACCTCAACTATACAAGTTAAGCCCATCAATCTAATGCCTCATTTGCTACACTCACCAACCGATCAACATCATATTTTTACCTCATAATACGCCTATGCAGACAGCCGTTGGCGATGTACAAAGATTGCGTATACAGCAATTAATAAAAGCTCAGAACAGATTGCACCATAAATCAGTTTCAACAGAAACGATTTCCTAGTTTCGCGATCCTCCAAAACTAAATGAATAACTCAATTATAGTGCAATTAGGTAATTTCTATTATTGTTCGCCTGTGCAGGAAGTTGCGTTCGCTTTAGAAATCTTTGTTTTAACCAACTAATTCATTTACTCTATTGACAAAACTAATATCAGGGATAGCCATGTTTGAGATGATTAATATGCCAGCGATCAGGGACGTCATTAAACGAAAGGAGCGGAGAAATTGTGTTTTCTCAATCAAAAGCATCAACAATATAATACCTAGAGATGAGTCCAGATATACAGCCTGTTCTGAATTTAATCGCCAACTCAACGCTACGAACTCGGTTAAATGAACAAACTATAGTAGCATTTTTTATCGTCATCTCAATGTCAAGACAGTCGCGTTCTCAAAATATTTCAAAAAATTATATGTTATTAATGGAACACCTCATATTTTATCATGTATTTCGGATTATGATTACCTTCTCAACAAAAAAGCTTGTATGACATTTTTTGCTAGAGTTGAAAATAAGAAAGTGGTTTGAAAAAAATATTTTCAATTCAGCAGGAGTGACCCCCTCGTTCAGCGGATATGATACCCCTCGATTTTTAGTTTTGGGGAATTTTCCGAAATGATATCAGAAAATTCATCAAAATTTCATTAAATTTTCATAAAAATTTCATCAAAACCGTGTAATAAATAGTAGTTGACGAACGCACTGTTGACAGGAGGACCCAAATATGTGTTCATCAAGAAAATTTGACAGGGCAAATTTTCTTGCCAAACAAAATTTTTTTCATTTCCGTATTTATTGTTCAAATATGTTCCTCACAAACGAAAAAAACTCAGTTTGCACACCCTTGAAAAAGCCATTAAACATTGGCGAAAGCTCGGGAAGCAGAAAAGAGTGATTTCTTTTTCATTCGACTTTTGAATTCACAGGGTGTTTTCCGGCACGTACCCATAATTATTGCATCGACTTTCAGTCCAAGGTCGGTACAACCTTTGATTGTATCACTCCGACATCTACCTTGAGACCCGATTGAACGGTTCCATCGAAGTGGGTCAACGAAGATTTATTTAGGAGGCTTATTGAAAGAATGTTAAATGGAAATTTATGAAGACACACACACACACACACCCAAGCACACACTCACACATAATTCGTCTCGAGCTCACCCAATCCGACCAAAATATCACGATCGATAAATCGACTTGACCGCATTTACCTTATCTATTGATCTGTTCGACTTACCCAAGGCGAAAGATGATTCAAGTATTCCAGATGGATTTCCGAGAGGTCGGTCAATCCGACGATTCGGATATTCAATATATACCGGGTGTCTACGGAAGGTGGCTCGCCCCTATAACTTTTTTGTTTTTGAAGAAATTGGAATGAAATTTGGAGGATCTATATATGACATAAAACTGCATTTTTGACAAGTGACTCAGCTTCATGCATGAGACACCCGGTATATTTTCACTTTTTTTGTCTCAATTCAGTTTCGAAAGAGCAGAATGGAGTCCCTCAAAGATCCATATTGAGGCCGATCCTATTCATCCCCGTATCAAAATCAACTGTGAACTACCTACCACACCTTGTTTCTTAAATTTATTGTGGGGTGTTTTCTAAAATCGTTGGATTCAATCCGATTTGTGAAAATTAAGGGTAACTTGCAAAAACAATTTATTAGGAGAAGAGTATGAGTAAGGAAAAACATCTTAATTTTACATGAACGACTACTGTGTTTCAGCGTATATGCATACTTCGTTTATTTTATGTAAATGTTGATTGAGAAATGTGAGCGCCTATAAAAATGTGCAAGCAGGATATCGATGATTACGCAATTACGAATATCTCTGCATGTCCATCAATATGACTGGCATCACCCAAGATAGCTAACCCATATTAATTGATAATTATATTCGCCTTGTAACTATTAATTTGCAATAATATATCATAAATATATCTTGAAACCGATAAGGTTAATCAAGATTTATATCTACTCTCATATTCCACTATAAATCTTTATAATTGAATGTTTATACAGAAATTCAAATGGTTTATGACCTGTCCCACAGCATGTGACTTGAAATTTTATAATTGTTCCAATTATGTCAGATACCAGGAGTTCAGAGATATGTTTCCTCATTTCTGTAGACAAATGTAACACCAGTGCAATTCCGATATACAACCTCAATAATTAATTAGTGTTTGGTTCAATCTGATGAATGATAGATAATTTCACATCTCGAACTTTATTTCATAAATTATCACAACGACAAAATATAAATTTAGTAATATACAATGGTGAGGTTGTCAACCACGTTTTCCACTGCGAACTGGGGGCTGTAGCTCCAAATATGAATAATCCCAGAACCAGCCGACAATGGACGAAAGAATATATGGAATACCCAATAGGTCCTTGGTTGTAGGTACCTGTGTCACATTTTGGCAACATTGATGAAATTCAGGGTTGCCAACTGCTCAGAGAAGTACTTCTCTGGACTGGTTTCAAATAACATACACAACATTGAGCTTGCTTGCACAGTACATGAGAGGAAATATTGTAGATTCCCTGTTTCAACGACAGAACAGTAAATGTCATGTCGTAAAATTTTGTTCAACCGTTCCGCAGATAGCTGTTATTTAATATTTACTACGCAATGCTGACCACTTACATTATTGGAACTGGAGTAATGTTAAAATTAAAGTTTTCAACTGAAATAACAGAGTATGAAGTGGAGAGTTTCGATCGACAAAGAATTCCAGACGTTATTATCCCAAAACAAAAAAGTTGTTGCAAAATGAACCCGTAACAATCTGAATGTCCCGGGTTATCATATCAAACAAAAAACCCTGATTCATTTGAATACAAGGGCGCTCAAGGGATGGTCCTATTGATCATGTAGCACGACACGATCTGAAACTTCATCAAAACCAGACTGCGGCAACAACCTCATCCGAAACTTTATCCCCGAACAACTTAAAACTCCATTACACGGCTTAATTGAATTTCAGTCGGTAACTTTCCGAGAAGGAAAGTTTTTTTGCAATTTAAAGAGATCGCATTGTGTCAACGTAATTAGGGCGTTACCTTCGCCTTGCCGACTTGATGAAGCTTATAGAGCCGAAAGGCCAATTGCTCCGAATTACCTTTTTTCAGTCGACGACTGATTCAGTTAGCTCCGAGAGACTTGTGTATCTCTGGAAGTTGTTGGCGGAAATTCGATTAGCACAGAAACTTCGTTTTTGATTCGACCTGTACTTGAAGACTTTAAGACAATCTAGTTAGTGCAATTGGAACAACAACGGCTAATGCTTCACAGTTAATAAGTTTTATCTAAAGCGACGCGCGATTTTAAATAATGAAAACTCACTTCGCCAGATGAAATGGCACATCTACAGCTCGGTTACAAATTGGACTGGAACTGCTAATATATGTCCTTATAACGGGTGTGAAGTTGTCCACATCCACAAATATACTCCAAGAAAAAAGTTAGGTCAATATATTTTCA
The DNA here is from genome assembly GCA_958298965.1 of Chrysolina haemoptera. Lineage (NCBI taxonomy): Eukaryota > Metazoa > Arthropoda > Insecta > Coleoptera > Chrysomelidae > Chrysolina > Chrysolina haemoptera. The sequence goes on along the minus strand of OY282603.1, from coordinate 1,852,740 downwards.
GTGATTACGAAAGGAATAACGAGCGAAAACATATTCTAATCGAGAGCTGTGCAGTCGTAATAATATGATCCCCCACCTTATTAGACCCCCCTTCCGTTTGCCAGGCCTTCAGAGGGTGGTAAAGGGGTAATTTCTAGGAAATAAATCAATAACTTTTCCAAATGAGCTAGTACCGCATTCTGCTTCTAGTATGTGTTTCATGAAGGAAAAATGAATCGAACAACATCCCCCATATAGTTAGTCAGCCCTCGAGAGGGGATAGTACAGAGGGTATAATTCAATAACTCTTTCAAATGAATAAAATTATTGAATAAATCAAGTTAACAATGCTCAACCCTTAAATAATCCCCTAATAGGGCTGACTAACTATGTGGGGGATGCATTTCGTTTCATTTTTCCTTCATGAAACACATACTAAAAGCAGAATGCGGTACTAGCTCATTTGAAAGAGTTATTGAATTATATCCTCGAAACTACCCCCTCTACCACCCTTTGGAGGGCTGACTAACTATGTGGGGGGTGTTATTCGTTTAATTTTTCCTTCATGAAACACATACTAGAAGCAGAATGCGGTACTAGCTCATTTGAAAGAGTTATTGAATTATATCCTCGAAACTACCTCCTCTACCACCCTCTCGAGGGCTGACTAACTATATTGGGGATGTTGTTCGATTCATTTTTCCTTCATGAAATACATACTAAAAGCAGAATGCGGTACTAGCTCATTTGAAAGAGTTATTGAATTATATCCTCGAAACTACCTCCTCTACCACCCTCTCGAGGGCTGACTAACTATATGGGGGATGTTGTTCGATTCATTTTTCCTTCATGAAATACATACTAAAAGCAGAATGCGGTACTAGCTCATTTGAAAGAGTTATTGAATTATATCCTCGAAACTACCCCCTCTACCACCCTTTGGAGGGCTGACTAACTATGTGGGGGGTGTTATTCGTTTAATTTTTCCTTCATGAAACACATACTAGAAGCAGAATGCGGTACTAGCTCATTTGAAAGAGTTATTGAATTATATCCTCGAAACTACCTCCTCTACCACCCTCTCGAGGGCTGACTAACTATATTGGGGATGTTGTTCGATTCATTTTTCCTTCATGAAATACATACTAAAAGCAGAATGCGGTACTAGCTCATTTGAAAGAGTTATTGAATTATATCCTCGAAACTACCTCCTCTACCACCCTCTCGAGGGCTGACTAACTATATGGGGGATGTTGTTCGATTCATTTTTCCTTCATGAAATACATACTAAAAGCAGAATGCGGTACTAGCTCATTTGAAAGAGTTATTGAATTATATCCTCGAAACTACCCCCTCTACCACCCTTTGGAGGGCTGACTAACTATGTGGGGGATGTTATTCGTTTAATTTTTCCTTCATGAAACACATACTAGAAGCAGAATGCGGTACTAGCTCATTTGAAAGAGTTATTGAATTATATCCTCGAAACTACCTCCTCTACCACCCTCTCGAGGGCTGACTAACTATATTGGGGATGTTGTTCGATTCATTTTTCCTTCATGAAATACATACTAAAAGCAGAATGCGGTACTAGCTCATTTGAAAGAGTTATTGAATTATATCCTCGAAACTACCTCCTCTACCACCCTCTCGAGGGCTGACTAACTATATGGGGGATGTTGTTCGATTCATTTTTCCTTCATGAAATACATACTAAAAGCAGAATGCGGTACTAGCTCATTTGAAAGAGTTATTGAATTATATCCTCGAAACTACCCCCTCTACCACCCTTTGGAGGGCTGACTAACTATGTGGGGGATGTTATTCGTTTAATTTTTCCTTCATGAAACACATACTAGAAGCAGAATGCGGTACTAGCTCATTTGAAAGAGTTATTGAATTATATCCTCGAAACTACCTCCTCTACCACCCTCTCGAGGGCTGACTAACTATATTGGGGATGTTGTTCGATTCATTTTTCCTTCATGAAATACATACTAAAAGCAGAATGCGGTACTAGCTCATTTGAAAGAGTTATTGAATTATATCCTCGAAACTACCTCCTCTACCACCCTCTCGAGGGCTGACTAACTATATGGGGGATGTTGTTCGATTCATTTTTCCTTCATGAAATACATACTAAAAGCAGAATGCGGTACTAGCTCATTTGAAAGAGTTATTGAATTATATCCTCGAAACTACCCCCTCTACCACCCTTTGGAGGGCTGACTAACTATGTGGGGGATGTTATTCGTTTAATTTTTCCTTCATGAAACACATACTAGAAGCAGAATGCGGTACTAGCTCATTTGAAAGAGTTATTGAATTATATCCTCGAAACTACCTCCTCTACCACCCTCTCGAGGGCTGACTAACTATATGGGGGATGTTGTTCGATTCATTTTTCCTTCATGAAATACATACTAAAAGCAGAATGCGGTACTAGCTCATTTGAAAGAGTTATTGAATTATATCCTCGAAACTACCCCCTCTACCACCCTTTGGAGGGCTGACTAACTATGTGGGGGGTGTTATTCGTTTAATTTTTCCTTCATGAAACACATACTAGAAGCAGAATGCGGTACTAGCTCATTTGAAAGAGTTATTGAATTATATCCTCGAAACTACCTCCTCTACCACCCTCTCGAGGGCTGACTAACTATATTGGGGATGTTGTTCGATTCATTTTTCCTTCATGAAATACATACTAAAAGCAGAATGCGGTACTAGCTCATTTGAAAGAGTTATTGAATTATATCCTCGAAACTACCTCCTCTACCACCCTCTCGAGGGCTGACTAACTATATGGGGGATGTTGTTCGATTCATTTTTCCTTCATGAAATACATACTAAAAGCAGAATGCGGTACTAGCTCATTTGAAAGAGTTATTGAATTATATCCTCGAAACTACCCCCTCTACCACCCTTTGGAGGGCTGACTAACTATGTGGGGGATGTTATTCGTTTAATTTTTCCTTCATGAAACACATACTAGAAGCAGAATGCGGTACTAGCTCATTTGAAAGAGTTATTGAATTATATCCTCGAAACTACCTCCTCTACCACCCTCTCGAGGGCTGACTAACTATATTGGGGATGTTGTTCGATTCATTTTTCCTTCATGAAATACATACTAAAAGCAGAATGCGGTACTAGCTCATTTGAAAGAGTTATTGAATTATATCCTCGAAACTACCTCCTCTACCACCCTCTCGAGGGCTGACTAACTATATGGGGGATGTTGTTCGATTCATTTTTCCTTCATGAAATACATACTAAAAGCAGAATGCGGTACTAGCTCATTTGAAAGAGTTATTGAATTATATCCTCGAAACTACCCCCTCTACCACCCTTTGGAGGGCTGACTAACTATGTGGGGGATGTTATTCGTTTAATTTTTCCTTCATGAAACACATACTAGAAGCAGAATGCGGTACTAGCTCATTTGAAAGAGTTATTGAATTATATCCTCGAAACTACCTCCTCTACCACCCTCTCGAGGGCTGACTAACTATATTGGGGATGTTGTTCGATTCATTTTTCCTTCATGAAATACATACTAAAAGCAGAATGCGGTACTAGCTCATTTGAAAGAGTTATTGAATTATATCCTCGAAACTACCTCCTCTACCACCCTCTCGAGGGCTGACTAACTATATGGGGGATGTTGTTCGATTCATTTTTCCTTCATGAAATACATACTAAAAGCAGAATGCGGTACTAGCTCATTTGAAAGAGTTATTGAATTATATCCTCGAAACTACCCCCTCTACCACCCTTTGGAGGGCTGACTAACTATGTGGGGGATGTTATTCGTTTAATTTTTCCTTCATGAAACACATACTAGAAGCAGAATGCGGTACTAGCTCATTTGAAAGAGTTATTGAATTATATCCTCGAAACTACCTCCTCTACCACCCTCTCGAGGGCTGACTAACTATATGGGGGATGTTGTTCGATTCATTTTTCCTTCATGAAACACATACTAAAAACAGAATGCGGAACTATGTGGGGGGATGTTATTCGTTTCATTTTTCCTTCATGAAATACATACTAAAAGCAGAATGCGGTACTAGCTCATTTGAAAGAGTTATTGAATTATATCCTCGAAACTACCTCCTCTACCACCCTTTTTTTATTTCCTAGAAATTACCCCTTTACCACCCTCTGAAGGCCTGGCAAACGGAAGGGGGGTCTAATAAGGTGGGAGATAATATTATTACGACTGCACAGCTCTCGATTAGAATATGTTGTCGCTCGTTATTCCTTTCATAATCACTGAAAATATATTGACCTAACTTTTTTCTTGGAGTATATTTGTGGATGTGGACAACTTCACATCCGTGTCCTTATAAGACTTTTAAGAGTCAGTTTACCATCAAGCTGGATATCATAAAATCATAAAAAAAACTGCCCTTCTTGGTGAAGGTGTGACTCATTTAGTCAGACTCTTTGAAGGTTCTGATGATAAAATAACAATTTACGCGTAACGCTGAGACAGACAAAATATCGACGAAAAAATGTACGCCATCAGAGAAATAGATGGCTAAAGAAATTCAAGCAAGACAGTGGCCGAATCACCACACTACACGAATCGATGTATTGAGCAGATGCTGCCTTATCGAGATCAAATCAACAATTTGCCATTTTTTGTGGAACGGGAAACTTGTCGAGACGCATTAAATAAATAATGGATCAAAAATCCGTTCGAACTCGAAACGATCTGTAACTCCCTAACAAGGTGAATTCGATCCGCAAAACGGCCTCGAAATCGGTGTCTGTACTTGTAAACGAGACTTGTTCTCACATAAATCCGCAGGCCGAAATAAGTACAGATGACGTTTGACGTTTATCGATTCTGAAATAATGGCCATGGATAATATTGAATTGATTTCGAAAAAAAGACATTGAATTCTTATGCTTGGCCAGTTTTGGAAATGTACAGGACTGGTTTCCAAGATATTTGAGTTAGTTAGAGGTATGTTTTTTGTCAGCTGAGTTCTTTTCTGAAAGATCCATAGATGAAGCATCTGGATATGCTGTCTACTAATACAGGTGTTTTCCAAGATTTACGAGGGTTCCTACTCAAGTTTTGAGTTTTGGGATATGGCAACAATGATGTGAATATGTCAAATCTAACATTGTCATCTTGGAACGTATTTATTGAAAGTTTGATTTTGTGGAGGAAATTCGATTCTTGACATGATTTTTTGGGTTTGTGACCTTCCACAATCTGAAAACGAAATGAAAGTGTAGAAAATTTGCCCGATAAGTTACTGCGTTCACAAGACTGCTGTCCTACACTGAATTTGCCTATCTGAAAAAAAAAAATCAAATTAACCAAAAACTACTCCTCTTTTACGAAAAATGTTGACGTTTCGGAGAGTGTATCTGCCTCCGTTATCAAAACTTGCTGAAAAGACTGTATCTGAATTGCGGTTTGGAAGTAACAAGATCTTTCTTTGACAGAGTCAAATGAAACGAACGGTAGCCCTCAGAAGCATCAGAAACTTTTACGTGCGATTCCTAGTATTTTTTTGGGTCATCAGAAAACTTTCAATCCACGAGCGGCAGCCAGAAAATGATTGAAAAACTTCGCTTTCACCCACTCCACTACCTGGCTGAACTCATCATCAAATCGGGAACGTATGAACTGGGCGATCTAGTTTCTTTCCCCGCCGAGCTCAACATCTACCTGGATTTTTATTTCACTCTTTGTCTATTATTGAACATCAAACAAGTTTAAAGATGAATATTTTCAAATGCGGGGATATTGCATCCATGCCATCAATTTCAGCTTCATCAGCTATTCTATTAAAACCAGTAAATTCGCAATCACTTCCTCCTCGAGACGCCTATTTCAATGAAAGACAAACCTTTCAATCCACTCGGCTATTGAAACAGAAGTGAAAGCAATCCCGAGAGTTATTACCAGAGCCGCGGATGCGTGAAGACAAATAAAAAGTCGACGTTCGGGTTAGCTCTCTTACATCTCGACCTCAATAATTGTCTGGAGGCCAAACGCGCATCGCGAAGAAGAAGAAGAAGAAGAAAGAGTCGGACAATACCCATTTCAAATATGATTCGATGTCCGTCTATTATCGTAGCTCTAAAGACATTTCATTACATCCGTTCATCTTTGTAACTATTCTGTTCTGTTTAGTGAGCGTGTCAATACACTAGGATCTATAAGATTGTTAAGAACTTTCTTGATTTTACTTTAAAAATCTTTAGTCCAACACTTAAAACAGAATAAATCCACTACAAAACCTAATTTATATGTACTACGGTTCACTGGACTATTTCTATTCATCTTCAAAATAAATACAGTCGACTTCCAAACTTCCCAATAGCGACGGGCATGACATTTTTCGAGAAATCTGCCATCCTTCGGGGCGTTTCTAGACTTAAGCCACCGTTCTTTTGCCCTAGGTGGCGTGATCACTCACTCCGCTGTTATAATTTCGCTCTTCTCCACCTAGATGGCGCCAGGTCTGAATATTTTCTTGACAAGATTCCCTTCTGTTGCCCAG